>JANITX010000001.1:47927217-47940496 GCA_027564395.1 Erythroxylum ulei
AGCCGTCAGATTAAATGGACGAGCGGGATGGATTGCGTGGTCGTCCATCCCAACTCGTCCTTAGTATATATACTTAACAAGTAACAAAGAGCTACTACCTCAATAGCCTCTTATCACTATTTTTCATCCAACACTAGAAGTAATCACAACCTACCATTGAAGCATCTTTTAACTACCTTTAATTTAGTTTACTAGAGGAGCCATGGGAAGACCCAAATTGCCAGCCAAGAGACTAATTTTGGTGACCCACAGAGACCTAGTTGGGACACCAACCTCGATAAAAACACATGCACCATCAGAACAAGCTACTAACCCCAATTTTTTGTTGCCTCTTATAACCCTTTCCCCATCTCATTCCCTAGCTTATTCACCACAACTAGAACAATAGCAAAGAAGTCCATTGTTTCATTCCTGAAAATAAAAAGGAAAGAAAATGGAGTTGGTCATCAAATTAAAGCTTAAAATTATAGAATTCAATGCTATCAATGATGAGCATGATAAGACCAGGAATGAGGAATTATGTGAATACAAAATATACCCTTGTAAGTATGTTCATGCTCATAATTTGGAAGAATTGAATATTTAAGAAGAATTTGATGTTTTGGTAGATATAATGAGAAGACATAATTATATGAATATAAGACTACCTATTTTTGTTGAACTGACATATGAATTTAGTTTAATGATTATTCTGAACTTAACTTGTTTACCAAGGGGCTATTGAATTCAGAATGAAAGGAATGAGGTTTTCCTTTTCAATATCTAAATTTAATATTGTAATGGGTTTTATGAAAAACTTGATGCTAAAAAGGAACCATTAGTAAGTTCAAAATGGGATTGTTCTTCTGATTTTTAACTTGTTAAGTTATGGCACGATTGATTTGTTAATCTCTTTCCCTAAAACCCAACTGCTTCAATCATTGTTTACTTAAAGAAACTTATATTTAAATATTTACAACAATTCTTTGCTTATAACTTTTCATGAATAAGGCATGGTGCAGGAACTTTAGCTAAAGTTGAATTATATAATTATTGGTGTATGGCACAACACATTACCGTGGACCTAGGTTATTAGTTGCTTATATAATTTTGATTTATGGTCTACAAGAAAAATAAACCTTTAATTTTCTTGCATTACTTAAAAGGCCATTAATTTAAGTTTACTTAATTTATCTAACACCATTATATACATTATGATATATAGAATCTTTGGATTTAAATTGTTTAGGCAAGATGGGTATCATTACAAAATAATCCAATGAAAGTTTTAGCTTTGTCCCACCTAGTCCAGCTACTCCATCCTATCAAACCTTCTAACAAAATAGAACAATAGTTGTAGAATGACCAACCATTAACCAATAGGCAGACATCCCTTCTTCTTTTTCTACTAAGTAAACCCTTGAAATTATAGCCTACTTGAATATGATTGAAAAAACATTGTTTTATATGGCATACAATTTTATGGCTTTCTTCGTAGACAAAGGTTTCGTACCTTTGTACCCCTCTCTCCATGAGTGCATTTCATCATTGACGTAGCGAAAACCTTTTATAGACCTGTTGTTCACTCACGATTGTCAGGAATATAGGACTCTTTCAATTTTGTTGATTTACAAAAGAATACCGAAAAGAAAAGAGCATTATGAAAAAGGGATATCTTATTTCATTAATCAAAAAATTGTTTTGACTTTTGGCTACAATGCCTTTATATAGCCAAAAATCCCAAATACACAAAGAGAACCTTAATTATGCCTAAAAATTTGAAATATTCCTAAAAAAAATCAAAATTTACCTAGAATGGAAAACTTGCGCAAATTTAGCTAATTAGGAAATAATGATCAAGACAAAGAGAGCGCCAAAATGGGGCGTTAAAATTAATTACCTAGAAAAAGTAATTGCAAAATAAAAATTACCAAAAATAGCAAAATTGTCAAATTGAAGACTCAAATTGGCCCCATAATTACGAAACTGCCACTAGGTGATGTTTTTATCCCATTGCTCCAAGTATTGTAATGCTTTTTGATCTGCATCATTCTCCCCAGGAACAAGAAAATTCACCTTTGAATTGGCTACTTGGTCATCATTAGAAGAGTCACCATGAAAGGGCATTAGATGTTTGACATTGAATACATCCAAAGTTCGAATGTGACTAGGCAACTTAAAAAGGTATGCGTGAGGGTTCATTTTCTTCACAATCTCCAAAGTTCCAAGCGTCTTAGCTCACAACTTGTTCTAGTAAACTGCAAAAAATTGATCATGAGTAAGGACAACTCAATGTAGTCACCAACATTAAATTCCACGTCTTCTTTTTTTATCTACAGCTTGTTTGTATTTAGAAGTGGCCTATTGAAGGTTCTCAGTGACTTTCTTTTGAACCTCCTGTAGTGAACCCACAAAATCCATTGCTCTGCCATGAATTTGAGTCTTCTGTGGCATAGGGAGTAAGTGTAGGGGACCCCGAGGCATTACAGAATACACCACTTGGAATGGGCTAAAACTGATACTCCTATTGATAGCATGGTTATAAGCAAATTCTACTTAACATAACTATTGATCCTAACTCTTCATATGATCACCCACTAGACATCGCAGTAAATTGCCCAAGGATCTGTTGACAATTTCAGTCTGCCCATTTGTTTAAGGGTGATAGGCAGTACTAAAGTTAAGCTGTGTATAGGCCATTTTCCATAAGCTGCACCAAAAAATGACTAAAGATCCTGGTGTCCCTATCTGAGACTGTACATTTTGGTAGCCCATGTAGATGGTAGACATCCCAAAAAATAATTGCGTGACATTAGCAACATCAGGTGTCTTCTTATAGCGGATGAAATGAACCATCTTGGAAAACCAATCATCCACAATGAAGATGGAATCATTACTGCGCTGTGTACAAGGTAAACAACACAAAATCTATGTTAATATCAACCCACAACTGTGTTGGAATGGGTAATGATTTGTATAACCCTGCATTGGTTGCCAGAGACTTGACACACTCGACAATGGTGAACATACTTCTCTACCTCGTTTTGAATTATGGGCTAGAAGTAGGAGGCCTAAACTAGCTGTAAAGTGTAACCATGCCCAACATACCCCTCATTGTGCAACTCCTGAATAATCTTCAATCGTAGGCTGTAATCTGGGATATATAGTTGACTCCCTTTGAATAGAAACCCATCCTATAATACAAACTTTGTCTTTTCTCCTGCTCTCACAACACTCAAAATGCTAGAAAAATATGGCCAATATCAAGCAAATCATGAAAAGTATCAAAACCAGATACCTCCACATTCATTTTAGATAACAATAGGCTCAAAGCATCTACCACATGGTTTGTCACTCTCGCCATATGCTTTACCACAAAAGTGAACCACTACAAATACCTGAAACAGGAGGCATGTTTAGCTGACACCTTATCCTATCTATAGAAGTGCTTCAAGGCTTCATGATTAGTATAAAGGATGGACTCTCTGTGGAACAAGTACTACTTCCGATGTTTGACAATTTGTACGACAATGCAGAACTCCACATTATAGGTACTGTAATTGAGCTTAGATATGGACAACTTCTTGTTGTAGTACACCACTGATCTGCTGTTCTAGCTCAAAACTGCTCCAATTCCCAACTTGGAGGCATCGCTATGCAATTCGAATGGCTGGGAAAATTTGATCAATGTTAATATCGATGTTGTAGTAAGGCATTGCTTTACCAATTGGAATGCTCCCTCTGTCTCTTCAGTCTATGCAAGCTTGCCTCCCTTCTTACAGTCTAATATTGCTAAAGTGGGGAAATGCCTATAAAAAGAGACCAACCATGAAAACTATAGATCTTTGTGATGGTTTGTGGTTGTGGCCACTGCTTCAATTTTGGACTCGTCAACCTACAGTCCATCTTTGGAAACCATATACCCAAGAATAGGACTTTATTTATCATGAATACAAATTTCTTTGTTTTTGCATAAAATTTCTCCTTACAAAGGACAAACAAAACCTCGCGCAAATTCTATATATGAACCTCTTTGTTAGGATTATAAATCAGTATATCATCAAAGTACACAACAACAAATTTGCCAATGAAAGGGTAAGAGTCTACTTCATCATTAGAAAGTGAATCCACAATGGTGCATTGAGCTGGGTTGAGAATTTCATCCAATTCATCTTTGGACAAAGCGCGGAGACCCAGTCCTCGAGGATCAGCAAAGATGCCTGACTCAGCAAACGATATCTCAAGCCTCTTTTCGTAGCCTTCAAATCCAATTGAAGAAACTGGCAAGGCCATCTTGATTTAAAAGAAAAATGCAACAGTTGCAAAGAAGAGTACAAGACAGAACGAGAGATGTAGAGAAGAAATAGTTGACTGAAGACAATGACAGTAGGAAAGAGCTGAAGGGTTATATGTAAAATCCTTGGACGATCTCAGGATGGCTTTCTCACGCACTGCACAGACAGTACATGAAAATAGTTCAGACAACATATCAAACGATTAACTGCAGAAAGTGAGAGCGAATTTGAAACAAAACTCACGTTGGAATATGCAGCAGATCTGAATTTCTTGATTCCACCGTGGGGTCGAATGTCTTCAATGCTGTAACCAAGAGGAGCTTCGTAGAACAAGGATTTACTACTGCTAGACTTTTTGCCACCTTTGGTCTCCATTTAAATCATTCAATCTTTCCTGTCAGAAACCCCGCAGATATGTTAAAGAGAAGTTTATAAATCAACAACAGAAAAAAAGCAAGTCACAACGAATGCAAATCCAAATAAAGAGGATCAAATTTTCGTTAAAGTTCTTAACGTTGTAAGAAAATGACCAACAAGAATGTATGAACCTGAGCGCCGAGTAACTCATAATACAATGAACACAAATTCTTGTATCAAATATTTCCCCACCACAATTATTAAACATAAAGGAAGAAACTTAAGTAAATTTCCCAAATTGACATTAGCCATCAACAAAGGCTAAACATAACAAGGGCATTCCTAACAATATAGAGTTTCCAGAAATTGAATCGTAACCTAAGTCAGAAAAAGTTTATTGAATATTTTGACAAGATAATTACCCGTATACAATATCTCTTCTATTCTAATAAATTGGTACATAACCACACTGTCATACGTGCATAGAGAAAATACTACTCCAAATTACAATTACCAGAAAAAAAGAAAACCAAAAACAGAATGTTAAGGGAAACTAATGTTTACTAAGGGTGCTTTTGCTATAGTACTGGCATCAAAAGAACCTGCTTTATGTGCCAAAGGTAACCGCATTGATCACTAGGAAGGCAAAAAGAAAGATTTTTGAGTGGTGTTTAAAAAAAGAGTTAAATAAAAATTATGAAATTTTAGATTTAAGATTTTATCTCTACTATTTCCAATAAACAGTCTAAGACGACGTAGGCCATAGGGAAACTCAAAGGACTACCTAGAGCTTAATAGGGAAGATCTAAAGAAGGACTCCACATCCTATACAATTAAAAAATAATTGATTCTTCATATTCATTACAACGAAGCAATAAAATCAAGAGAAAGGCAAGAAGATACCAAAACCTCGAGAAAACAATTAAACATGCGAGACAATCAATAACCAAACAAGTCACAACCATTAACAGAAAGTAACAAAACCATGCAAGAACTTGGTAAAACTTACAACAAGGTGAGAAAATTCCAACCTCTTGAAATTTATATCCTTTTCCTCTGTTTGTCTTCTTGAAAAATCCAAATTGAGTCAAAATCTATCCAGAAACACAATCATAGAATCGATCAACACAAAGAAAAGTAATCTTAACGAAACCACGAACATTCCAACTCAAAAGACGAGGAAAAATAAACAATGAAAAATCAACATTACCTAAAGAAAATCCCCAACCCTAAAGCTTTCAACGATCCCGAGATAGAGAAAGAGACGATCTTTAGAGTTAGCGATCGATGAGCAAACAATTCCCAGCTGAGATTTTGGCGGAATAAGTTCGGCATTTAAACGTTATGCAAATGGAATTGCCACGATTTTTACGCTTTATTTACACCCACGCCATTTCTTTTCTGTAGTGTCCATACTAGCCCTAAACCGCACACGTATTTCGGAATCTCTGTAATCTATATAGGGCAAATGTAGGATATTTTCCCTTTTTTTTGGGGGTGGATATTAAATTACTATAATTAGGTGATATTATTTTAATTTTAAATGAAAATGTGTACAAGAAAAGAAAAGGTCTAATTAACAAATTAGTTAAAAAACAAAATTTGACTTGTTAACCCTGTATTATCTATTTTCTTTTTAACAAGATTTTAGTGAATTTATTTAACTAGTTTTAATAGTCTACATTTTGCAAATTTAAAATAAAATATTCATTTGCAAAATTTAATTTCATTCTATAGGCATGAAAATGAGCTAGCCCATAAGCTTAGATTTAAGTATTTTTAACGAACTGACCCAGAGTCAGACTCAAAAATCATTTTATTTAAAAGGGTTGAATCTCAAGTAGATCTAAGCAATTTAGGTCCAAACTCGATTAAAAAAAGATGTTTTATACTTTTAATTTTTAAAAGATTGGCGGGATCAGTATGTAATAATAAATTATGCGATATAATTGAGATTCCAATAAGTGGAGAAAAAAGAAGATTTAATATAATATTCCACCAATCACTAAAATGGCATATATTCTAAGTAAAATATTTATATAATGTTACTTTGTTAAGAATATAAACCTTTTTTTATAATTGATCAAATTTATTATTTTAACTTTAAACTGTCACGTCGAATGGTTTTTCAAAGATAAGTACTTTATAAAAATACGTAATTTATAAATTATTGAATTATCAAAATATAGAGTTACTTGAGAGAGTCAAAAGAGTAAGGAATAATTTGGCAGAAAAGATGATCTTAGTCATCATCTTTATCATCTTTAAGTTTCAGTCACCAACTAAGGAATCAGATCCTAACAGGAGCTGACTAGGTATGTCCTAATCCTCCTTTTCTGCACCACAAGTTTCCAAATAGCTAATTACAGAGATTATTTGGATGCTTGCAGACAACTATGAACTGTCAGGCATATTCACCTACACAGACATACCTTTCTTCATGATTGATGAATGCCTAAATCAACAAAGAATCAGAGTGTAACTGGGGGCAAAATTAGAAGAAGATTGGAAGAGAAAAACCCTAGAATTCAAGTTGTTAATGGCTTCCATTTAGCTGAATTCCCATTCTTCTTATGGTACTCCTCTTTCAGTTCTTCCAGGCGCTTAGATACCTGAGAATTAACACGAACACATTTGGTTAGATAACTAAGAAACTAAAACTGAATAATGCAAGGATTTGTATACCAAAACGTTTTCGTTGCACATTGCAAAAGGATCTGTCCAGTGTTGGATTATAAAATGAAGGGTAAAAAACACAAACTTTCTTCATGTTTTAAGTAATTTTAGAAAAATTCTTGAAGAAATTCTTTATATGTTTCAAATTTTCAGAAAAATCTCTTTTTTTAGACTTGACTTTAAAAATAATGAAAAAAAAACTCACAAGAGATGAGCATTATAGACAAACCGGGCAAATGTTGCTAACAAGAGGACTAAACTCAACTCTTAAACTCAACCCAGACTAATTAAATCTAACTCAAACAAATAATTTAAGATAATTATAACAAATTATTATTTTGGGTCGAATTTAATTAGATCAAATTAAGTTTAAGAACTAAGTTGAATCATTATGTCAGTAACAATTTGTATGATATATTTTTCATTGTTATTTTATAAAGAAAATTTAAGAGAGAGAAATTTTCTAAAAAGTTGAAAACAAGAAAAAAAATTCTATAATTTTAAAGAATAGATTTTTTTAAAAGTTACTTAAATCACACGAAAATTCTGTATCCTTTATCCTAAAATGAATTGTCTTTTTCTGCAGAATCCTTGAAACTGACAAGCACGAGCATGATTCTTCCTCCCATTTTTAACACCATTTTGAGCAAGTCCTAATCTTACTGATGAAAAAAGCTTCAGCAGAAGAGTAACCTTCATGTCATATTTGCTATCTAGTTAACTTTTTATCCATTATTTTCATTGTTGTGTGAGTTTGCAAGAGTGTGAACTTAGTTCAGAATCAGATGAATGTATTAATCATTTGTTCAGTGCATCTCAGTTGCAGAATGAAAAGTTAAATGCTAAAAGAAAAGTGACACAAGTATCAATAAGATCATGGCAGTGCATCCATTGGAAAGTCGATGAGAAAGATAAATGAAAGAAAAAATAAATTCAGGACAGAAAACCTACAAATAATCAACATCATTCTATTACTATACTGAAAATTTTAAGGAGTAAATGGCTACTTTCTTGAAAAAATCTGAGAGTACTTGGAAAAGTTCAGGACCATGAATTACTTGGCTTCTTAACGATAGGCTAGCCTATTACTCTGTTGAATGCATAAAATAGTTTTAGCTAGTTAAATTTATCAACATATAAACATGATATTCAACATAATCAGCCAAATACACCCACAATACATTTCTCAGGAAAAAAGTAGAAAATTATCTGATTGTTTCTCAAGAATAGATACTTTCTAATAATGCCAGCATCAAGCAACCCTATCATAGGTCATGGCTCATGGCCTCATAATTTCAAAGTTGTAGTCTATTCCGATCTCCTTTTTTTCCGGCTGGCACGTCACAATAGTTTCAAAAACATAGCTAAGATTCCTAAGTAATAGCAAAAAGAAACATATCTTCTTATATTCTCAGTAACATGTTGGTCGTGACACAGTTGGCCTTCCCTTATTTAACACTCTGCTACTGATATTCATTGTTAAATGAAAGCCCTTCCTTCAATATAAAGTCATTTAATCTTAACAGAACAAGAAACAAGAAAAGAAAACAAGAATACAAAAATCGTGCTAATAAAATTATCTCGTGTGTTCTAATTGATGATCAGAAAAATGTGTGCAATATCTTCCTATTTTCTTGTAGAATTTGAATTTAGCGTGACATTTGTTTCAGTCTTAAGAAAGATTTTGTAGATCTACTCTAGGTCTATAACTTCCCGAGCTAACTAAATGAAGAGTCTGACCTTCCTGAAATTTGTCACCTGAAAGATACTCAGGAAGCACTAGGCACGAAAAGATCAGTGGTTCTAGTATTAATTGAAGTACTGATGTTATGCGCTCTGATCATCGAAAAGTTTAAGATGATCACCGAATTTTCCTTCTTTCATATATGATTCAAAATTAGCCATCGTTAGAAATCAGTCTAATTACGCACAGAACAGAAAGGACAAGCATCACAAGCACTTCCATATTGAAAAGAATAAGATAGGAACTGAAAAGTATAGCATAGAGACAGATTGAACCTTGATTGAGTAAGCCATTGGTATTAATACATCTGGATCCAGGGCATCTTGAGGGAAGTTACGTAAAGCATGAATAAGCTTCTCAAACGGCAACTTTACCTGACGAACCGGTATATGAGCAGAAAATACACTTGTTCAAATAAAGAATATTAGAGGAGGCTTTGAAAAACTTACCAAATCGTCCTGGCAATACTTTAACAGAGCCAAACCGACTTTGAAAAGAATTTTAACTCCCTAGCAAAAGAGATGTATATAAACGCGAAGAACACGACAACACTTAACAGAAAATAAATGCCAAATCAATAGTTACTGACCTCATACAAAAAGAGATCCCAAATTCGAATAGCCAAATGAAATGGGAAAGAATATGTAAAGACAGTGATAAACCACTGACTTGCATACATGCTAGGAATAATCATTTCTCGGGTGAAATGATCTGCCAGCTTTGGCAAATGCTCCTTCACCAAGAGGTCAAACTGAAACAGGTACTGCTGTACAAGAGGCATACCCACCTGCAACAGAATTAGAAAAGCTCATCCTCGGAGAATAATCCCGCCAAGGCCAAGGAGTTCATATAGATTTTTGTCTATTCCTAACTAAAATGGTCAAGAAGTTAAATTATTTATAGAGGCAGGCATCTATTCTATGCTGAAATTTCATGAAGAGACATGAACTGCACAAGATTTAAAGAAATTGAAGAATCATGGCACAATCATTTAGAAATTTGATTCAAAAATTTGGAGCTGAAACTATGACAAATTATCTGGATTTCATAAGATGATTCAATTCTTCTCCACTTATTCTCCTCTTATTTCTCTTTATTTTATCAAAATTCTTTTTTCCTGGCTGTCTTCTGTGATCAATTCGAAGCATAAAAAAGTTATACAGTTATCGACTTAAAAATAGTAATCATGAAGTGTCTCTCAGCTTCTTTGTGAAAACACCAACCAGGAGAAGAGAATATGAGAAGGGAAGAAATGAAGCAAAATAATTCAAAGCTAGAAAAAGAAAAGGATCCTATATCACATCCATCAAGAGTCCTTCAGCAGCCATAGTCTAGAGAAAGGCCATTGACCTAGAAGAGACCTAGATTGATTTAACCACACAACAGCTTTATTTTGCCGGGTATCAAATAATAGCCAATGATTCAGTTAGAAACCTGAATTCTATAACTCAGAGAATTACTTGATATAATCCTTCCATTGGGGCGTGAACAGCACCCTTAAGCAATGCAACCAACGACCAGAATGCATCCTCTTCACTCATATAGAGTAGCAATAGACCAGCTAGGAAACCCATTCCCTGCACTTTTGACGATTCAAATGTCATTCCTCATTCAGTTTCTGAACAAAACTAAATGAAGGAGCAGAATAGTCGTACCTGGACATAGCCGGTGTCTCTATCATAGACAGAATATGCCTTCAAAACATTGTAGAGGGACCTCTGCCCAGACCCTTCTTTTTGTTGGAAGAAAACATGTGAATGAAATGTGCGCGAAATATCACGAATTATATCCGGCTCTGAAGGTGATGTCTCACATATAACCAGTTTCTGCAACGAATATATAATTTCATCAGCTTAGGAATACAGCAGATATGAGGGTTGGTCTTTCAAGAGCCAGGTAATACGTACCCCATAAACCCCAGGGTTCATCAGCAGAAGGTCTCTGCTTCCAGATATCAACTGCCAAACAAGTCCCCTTAAACAATCAGGAATTCCTTTCCTTATACGCCTCCTTACAACTTGGGATTTTCTCCTAGCATAATGCTTCCATTCACTCCCTCCAAGACCAATCATCTTCCTCCATCTTCTTTTTCTTCTTTCCTCCCTGAAAAATTATTTCCATTTCCATAGGTAATGATGAGAAGTAGTGTACATCAACATGGAAACAAATCCATCTTTTGAAATGCTTATATCTATCTATTATGACTTCATAATAGAAAATTTTCAAGCAAATTGTACCTCTCGCGTTCATATTCTGACCTCAACTTGCTTAAACGCTCCGAAGGATTATCAAGCACTCTCTTTACAGCACCAAATTTCTCCAACTGTCTAGGTGAAGGGAGTGGCCCTGGTTCATAATCATCTAATCCTTTCTTTTCCATGGCACCAGGCATTGAGATCCACTAACCGACTCCATGTACCAACAGAGCCAAACCCTGTAAACATAGTCCATATTCTTAGTGAAACTAGGTATGCATTGACAGAAAAAAAAGTATAAACTGAATTTATGTGTTAGGCAAGCCACTCAAAAACCTTGCATCATACACAAGCCTAGATGCAAACCTTTAAGCAAATTGATGAAAATTTCAATCATCAGGTGGGAAGAAACAGCCTCAGTTTCAAAATACTAAGAACAGAATCAAATTTCCCGAGACAGAAAGTGACAGCAAGAGATATCAGCTAAGACCCTATCGAATTATGATCCTCATTACTGGCAATTACAACTCACAACTACTCGGGTCCAACACATCAAACAGAACTTGTTAAGGGGAAGAAAATGAAGAAACAAGTAGTCAGAGGACTCTGTTTCAAGCATACATGCAAGCCAAACACAGAACAGCACTCCAAAAATCCCAAATTTCCGATAGCCTGAGCTATGCGAGCCCCAATTCCCTATGCAACAATGGACCATCATAAACAAAAAACCAGAAAGCAATGATCTTTTGACGGGGTAGCAACTGGGTCAATCTCAAAATCCTAAATTTACCACCAGATTATTTCAACAAAAACGAAAATTTAGAATTTTGAAAACACCCACAAAGTAAAAACCTACAAATTTGTCAAGGAAACATGAAGCTGACCTGGGTATTTTAGTTTCTGCGCTTAGCAACAATCAGCTTCTCTTCTCCCCTGTCGCATCAACAAGACTGTTTGCATGTAAACTCCTTAATTAACTAAAATCTCTCTAAATTAATATTATATTATTTGATAATACATATTTATAATTACATAATTTATAAGCGTATATATATTGTCAGCACACATGAAACCATAACAGATTCCTAGTTTTTGGGAACCAATCAGCGCTCAACTCGCCAGTTCCAGAGGAAAGTTACGCTCCAGTGTCGTTTCCTCGCTTTTGGCGGTTCAAAGCGGCAACATACCGATGGCAGTTATTCAGTTCCCAAACTAGTAACAATTAGATATTTTTATTTATAATATGGGATTAAAATAGTGTCAAAAATATAATTTTACTTTTTAATAAAAAATATTAAAATTGTAATTGAATATTTGGTGATATAACATTATCTTTATTCAAGATTTATACATTAAAGATCAATAAAAATTATAATAAAAATCAGGAATAAGTAAGAAGTTGAGTAAATTATCAACCGTTGGATTTTCACTCTAAAGCCCAACAAGACCAGTAAGCAGAGTCTTTTTATCTGTCCGAAACCGCCAGCTGCTCCCCGGATATCTAGCTATTACTCAAGGTATTCAAAAACCAGGTAAACAAATCTTTCTTCTTTACCAGTTTCTCAACACTCTAGCAGGTTATATGATTGGTTGTTCAAGAATAGATGATGGGCTTTTCGTATTGATGGCTGTTCTTGAAGTCTTTCTGCAAAAAACTTGGGGTTACCTTTTGTTTTGGAGTGATATGTCTGTGTTGTAGCGTTTGTTTCCACTTTTATTTTTTTATTTTTTATTTTTGTTTTTAAATTTAATAAATCTTTTTTTAGTTTAGTTTATGTTTTCTTTTTGTTCTTTCAGTTTTAAAAAATTATGAAAACTATAAAAAAAATTTATTTTCTGTTTTTTTTCATAATTTGATTTACCATTATTTAAATATATATTATTTCATTATTAATAAAAATTTATGAATAATTTAATTCAAGATTATATATTTAATAAATTCAAATTAATTATCAATAAAAATTATGAATAATTTAATTTATATAATTAAATTATGTGTAATTAAATTATAATAAATATAGTTAAAATTAAAA
>JANITX010000001.1:48111384-48122564 GCA_027564395.1 Erythroxylum ulei
TTCGTAATTAATTTTAATTTTAATAATTTAATATCTCTTATAAAATGAAATTTTTAGTGAAAATAAGGAAATAAATTTAACTTTTTATTCAATATTATCCCATGTAAACCTACTTCTAATTGTTTTAATTAAAAATAATCATTAGCTTACATGTATGGCCTGTTTGCATTTATGTTTCTATTCTTGGAGTACATTTTTTAATTTGTGTTAAATTTACAACTAGCCTGCGAGAGGAGGAGAGTTTGATTACATATAAGCTTAAATGAGATTTTATTTTAAAACTAATTAGTAATAAGTAGAGTGATTTACTAGACTTACATGTTAATCTTCTTTCTTACTTTCTTCAACACACATATGAGTTATTTTTTATTTGGACAATCTAGAGAGGCATGTAAATAGTCCTCACCAGAGCTGAACTTTTAATTAAGGACAAAAAGGCCCCCCCTTACGATAAACAATATTACTGAGCTAATTGCTTCATGCAGAGTTCAAATCCTTCCCCAATTACTTAAATAATGGGTCCCTTTTTGGAGCAAACCGTATGCCAAAATCTTTTTCTGCTTTGATAACATGTTAAATTTATAATGTACCTACTAACTCACACAATGAAAAAAGTTAGATCACACAAGTTCTATTCTAAAATTAATAGGTGACAGGAGAAATAATTCACTAAACTCATAAGCATATTCAAGAACATATATTCTTTTTATATGGAATAAACTTTTAATTATATTTCAACGATACGAGAAGAAATAGTATTTGAGCAGTTTTTGCATCACTATTCACTGCATGCCTGTTTAAGAATTCCGCAACCTCTCTATCTTTGTCATATCTTGTTTTGTCTTTTGTTGAGACAGTCGTTTTAGCAATTTCGTGGTGGTCGGTGCTTGAAGGCGAGTCTGCAGACACATTAGGCCCGCTTTGATGCTGTATCCTCCAAGCCCTAGCTAGCAACATCTCATTACGTTTCCAAACTGGGCTAGCGTATTTGCCTTTTCTAATCTGGTGGTGAAGGTGTTCACTCTCTGGTTTGCTCGTGTCTAGTCCAGAGGCTCCACAATGTGAAGGAAGAGGAGAGTGTGAAGGAGATAACGCAATATCTGAAGAAGAATCTGCGATATGAAGTTGTTGTGCTAGCTTGTATCTTAGTTGTTTCTGCTTGATATATTACGAACTTTAGTTATGGCCAATGATTAATCATGAATATTAACGCAGAAAATGTAGAAGCATACCAGAGTGATCTTTTAAGTTAATTTTTGTATTATTGTGCTCTCATGTTTAGGGATGTCCTTAGTTTTGTATTTGAGTATTCGACCCACATTTGTTAACTTTATACGAGAATGTGAGATGTACAGAATAAGATGGAAAGAAAGTCATTACTTAAATCTATTTTTCATGTGCTATACTTTGATCGTTTTGACGTGAATTTCTTATCTATATATCAGATATTCCATGATGTGTAATAAATGCTCAACATAGATATTATTTTAGGACTTTAAGTATCGATATTATCTTTACATTGTCAAATTTTGCAGTCATCTTCTTTGTGAATATCAATTATAAAGTAGCTTTTGGCTCGATGAACCAAAGACAGGAAGTATTCATCGGAATCTTATAGGAGTTCTCCAAGCTTTTTGAAGCTTTCAACATTTCTGATTTCATTCCTTGCCTTGGTTGGATTGATCCACAAGGTCTCAACACCAGACTCCCCAAGGCTCGTAATGCACTCGATAAGTTCATCGACGAGCACATGACGAAGAAGAAGAAGGGTACAAAGGAGGAGGCTAACACTGACACGGTGGACAATTTGCTCGCGTTTTACGGCAACGAAGCTAAAGTAAATGAAGCCGACGATCAACAAAACTTATTCAAGCTCACCAAAGACAACATTAAAGCCATAATCATGGTAACTTTCATGTGAGTTTGGTTTTGTCTTAAGATGAACTGAATATGTCATAATAATAAGGTGTGTGTAAACAGGACGTGACGTTTGGTGGTACAGAGACGGTGGTGTCGGTGATAGAGTGGGCCGTATCGGAGTTGATGAAGAGCCATATGGATGATCTTCTAGTTGAAAAAGAATACTACATTACATTGGAGTCTATTATCAAGATGATATTGGAATTATATTACTGTTGGATTTGTGTGCTTAAATTAAAGTGGTGATTACTTGGTTGAAGTTGGACTTTTATCACGTAAAGGATTTGTGTATATCGTGAATCTGTGACTGATATCTATCTCTTGGAGTGAGTGTATGGTAATTGAGGAACACATGCGTGTGTGGCATTAAAGTGAGGTGAATTAGTTGTCTATGAATAATATACTGCGTTAAAAGTGAATGATGTAAGTGGAAAAAGTATAGTTGTCGTACTGTGTATTAATGGTTAATTGAGAAATACGACTGCAACATGATATGTTAAGTGAGCTGAATATACGTATGTGTGTGAGAGACAAAAGTAATTATGCAATGAGTGGAGTGATGGTGTAGTGAGTGCGTCTTCATAGGTGGGTCCGTAGGTGGGTCTTCACATATAGTAGAAGTGGATCTCATGTGTGAGGGGCAATAAGAGTGCAGTGAGTGTACCGTACAGGAAGTGAGTTCTTTAATGGGCACACTTGTGGTTAGTGTTTGGCATTGATCAGTTAGAGAGAAACGAAAATCATATTGTTATATATTGAGGATTGCTATTGGCAAAGAAGCTATGTCTCCAAGTTTGATACTTGCTTGTGTTCCTACATTTCATGCAAGCTGTGGCTTCGTGTTGGTGTCTATGTGAATCAGCCCATTATTATTGCGACGACTTCCAAATTTATTTCAATGGTGTAGAACTTTTTAGAAAGTTGTTCTTCTCTTTTATCTCAAGTGTATTATTGTTTTGTTCTTAGTTGATTGATCACTTGAGTTATTTGTTTATTGTTATTTCATTAAAAGTTGTTTAGAAAAATCCTCTGTTGAGGTTAGTACGAGGTGGTTGTACTATTGAGTGTGAAATTATTTCACAGGAAGTGAGGTTGAGAGATAGTGTCAAGGGTTGAGTAGTGTTGGCTTAGTAAAGCCTTGGGTAAATCTATTGTACTTCCGTGAAAGTATTAAGCTAGGTGAGGACCCTGCAGACGTAGGCAAGGTGTGTCGAACCGTATTACCAAATTTTCGATGTTGATTTATTTTTTTCTCTTAATTTTTCTGATTTTTTTTTCTAGAAATGAATCGGAAAGTTTACGAAACTAGGATCTGCACCAACTTGCTACCAAGTTCTTAATCGGTGACCTTACTCTGATACTAATTGAAAAACCATAGGGGTAGTAGTTGGTAGCAAGTTGGTATCAAAGCAAGGTTACCAATTCAGAACTTGGTAGCAAGTTGGTGCAAATCCTAGTTTCATGAACATGGCTACAAGAGAGGCACTACAGGTGGAAATTGGAAAAAATGTTAATGATGTGGAAGATGAATAAGATGAAAACGAAGATTTGGTACTACTCACATGAAATTTTGGTTAATGGCTGAAAAAAAGTAAAGAAAGACAGATCCGACTTTAGACAATATGGAGGAAGTTCATCGAGTAAAAATTCAAGACAACAACTCAAAACACAAAAAGGTGAACAGAAGGCAAGGAGAATCCAATGTCATGAATGTCAAGCTTTCGGACACATTCAATCCAAATGTGCCAATATTGTGAAGAAAAAAAAAGGGAAAGTCCTTCATAAGCACTTGGAGTGAAAATGATTCCGATAGTGAATAAGGTAGGGAAAAAGAAATAACGAATGGTGCTGTGTTGGTTGCCTTACATAGCAATCATCCAGTTACTTGCTTGATAATAACTAAGAAGGAAGTAACTGAAGGTCGAAAAGAGAGAAAATCGAAAAATTTCGAAAACAATCCAGCTTAAGATCCAATATCAGATTATGATAGCGATGGTAGTGGCCTAGATGATAAAAAACGGAATATTTACGAGGATCAAAAAGCTATGTATGAAAAATGGGTGAAAACGTGTAGAAAGAATAAAAGATTGAAAGAAGAGAATCCTTCCATGAAGAACAATATACAAGAGTTAGAAAAGAAGCTGATGTTGACATCGGATGAGCTTGGAGAAGCTAGAATGAAATTGATAAGTACTAAAAAGGGATTGAGGATGTTGAATGGAGGTACGAAAAAACTACATAAGTTGATAGAAACTGGTAAGGTTAAAGGAAATTTCGAAAGCATAGGCTACAAAGGTGAGTGCTCGAAAGTGAAAGAAGAAAATTTTGATATGTTCATATCAACCCAAGAGGTAGAAGCATCGGAAAAAAATTGAAGATTTATGCCCACATGTCATTTTTGTGGAGTCATTGGGCATATAAGGCCAAGATGTTATCAGTTACTACATATCTGTTTCAAAGAAGACAAAGTAGAAAAAGTATACATCCTCCACAAAAATTTCAACATCAACCTTTAGTACCGAAATCTACTTGGATGAAAAGAAGTGAATTGCAAGCTCTCATAGTCCGTACATCAATGAAAGCAACTTTGCAACATGGTTGGTATTTTGATAGTGGATGCTCACACCATATGACGGGAGAAAAGGCTTACTTAATTAATTATCAGAATTGTATGAATGGTCGTGTGACTTTCAAAGATGAAAAGAAAGTTTCTGTGATCAGTAGAGGAACAAATCTTCTTTAGTTCTTTAGTTTTTATATTGCCATTGTCGTCCCATCTTTTTAGTAGTTTGCATTGTGACTTCTATTTGGCTCGACCGAAGACTCCTCAACTCTTTCATCAATATGGGTCTCTCTCTCGAATATCTCTCTCTCTCACTACACTATCAACGCTCATCTTTATTTGCTTGGGTTTATGAATTTGATTAGTCTTATGAAGATAGAATTGAAGTAAGTAGTGATATGTTGGCATGTGCACTGACTGGTGGTAAATTGTCATCTTAGCGTGCTTATGATTCTTCCGTTACATCTATAGTTGATTCTTATGATTATGTGTTTTGATACTGTTTTGTCTCAAGGAGGAGACATCAAATTGTTTATGGTGACTGTTCCATTCAAGGGGAATATTTGTCATATGAATTGTACATTTGATTTATTGCTTTTTGGCATTTTTTTGTCCCAAGGGTTTGAATGATTGGATGAACTTGATGTTTGATTAAGGTGGAGCATTTGTCATATGAATTGTGAATTTGATATTTATATGTCCAATTATGTTATTTAGGGAGAGTTTCATATTTGTGACAAACAATGCCAAAAAAGGAGAGATTGTTAGAATATATGTTATATATCTAAGTAATTATTTTGGCATTATTTATTAATTGGACATATAAGATATTAATTTGATAATGGCTTGGATTCAAAAGCCATATGGATAATCTTTTAGTTGAAAAAGAATCCTACATTACATTGGAGTCTATTATATTGGAATTGTATTACTACTGGATTGCGTGCTTAAATTAAAGTGGTGATTACTTGGTTGAAGTTGGACTCTTATTATGTGAAGGATTTGTGTATATCATGAATCTGCAACAGATATCTATCTTTTGGAGTGAGTGTACAGTAATTGAGGAACAGATACGTGTGTCGCATTGAAGTGAGGTGAATTAGTTGTCTATGAATAATATACTGCGTTAAAAGTGAATGATGTGGGTGGAAAAAGTATAGTTGTTGTGCTGTGTATTAATGGTTAATTGAGAAATATGGCTGCAACATGATATGTTAAGTGAGCTGAATATACGTATGTGTGTGAGAGATAAAAGTAATTGTGCAGTGAGTGGAGTGATGGTGTAGTGAGTGTGTCTATCTCTTGGAGTGAGTGTGTGGTAATTGAGGAACATATGCGTGTGTGGCATTGAAGTGAGGTGAATTAGTTGTCTATGAATAATATACTGCGTTAAAAGTGAATGACGAGGGTGCAAAAAGTATAGTTGTCGTGCTGTCCATTAATGGTTAATTGAGAAATACGACTGCAACATGATATATTAAGTAAGTTGAATATACGTATGTGTGTGAGAGACAAAGGTAATTATGCAGTGAGTGGAGTGATGGTGTAGTGAATGTGTTTTCATAGGTGGGTCCGTAGGTGGGTCTTCACATACAGTAGAAGTGGATCTCATGCGTAAGGGGCATTAAATGTGCAGTGGATGTACCGTATAGGAAGTGAGTTCTTTAATGGGCATACTTGTGGTTAGTGTTTGGTGTTGACCAGTTAGAGAGAAACGAAAACCATATTGTTATATATTGAGGATTGCTGTTGGAAAATAAGTTATGTCTCCAAGTTCATTACCTGCTTGTGTTCCTACATTTCATGCAAGTTGTGGCTTCGTGTTGGTGTCTATGTGAATCAGCCCATTATTATTGTGACGACTTTCATATTTATTTCAGTAGAGCAAAACCTTTTGGAAAGTTGTTCTTCTCTTTTATCTCAAGTGTATTATTGTTTTGTTCTTAGTTGATTGGTCATTTGAGTTATTTGTTTATTATTATTTCATTAAAAATTGTTTAAAAAAATCCTCTGTTGAGGTTAGTACGAGGTGGTCGTACTATTGGGTGTGAAATTATTTCAAGGGAAGTGAAGTTAAGAGATAGTGTCAAGAGTTAAGTGGTGTCGGTTCAGTAAAGCCTTGGGTAAATCTATTGTACTTCGATGAAAGTATTAAGCTGGGTGAGGGCTCCGCAAATGTAGACAAGGTGTATCAAACTGCGTTACCAAATTTTCGGTGTTGATTTATTTTTCGTTCTCTTAATTTTTTTGATTTTTTTGTTTGTTAGAAATGAATCAGAAAGTTTACGAAAATACTGCCCCAACAGTTTTCAAAAAAGAAGCCAGGAAGAGCTAATGGAGGTGGTCAGATTAGATCGGCGCGTGGAGGAGACTGACTTGGAAAAGTTAAGTTTCCTTAAATGTGTACTCAAAGAAACTCTCAGACTCCACCCACCAATTCTTGTTCTTTTGCATGAAACTCCGGCGACGCCGAGGTCGCCGGCTACTACGTATCAAAGGAGTCGCAGGTCATGATCAACGCGTGGGCTATAGGGATAGACGGGAACTTGTAGGAAGATCCTGAAACTTTCCGACCATCGAGATTCTTGAAGGAAGGCATGCCAGACTTTAAAGGAAGTAACTTTGAGTTCATACCATTCGGCTCCAGTCGCCGAGCATCTCCAGACTTTAAAGGAAGGCAGCAATAGACTTCCAATACATAAAGACAGAAGAAGATGGCTGAAGCAGAAAAGATAGAAAAAGGGGAGGCTTAGGCGTGAATGAGGGCTGGAGTTTAGTCAATATGATGTGACAAAAAGAGAAGGGAATAAGCGACAGCATAGAGAAGAAAAGAAGCAGCTGTTGGCGTGAACAAAATGCTAGAGGCGGCACAGAGATAAGAGAGCAACGAGAGTGTATTTATTTGACAAAAAAAAAGATGGCTGGAAAATGTTGAAAAAGTTGGCGCAAAAGTGAAGAAAAGACGTGAAGTTAGGGAGCTGAAGTGGGAATAGGAAAGGAACGAAAATAGCCTCCAGGAAAAATGTTACAAGCCCTCTCTTAACCCTCACCACGGCAGCCCCCACAAAACCATTATTCTCCACCCACAAATGACGAAGTAGCTGGTGGAAATTAAATAAGGAAGCAGCTGCGTGGAGAGGCTAAAAAAAGAACGTTACACCACCATTGACAAAACTGACATAGGAGAGCTAGTGGAGACAACATTGAAGCTTGAGCTGGTGGGCGTGAAAGTTGAAGCAGCTGGTGGAGATAGGAGACGCTAGCAGTGGGTGAAGCAAAAATCGTTGAAGCTATGGGAGATAAGACATGTTGAGCTGTGTGGAGAAAAATAACATGGCTACTTGTGAAGAAATCATGGGCTGCTTGTGAAGAAATCGTTGATGTAGCAGCTGTTGGAGGCCAAAGGAGATTAACACAGCAGGACCTGGTGGGGTTGAAGAACGTGGTGGCAATGTGGAAGCAGTTGGAGAATTGGAGGTGCGTTGTTAGTCTGACGTTGGAGCTTAAAAAACGTGAAGAGAAGGAGCTAACAGTGGAGGAGGGACGTGCATGAATAAAGGTGGACTCAAACTTTATGTCAATGAACAGTAAAAACAGATGTGTAGTGCGCGAATAGAAAACAAAAGCTGGAGAAGAGTTGCAGTGTTGCAAACAATTTGCATGGGTGGACCACCACCTCATCATCTTATCCCATTAGTAATCGATCCTAACTGCAAACTAGCCAACCATGCTCTTGCCTTATCCCTTAGAGAAAATGGAAATAACCTTAATCTCATTGCGTCTTCCGATACCTCATTCTGCTTAAATAAATCACAGATATCCAAAAACGTCTCCAAATGGGTGTTCGAATCCTCCAAAGGCAATCCTCCAAATTGAGATGCTCTCACCATGAATGTAATGTTGTGAGGAATACAATATACCGTTACAAAATCTACACAGCTGGCTTACTCTAATTAGTAGATTTACAAAGGATATTCTAGTTTATGATATGGGCTTCACTGTGGGCTCGATTACGCCCCCTCAAGTAGGCGGACGTTTACGTAGCCCAAGCTTGACTTTGAGCTCCAGAAATCGCGATTTGGAAAGTGGCTTTGTTAGGGTATCGACAGTTTGGTCATCGGCAGAGACATGAGACACTCGAAGGTCGCCGGACTGGACTTGTTCTCAGACAAAGTGGAAATCGATAGCTATGTGTTTCATTCTTGAATGAAACACCGGGTTTGAGCTTAGTTAGGTCGCCCCAACATTCTCGCAATATATCACAGGTGATTGTGAAGGAGGATTGTTGAGTTCGGCGAGGAGATGACACACCCAGTTTAATTCAGCAGCGGTATTAGCTATAGATCTGTATTTGGCCTCGGTGGATGAACGAGCAACTGATTTCTGCTTCTTTGAACTCCAGGAGATAGGGTTTCGACCGAGATAGATGATGAATGCTCCAGTTGATTGATAATCGGTCTTGTCTCCTCCCCAATCTGCATCGGAGTACGCATAGAGCGAAGAATGGTGACTGTGATCTACAAAGGCATGGAGGCTGGTGCTGGATTGACGATAGAGTTGTAAGCCATCATCAGTGGTTCCAACCAAGTAGCGAAGAAGGCGTTTTACAGCAGCCCAATGATCAGATGTTGGGCGATGATTGAATTGGGAGAGCTTATTTACAGCAAACGCAACATCAGGCCTAGTCAAAAGCAGGTACTGTAGACTTCCCACTATCTTCCTGTATTCAGATGGGTCATTTAGTGTTCCGGAGTTTAGGGCTAAGGTTGGGTGACTTGCCATGGGTGTAAGAAGGGACTTAGCCTCTGCCATTTTTGTATGCTGTAGTAGGTCAAGAATATACTTTCTTTGTGAAAGAATGATACCCTCCTAGTTTGGAATAACCTCTATGCCCAAGAAATAGTGTAATGACCCCAGATCTTTGATAGAAAACTTGGTTGCCAGAGTAGCAACATAGTTGTCTATAAGTTGTGAATTACTGCCTGTTACAATTATATCATCAACATAAACTACAAGAATAATAGTACCTTTAGGTGACTACCGAATGAACAATGAGGCATCTGAGTGTGAATTCCGAAAACCTGTTTGGAGAAGAAAGTGTTTTAAAGCATGGTACCACGCCCTTGGTGCTTGTCTTAAGCCATAAATGGCCTTTTGAAGATGACATACATAGTTAGGTCGATCAGCATCTTTGAAACCTTGTGGTTGTATCATGTAAACATTTTCTGTGAGTGGGCCTTGTAGGAATGCATTGTTGACATCCAATTGCTTTAATGGCCATCCATTTGTTAGTGCAATGCTTAGAATTATTCTTATTGTTGTTGGTTTGACCACAGGGCTGAATGTTTCTTAGAAATCTATCCCTGGACGTTGATGAAATCCCTTCGCAACTAATCTGGCTTTATAACGATACACCGAGCCATCTTCATTTCTTTTGATACGAAATACCCATTTGCAACCAACTAGGTTCTGATTCTCATGAGGAGGCAAGTTTCCAGGTACCATTTCTTACGAGGGCATCAAATTCTTCTGAGCAAGCTTTGCTCCATTTGTGATTTTTTAATGCCTAAGTAATTGTGTTTGGTTCAGATTCTGCAGGAGAATGGAGTTCAGCACTCAAGCTTAACTTTTGAATTGGTTTGCGAATGTTGTGCTTTCCTTGTGTGACCATGGAATGTTGATTATGCACAGTATTTCTTGCTGTCACACATTCAGTATTATGTTCCACATGTAAGTCAGAATCTGGTAAAGGATTAATGTTGGAGGAATTACCATTGTCAGGTGCAGCTATTAGAGATGGAGTGAGTGGCACTGGTGTTGAAGTAGTCGGTGCTGGCAGTGAGATAGATGGTGGAATCCATAGAGCTGCAGAGAAATCAGGTGAGTAAGCTCTTGGTTGTGATTGAGTGCTAAATGGGAAGATTGTTTCAACAAATTTGACATGTATAGAGGCATAGATTCTAGAGGTAGATTGATCTAGGCAGTAGTAAGCACTTTGTGTTGGAGAATAGCCTAGAAAGACATATGGTTTGGATTTTGATTCAAGTTTGTAAGTGTTGTATGGTCTTAACTAGGGATAACACAAGCAGCCAAAATTTCTCAGTTTAAGGTAGTTAGGCTGAGACTTAAATAGGCAGAAATAGGGGTTGTTCATGTGTTGCTGGACCCCGTTTTTGGAGCCTAACTATCGCTTTCAGATACCGAAGAGTGATAGGCCCGAGCCTCGACCCCCAAGGCTGAACCTTGGGTGACCGATCGGGACAGTCGTGAGAGCTAAAAGCAGAAAAGATTTGCAATTAAAACAAATCCTAGTGAGGCAGCAAAGAGGAGTTCGCTGCGGCTTAAACCATTCCTCGTCGCAGCGAAGTCGTGAAAAGGGGTGCTCGCCGCGACGACATATTGGCTCGTCGCGGCGAACCAATGGAAGCTCGTCGCGACGACCACTGGCTTTGTCACGACGAACTAATGGAAGCTCGCCATGATGACCACTAGCCTCGTCGCGGCGAAGGTCCAAAAAACATAAATTCGACATCCAACATTCAAAACAAACACATACTTTCAAACCTATAACAAGCTAAACATACTCATACACAAAAGGAGCTTCAATTCTCCATACCATCACAAATCCCGTGAGTTTGTACAAACTTTACTTACACAACATCATACATACCAAAGCTTAAAACAAAATACATAATGA
>JANITX010000001.1:48122664-48137325 GCA_027564395.1 Erythroxylum ulei
GGGAGAGGAGATCGGCGGTGGTGGGAGAGGAGAGACCGAGTGTCAGGGGGTGGGGGGTTTAAAATTTTAGGTTAAAATTTATCAATTTTGCAATTTAGTCCTTAAGTTTTTTAAACTTTACGGTACCGACCGGTATTTTTGGCCAGTACTTGTGGTGTTCGTTCTGTTCCGGATCGGCCGGATCCGTCCGGAACAGAACGGATCTCAGATCCTTGATTTTAAGTGGGAGTTCCCGAACGGAATGAAACCGGCTGAGCTTGACATGAGCGACGTTTTCGGACTTACTGCCCCTAGAAAGACCCATCTCGTCACCGTTCCTAATAAGCGTGTTATGTATCCCATTTGAGATAGCATCGGCGGACGTCGGTGGTGGAGGCGGTAGAGGTGGGGGTGCATGGTGGGATGTTCATATATTAATATGTACAAATTTAGAAAATAATTAAGGAAAGCTTCGAAATTGAAAAATAATTATTATGAGATAAGAAAATGAAATAGGAGAATTTGAGGATTTTTGTTTTAAGTGGAAAATCATTAATGACTTTTTAGCTCAACATTTGTATTACACGCCCATTATCCATATATAGGTAGTGATTATGGTACACAAGGGTCATTGTTCACGCATAATATGTAGGGGTTCCGATTGTCTAGGCTCGAATCAGTCCAACTGGTTAAGCTAAAATTGATCAAGTCTCAGACATGATTTTCTATGCCTGATCGAATCTTCGATTGGGCTTGAGCTAGAGCTTGGCTCAAAACTTAACTCTTCTAAATAATGTCATTTTATATTTTTAATTTTAAAAAATAATAAGGTTAAATTAGGTTGAGCTTGGCTGCTTCTAAATCAATCGGGCTTGAGCTTAGGCCTGGTTGGACCCCAGATCGAGTCTAAACGTAGCCTGACCTATTACTATCCCTAATTATATAAGAATTAGTTGTTAATTATATGCTTGTGTCCTCATTTGTTATTGTAATTTAGGAGTTAATTATATACTCTTAATTTGGTGATATTTCTCATAATTATAATTAATATCAAATTACGCTATTTTGTTCATCAATATATTCGTTATAAATAAACTAGGTAATGATAATTTTATTTTCTAATTTCAACTTACATAAACTTGACATGGAGTAGCAAGTAGAGCTCAATCCAAAATTATATAAAAATAATTTTCAAATAACTAAATATATCTTAATAATAATTAATGTATTAAAAATTGGACTAAAATTAAATTAGTACGATAAGAGGTTTTAGATTTAAAGGTTAAATTATTATTCAGTATTACTCAAATTGGTAAATAAAAATTAAATAAAATTAAAATTTTTACAATTATATTGGTAGAGAAAATTTAATTTTTTTAGTTATTGATAATAATATTAATAATGAATTAGAAGAAAAATTTAAATGTTATTAAAAATTCTATAGGTTATTCAAATTTTCATGAGTTTTGAATTTCTTTTTAAGTTTTTAGAAATTTGAATTTAGTTAATTTTTTAATTTAAACTTATTTTTAAAAATTTAAATTAAATTAAAATTTTGATTACCTCAAAATTTATTTATTTATTCGAACTGAATTTAAATAAGTGTTCAAGAACATCAACGTCCACGTGCACATATTCTGTTTCTTTCTAATAACTATTAATATTCCTTTCTTTTAATTTTCGTTAGAAACTTTTATATGGAACCTGCTTCCTTCTCCCTTTAGCTCTCCAATGCAGAAGCAGAGCAAGTGGCAGTGGCAGTGATCTTTTCAAGATTGCTTCGGAACCCACGTCGGAGAGCAGGTCAATCATCGCTGGCTTTTCTTATTTTCGAATCTGAAGTCTGAACCACTACTTTAAGTAAAGTCGGATTATTTAGTGAAATTTAATCTTCGAGGTGTAAGGTCTGAGTTGTTTCCCATATCTGATTGATCTGTATTTCATGAACTTTCTTCTCTATTTGGACGCACTTGTGACTGGTTTCAGATTGAGCTTGCTTTTGGTTGAATCGTTGCTCTTTGGTTGTTGTGATTCAGTTTTCAGTCTTTATTGAACTATTGAAAGTTTCGAGTTTTTTTGTTTACAATTTTCAATATTTTGATTGTTCTTGCATTATTTCTTGGCCTTTTTAATTGTCTAATACTGTGTCTTAGGCTCTTAGCTATCTGGAGAAACCCATTTGCTATTTATTTGTACAAATTAGTCTCTGCCGTTAGTCATTAGTCAGCTGCAAAGTAAGGTTGGAATCTGAAATCAGTTTGCACCTTATCATCATGTGTCATATTCTGAATTATTGGTTTTCTTTTTCGTTTGTAGATTGATCTCTGGATAGTATTTATACTAGATATAGCATTTTGAAGCATGGTTTCTTCCAAAGAGCCAAAGAGGAGAGTGGCATTTGTTTTAATTGATGGGTTGGGTGATGTTTCATTGCCGAGATTTGGGTACAAGACTCCTTTGCAAGCAGCTAGATTACCTAATTTGGATGCCATTGCATCTGCTGGTGTTAATGGCCTTATGGACCCTGTGGAAGTAGGGTTAGCTTGTGGAAGTGACACTGCTCACCTTTCTTTACTGGGTTATGATCCACGAGTATACTACAAGGGTAGAGGTGCGTTTGAATCCATGGGTGCGGGATTGGCAATGTCACCGGGCGATATTGCGTTCAAAGTGAGCAAGGAATTATTTTCTTTTGGACATTTCTAAATATCTGAGCAGTGATAGAGTACTCTTCGTTGTTACTTTCCAATTTAATTTCTCCATTTTTTCGATCTGCAGTCCAATTTTGCTACATTGGATGGAAAAACTGGAACTGTCACTAGTAGAAGAGCTGATAGGCACTTTGAAGAAGAAGGCCCAATTCTTTGTGCAGCTCTTGATGGAATGAAGTTGCCATCATTCCCTGAGTATGAAGTTAGAGTCAGGTACATTTCTTTTAGTTGCATTCTATGCCTTTTGATTCATCAAGAGATATGGATATAGCTTTGTTAAAATCAACTTGGACAAATTTTAAGCTGCAAACAACTCGTAAGGTGTCCAACTCAGGTCAAGGGCTCTGGTTTGGGTATCTCTTATTTTGTATGAAGCTCGAATACTTATATTGGGAACTGGATAAAACTTAAACATCTTAAACTCAGAAAACTTGCAGATACGATGTTGGTGACTTGTTTGGAAATAAAGATGGTATTGTTCAAGCTAACTTTTTGCTTTAATGTCTAAAGGATCAAATCCATGTTAATTCTGAAATTCAATATCTGGAACACACTGTTTCTATCATTGAAATTCAAGGTTTATATAACTTCAAACCTATAAAAGATGAATAACGTCAAATATATTGTTACAGGTACGCCACCGAACATAGATGCGGAGTAGTTGTTAAAGGACCAAGGCTTAGTGGTAATATATCTGGAACTGATCCGCTTAAGGATAACCGCTTACTGCTTCAAGCTGAACCTTTAGATGATACTGATGAGGCAAAGCACACAGCTGTTGTTGTTAATGAGCTGTCAAGGGAGATCTTCCGAATTCTAGTAGCCCATCCTATAAATGCTAAAAGGTTAGGTGAAGGAAAAAACATTGCCAATGTTGTCCTCCTAAGAGGGTGTGGTATTCGAATTGAGGTATGCTACTTCTCAGCGT
This sequence comes from Erythroxylum ulei, assembly GCA_027564395.1. Taxonomy (NCBI): domain Eukaryota; kingdom Viridiplantae; phylum Streptophyta; class Magnoliopsida; order Malpighiales; family Erythroxylaceae; genus Erythroxylum; species Erythroxylum ulei. The sequence goes on from JANITX010000001.1 coordinate 48,126,283, forward strand.
GTCATTTTCCATTGCATAGTTTGACTAATTCGTGTTGAATATGCTTTTATATTACAGGTTCCGTCGTTTGAACAGAAACATGGGTTATGGCCATGCATGGTAGCTCCCACTAAGATAATTGCTGGCTTAGGCCTCTCACTTGGTATTGATATCTTGGAAGCTCCTGGTGCAACCGGAGATTATCGAACACTTTTGACTTCAAAAGCGACCGCCATAGCTAACGCATTGTCTGCACCTTTACAAACTTCTCCAAATGTATTTGTACCTGGGGAGGATGAACACAAACCTGGTCGGCCAGATGGCTATGATTTTGGGTTTCTCCATATTAAGGTACTTCAACCCATTTTGGTGTCACCATTAATGTATTCCCCTGTGTTCTCATGCACATTTCGACAAACTTGCCTTACGATCTTGAATTTCAGGCCATAGATGATGCAGGTCATGATAAAGCAAGCCTTTTCAAAGTAAAAGGTTTGGAAGCTGTGGACAGGGCTATTGGTCAACTGGCCAAACTACTCTGGGAGGTAGAATCATCTGGGGAGTTCCAGTATTGCCTTTGTGTCACCGGAGATCACTCTACCCCAGTGGAATACGGGGACCATAGTTTCGAACCAGTTCCTTTTGCTTTGTGCTGGTTCAGAGACTTTGTCGGCGCAGTGGGGGGCGACTCTGTCGTCATGAAAACCTCCCTCGATGCTTTTCCTCTGCCAACAATCAAGGCTGGTGAAGATCTGGAGGCCGAAGATATAGAGGCTCAGAGCAGTAGCAAAGAACTTAAAGCCTTCAGTGGCGATTCAGTTAGTGAATTTGATGAAATATCAGCATCAAGGGGTTGTCTCGGACGATTTCCTGGAGGAGAAATGATGGGAATTATAAAGAAATTTCTAAAATTAAATTCACTCATAACAAGTTGAAGAAAAGGATTGAGGGGAAGTACTTGTTTGAGAATAAACAGTCCATGATTCACTCATTTTCTGCGCAGAGTGTTCTTAGAACTAAATAAACAGTCCATGATACACTCATTTTCTGTGATCTGCAGAGTGTTCTTAGAACTGTAAACTGTTTGACTCTGCGTTTCTTTCTTTATTTTCCTCATTTAATCCCCTGGAGGGTTTTCAGTGCACAATTTCAAGTTAGGTTGGAGCCAAAATTTTAGAAAATTTTGGGTTTCAAACTCAGAAAGTTAACTTGAAGCTGGCCCAATCTAAAAACTAAAAAATAATTTAAAGCATTGATTAAAAAACTCAATTAATTCAACCGGTTCAATCGTAAAAGTTTTGAATTGTCTAATTTTTAAGTTCAATTTTTAAGTTTTCAATTCAATTTATTTTAATAACTTTTATTGTTAAAGACTATCACTTAATTAATTAACTTGTTCATTTTTTAAATTAATAAATTATAATAAACTAAAATAAATCAATTAATTTTTACTTAACAATCTTTTTTTTAATTAAACTTATAGATAAGGATAATTTCTTTTAATCATATTTTAAATTTTTTAATTTTATTCAATCTTTAGCTAATTTTAAAGTAGTCTAATACAAGTTTAACATTTTAAATCTTAATTTTTTTATCTTAGCGGTTTAACTTATGATTCAGTTTTTAAATAAAATATTAATTATTTATGACTTAAAAATAATTAATTTTCAATTAGTAACATCAAAGCGATAAGATTAAAAATAAAATTGAGTCAGAATTGTATCACTTCTAAACTGTTCGATTTAATATCTAATATGTAACTTGAATCCAAAATGATATTAAATCAATGTTGTTTTGATTAAAGATAAAATTTAGGTCGAGGCCCTCCTTATCCTGCCTCGCCCAAGTTTGAGGTCGACAAGCCAGATCTAGGTTGATTGTGTTTTGAGTCGAACTTAGGCTTGGGCTATTCAGGCTCAGTCGATCTCGAAGCCCTACATATGAGCAAAATGAAATCGTTTTTTTTTTACATTTTTAATTAAAAAATAGCTTGGGCCATGCCAAGTCAGGTTCAGGCCACCTTTGGCCTGGTCGGGCTCCAATACGGCCTCAATCAAGCCAAAGCTCGGGCTCGATCAGAACTATTATCATCTCTAGTTTTGTCAACTCAGTTTAGCCGGTTTAGGTTGATCTAACCCCATATTTGGGTTGGGGTGTACCAAAAAAACTAATTAAAAGTAACATTAATTCTCATTTTGACCAACCTCAATAAGTTTAAAAAATTTCAGTTCCCGCCATCCTCTCTAGTCTCGAGTCTTGAACAATCCGTGTTTTTGGGTATATGGACAGTCCAATCGAGGGAATGGGATCTGTGGTCGCAACAGTGAGTGGGTACCATGGATCAGCCCGGTTTGATCTCATCAAGCTCATCTCTAAGACCGGTGCAAATTTCGTCGGCGCAATGTCCAGGTCTACAACACACTTGGTACGTCCCAGGCTGTTCAATGTCTCGGTTGTTTTGAAATCCAAATATGGGTATTGTTTAGATGAGATGAGTCAGAGATGTTTGTTGAAAGATTTGGTTCATCTCCTGGCTGCTTCTTGATAGGTTTGTTGGAAATTTGAAGGGAGAAAGTTCGATCTTGCGAGGAAGTTTAATACAATTGTTGTTAATCATCGGTGGGTAGAAGAATGTATAAAGCAAGGAAGACGTGTCCCAGAACATCCTTATACCTTGCAAAGGTAATGATCCTCATTTCTGGGATTTTCGATGTTTAGGGTTGAATATTTTTGGGGTTTGAATTGATTTTGCTATATTACTATCACAATCAGTGGTCTGAGTTTATTACCTATTATCATTTGTAGTGGACAAGAAATTGGCCCTTTATTGCTTGAATGTATGGATAATTCTGAAAATTTGAATGAGGAAGGCAGGCCGTTGTTTGAGAATTCAAACATTCTTGGTGACATTGAAGGGAAAGTAACCGGAATGGGCGGTGGAGATTCTGATCTTGGTGGTTGGACTGATTCCTTTTTGTTGAAGGGGGTAACTTGGAAAGCAACCCGATTTAACTGCATTGGAAACAGTATTATTGATCTCATAGTCATCCTTTTTATCTATCATTTCACCTTTGAACTGCAGGATTCATGTCAGGTGGCCAGAAACAACAAAACCAGAAAGTATAACTCAAGGCACAAATGCTGTAGAAAAAGTTCAAGGCAAGAAAAATGGTCTGGTAGCAGAGAATGCCTTGAGGAGATTCCTTCATCTGGGCTAGTTATTCGAGAGGTATTGGATGCGAGTAATTCTTGGCTTCCTTTCTTCTTCAAATTTTAAACAATAGAATGTTATAGTAGCAATAAGAGTTCTTGGCGCTGTTCTTTTTGCTTATTCTCAGTTTTAACCTTAAGGTTGTTTTGTATTTCTATTAAAGTTAATCCTTTAAAATTTCTTGATTTTGATGTGAAGCACTTTATTTGTTCCTCTGTTTGGCCAAGATACTCAACCTTTGTTATGATACAACTACTTTAAGAGTTGTAAATTCAGTACCTCAAGATATGCTCATTGGAGAACACAGTTGTGGCACTCAGGGGGTTATTACATCTTGGTTATTTTACTCGCGTTTCTTTGAGTCACTGAAAGCATTATTTTGATGGACGTTTGTGCTCCGTAGAGTGTGAAAGTTGGGTATGACAGATGGGAAAGATATTTGTTCGTGAGAAGCCAAGTGGATGCATAAAATATAGTTTGGGCTTTCTCAAGAAAATGCCAATTTCAGGAAAGATAAAGTTTGTATGCATAAGCATTTAAGCCTGGTTTTGAGTTTGAGTTTCTTAGCTGCATTTTCCGGTCCCATTGTAGTTAATTATTTGTCCTTGTCAATACCAATTTTATGCAAATAGTTATTGGTTCATGAATTCTTATTTTATTTAGGAACTTCATGAGACATTTATTTCATTTTTCAGTTTGATTAGCGCTTTAGCTAAAAGGAACTTTTGATTCTTCTTATTAATATATTCCTTGCCTTTCCACCTCGAAAAGTATGGAGATTCAGATAAAGAATTTTCTATGCGTCCTCCAAGAGAGAAAAGATTTGCAAGACATGTGGAGCCTTACGCAGATACTAATCTGCGTTCAACAAGAGGAAAAAGAAAGATAACTGATTACATTGGAGACACTTCTTTGGTGAATTCTAGTTGCGATGGTCGGAGACTCACGAAGAAACATTCTGGCAGAAGCAAACTGGAGACAGTGGTTTTGGATTCTGATGAAGAAAGCTATCCAAATCGATTTGTAAATAAGAAAACTGACACAGCAACTCCACCTCAAACAATAAATGATGAAAGGATTATTGAATTATTCCAAAGTGGAGGAACATCAGGGGCTGCATTGAATGAGGATGACAATTTTACGGCTGAGCAATTAGATGAAATTGAAGATATTAGAGATCAGAATTCCGCTGCTTCTGGTAATTCAAATTCATCCCCCATAAGTGTACTAAGAGCACTGGAAAGATCAAATGGAGCTACAGCCAGTAAGGACCCGCCTGAAAATATCCAAAATGAGGATCTGCATGAGCCTATTGCAACATTACCCACTTCAGTGGATATATCATGCGCTATATGTTGGACTGAGTTCAGTTCAACCAGAGGGATTTTGGCATGTGGACATCGATTTTGTTATTCATGCATCCAAAACTGGGCTGATCATATGGTACTTATTGTCTTCTTGTTTAACTTTTGTTGACCCCTTATCATTAATGCACTACCAAACTTGAATTGCATGCTTGATAATTGTTTTATTTGATGTTTCGCAAGTTTTTCATCTTGTTTTCTACTTTCTCTATTTGCAATTATGCTACTCATTACACGAGAGCATCTTACAGTTTCACGTGATTGTTTTCATTTCTGTTATATGCTGCATTCCGTTAGCTGAAGTTTGTTCTGCCGCAACCATATGTGTAGGCTTCGCGCAGAAGGATATCTACTTGTCCTTTGTGCAAGGCTAGTTTTCTGAGTATTACAAAGGTAGAGGATGCAGCCACTTCTGATCAGAAAATTTACTCTCAGACTATACCACTTGCCTCATCAGCTACAGATGTTTTCAATTTAGTCTATCAAGAAAGACAATTAGTTGGTACCGAGGTAATTCTCATGCTTGTGATTATAAACCAATACGACTTTGTTGTTACAAATTCTATCTAGTTACTCATTTTGTATTTATCTTTTGCTATTTGAGATATACATGGGGTATTTCATTCCCTCATTAGTCATTTTTTCCAGTAAACAGTTTTAGAAATGTCCGGAAATCCTTTGATCACTTTGTAATCTGTTACCTTCCTTTAAGCTTCTTGCAAGATAAAAAGTGGTTATCGAATTTGTTGTGCTTCATTTCCATTACATTATTTCTGTTGTTTTATTCACATATGATGATGAAAATATACACTGTATTTTTTTTATTTTCTCATTTACTTTTTGTTGGTTAATGAGAGCAGAGTAATTTAAGTAAACTTGTAACTGTACTATGGAGGATAAAATGACCCTGATAATGGATATCAGTTCATATACATGTACAACTTTGATTTATCACAGGAATGACAACGCACCTAAGTATGGTGATTGAATCAAGAAAGGTGAAGCCTCAAAAAGTTAAAAAGAATTTTTTTTAACAACCAATTACATCCACGAGAGAACGATGTAATTTCTAATGAGGCATTCATCATTTAATTGTTAATAATTCCTCCTTTGGCCATTGGAGGACATAAGAGAATATATATAACTTAATTGAGGCCATTGTTCGGTATTTCCTGGATGGAGCAGCTAGGATTTGTTTGTTACATGATATGAAGGGATATAGTCATAAGCCAATGATTTTTGTTATTAACAGCTTAATGTTATCGCGTTGTTCTAAAGGATGTATATTCTACACATAGAATCCTTTTCGGGATTATTATCTTGAAGCTAAGCCTTTTCCTTTCATTTAACAGTCCTTTGCAGGTCCAGTATGTATTGAATGCCGCTGTACTGAACCTGAGGATCTTCTCATTCATTGTCATGTCTGCCAAACTCGATCTATTCATTCCTACTGTCTAGATCCCCCTCTGTCACCTTGGACCTGCGTTCATTGCAAGGATCTCCAAATGCTTTACCACCATAATTGGTACTAGCGTGCGTTGATAGAGTTGCTGCCAATATTGTGCCAAAAGGTTGATGCACTTGCACATTGAAAATGCATACTGCTGCTCAAGGTTTTTTAGACTTTTGTGTTAAATCAATCAAGAAAAATTCACAATTTTCTGGGTTTGAGGAGCCTTCTCAACTACCAAACGACAGTTTGTTATTGATTATCAAGCTATCTCCATAATGACTGGACACATCTTTAATTAGTTCCTCATCTCACTTCCTAAGGGAAATCAGCTGCATCAGGTCCCTATTGCCCTCATTTTGTTGAATTATTTGTGGGAATGTCTTGTAATACTCTATGATTTATAACAGTGTAAACCTTAAGATCTAGTCGTCTGATATAAATGGAAAATGTTGATTTCTAGTTCTTGTATGATAATCTTCTAGCTGTCAAAATGTCGAAAAATGGGACGATTTGAATTAACTTATCAAACCTTTTCATAAATCTGAACTTAGTTCTCATGTTCAGAACAATATTTAAGCTTGATAGGTTGCTTAATTGTAACTCCGGCTAATCTTCTGAAGTTTGCTGGGCCCTCTTCAAATTCAAACTAAAGGTTAAGTGTTTTCGTCTTCGTTAAGAAAACAGTCACATCTACATGTTGATTGCCATTGGAGATCCATTAAAGAGTCGAGTTCTTGCGGTACTACAAGACAAGGTCCTAAAGGTACGCAATCTTGTTTTAGTTTACTTGTCAGCTTAGATAATGCATGAAGATTCTAACTACTTCGTCCTCGAAACACCAATAATACCATGATGTTCCAAAAGCACCTTTTTTTAATGAAATAGTTTATGTGATTGCCTTGTGCATATTTTTTCATGTGGACACTCCTTTCTGTAAACCAATAAGCAGGGAAGAATGTGGACTTGACTTTCTGAGCATGTATTGTTATGTGCCACATAAGGACCAACTTCTCACGTTGTCTTTATATCTCATATTCTGAGTCTCATGTGTCCTTATCACTCCTAGTTCCCACAAACCATCTTTCTCGCTTGTCTTTGTCATCTATATTAAAATAGTGAAGTCATGTAGGGTCCTTCTGCTTCTTTAGAATTCTTGATTACTTTAGATTTCGCCTCTTTTTGCTCCACCACTCATGAAGCTTGGACAATCCCACAAGTGGGGAAGATGTTGTCAACAAGTAAAATATCAACGTATCGTCGGATTTGCTTCACACCGTTGTTAGATTCTCTGTAGTGGATGAGAAAGAGATGGATAAATCTCATAAAAGAAAGAACTATGATTTTCTATTACAAAAAATATTATGGTCAAAATTCACACTATTTTATCTACGAAAATAAGTGTAGTGGATTCAATTCTAAACCTTTGGTAGGATTCAATATGTTGGATTCAAGATATAATGGTTTCAATTCAGGATTTAGGAATTGGTTCGATTCCATTTCTTGCTCTTGGATCTGCTGCCCTTCAAGAAAAATGAAAACAAAAATAAAGATTCCATCAAAGTTTTAGATTGTAGATATGATCTTCCGATTCAAGTCTTCAGAAAAATATAAAGATAAGGGATGAAAATAAGTTCGGTGTTAAATGAGTTTGAATTTAGAAACAAATTTAAGTTTAAATTTAAACTTGATTATATTTTAATATTAGAATATGTACTTGATCATTTTAAAATATTTAAACTCAAACTTGATTAGACCTAAATGTTCAGACTGATTAAACATAATTTAACTCGTTAGACTTTGAGTTACTTGGAGCCGAGTTTTTGTGATTGGCTAGATAAAAAAATTATGTTCAAATATATAAGTCAGAATTCTGTTGTACCGAATTTGACCCATAGAACCAGTACCAATTTGTCAACTTTAATAAAGACTACTTATTAAGTAGGTCCGTTCGATTATGACAAGCCTTATGCCACCGTAATGTCGTTGTAAATGTGGACAAGAAAAGGAAGGTCGAGCAATAACATCGATGGCTTCAAATGGTAATTAATAAAGCGACAAATTGTTAAATTTGTTTAAGCTTTTGGGGAAAGCTTTCTAATAACTCAACCTATAAACTTTGTATTAGTTGGAGCCTATTTGCTGTGCTTTAGAGTCTCTTATCAATTGGTTGTTCTGACTCAACTTGTTAGATAGACACAAGGATTTATTTGATATTTAGTGAAAAATAGCGATTGATTATCAAAAAAGAAAAAACTTAGTTTTAACTAGTTTTTCCTAAGTACGTCAAAACCAAATATCTAGTAAATCCCAACAAAAATGAATAATTGAAATAGAGAGTCAATTTCTTTGGTAGATGAATAATGTAATGTTGAGCTACTGGAATCCGCTATATTATATTAGTAACTCTACCACTCTTACATTCACCTTGGCGTGCAAATGTCAATATGATGTGTTGTTAATATATAAATGGAAGGAAAGCTCAAAGGAAGCACAATAATAATTTCCACAAAAATCTTGTTATGTTATTCTTGATTTGTTATGATATCAGAGTCTTTTGGAGTTTCTTGTTTTTCGAATTCTTTGGGAATTTTTTTCTGATTGGTTCAGGTTCTTGGTTCATCTATTGTGAGACATTTTGGTATTTCTCATGACATTGTATTAATGGAGAAATTAGAGATAGCTTGTATCAAGTTTTCGGGTAAGAATTATTTTGCGTGTGAATTTCAGTTCCAGATTTATGTTAATGGGAAAGAATTATGGGGTACTGCTGATGGCACGGATTGTAAGCCTGATCCGACCAAAGCTGCGGAGTGGACAGCAATGGATGCCCGTGTCAAAAGCTGGTTGTTCCAACCATGGATCCTTCTGTTGTCGTCAATCTAAGACCATATCTTAATAGCTATACTTGATAACAGAGACACAAGACAACAGCTAGTACTGCCTTTGATAGGTTTAGTAGTTCCAGAAACAAAACATAATTGATACAAACATAAAAAGAAAATCTTATTGAAGAAGTGAAACACAAACATATATAAAAAGGGTTTAAATTGCGGATTGAGAGAGCGATTAAGATAATTACAGATGAGAGGGAATATTGCAGTACGCAATTTAAGACCATGATATATATAGTGTTCTACTTTGGATTAAAAAGCGTAAGTTCTGGTCTTGGGTGAGTCTGCAATTCTTAGTGTCTTCTCAATAATCTTCTTGGCCTTCTTGCTTCTTATCTCCACTCTCATGCTGTCACTCTTTTCGATCTTATCATAAACTTTCTTCATCTTCAGTGACCTTATTTTGGACTTTATGCTCACCACTACCTTGTCAATTCCCATCATCACCATGTCTAATCTACAATCACAAACCTGCAAGTAAACGAAAAAACAAAAACAACCCTTCATTAGTAGACTGACAATCATCCAAACCCAGAAGTTAGAAAGAAAAAGAAAGTTGAAAATAAGAGATTATTATGACTGAGAAGGACAATAGGAAAAGCAAAAGCCGTTGTAGTTAGCTAGGAAAATTGATAGTACTTACAAGACTGGCAGTGAGAATAAGAGAATTTGCGGAGAAAACAGAAGAAAGGTCTTAGCAGAGGAAGTGTAAATATGGGAGATGTTATAGAGCACGCATTTGTGGAAAGAAAGCGAGATGTAGCTATTATAGAAGAAAGCGAGATGTAGCTATTATAGAAGGGCCAGAGAAGAGAGGGAGAGAAAGAGCGAGTGGAGGGGTTGACATTCTGAGTCATCCTTTCAAAAGAAAGTGTACAAGATGTTGGCGTAGTAATAAATATATGGTGGAAAGATGCAACATATGACTTCAGGAGGTCATTCCTGTATTTAATGTAATTCTTCGTACCAGTAATTAGGCCACAATGGGCTTTGGACTAAATACACATAAAATTTAAGCAAAGATAAGATTTTCTTTACTTATCTTTGTTTATTATTACGTATATTTATATGATTTGGAAAAGTTGGATTATTTAAAGTTCATTTAAATTTGTAACTCAATTGTCACTCTTATCAGTCCAGGACTATATATTCTTCAAGAACTGCTGATGATAATACTGGAGCTCCTCCAATGAGACAAACAAGGAGCAATGTACCTCTGAGTTATTTGCTAGTTTGATCTGTAATTTGGGGTTGTTGTTTATCCGGTGTAAAAAAAATGTAACTCAAATTAAAATGATATTATTTTATTAAACCCGAACCTAATTTGTCAACCCGATGTCAATAAAGCCAATTGCTTAACTTTGCTAATGAAATTCAACAACATTACAAACAACTAGTCAAATGCTTGCCATTATCATAACACTATGTGCATAAATGGCATTAAAAAGAGTCTAATACAACTGTATGAAACATCTTTTTCTATACAAAATCATGAAAATAGTTCTCTATACAAAGGAAAGTGTTACTAAATGTGACCGCAATGCTTTTAGAAGTGAAGATATCTCCTCAAAATGAAATCTTGACGAAGACTAACATGTGCAGAGACTTGTTGATTTCAAAGACAATAGAGGCAAACCAGCATCTCAAGCATACACCAAAACATGTATAGAGAAATCGTAATTCAATATCTCAAAGGCCCAAAGAGGACAACACAACGAACCCAGATGAGTAGGAAGCAAAGAGATAACGAGTTCACTCCCAACTTCCGTGGCCTGCTGTCTGTTTCGTCAGTTGGGCCTCAGCCGTGGTCCGCCGTCCATTGCAGCAGTCCGGCTATGTCGATGTTTCTGTATCGTTTTCGTGTGCCAAGACAAAGCAAGACGGGCTTAGGTTTGTTGGGCCGCGCTAATTAGAGTTACTTATTTCCTGCCAAGAGGTAATGACCCATTTCGTAATTGAATTATTACGAAAACAACATTATTTTATATTATTAAAAATAAACGTATCATTTTATCAAAATTAATTAAAACTAATTTAAATTATTTTGATTTTAAATTAATGGTCCAAATTATTGTTTTTAAAATTATTCTTTGTAATTTTACTTTTAATTTCGAACATCATTTTCTATTAATAAAAATCCTTTTG
>JANITX010000001.1:48137350-48152495 GCA_027564395.1 Erythroxylum ulei
AGTTAATTATTAAAAATAATTAAAATTAGTAAATAATTTTTTTATAAATTATAAGAAAAATATTTTTTAAATATGTAATTTAACACTCACCTAATTTAAATCTATTAAAAATCTAAACTCTCTAAGAATTGAAGCCTTTTTAATTTTAAATCTTAATTATTAGTTCATAAATTTTCATAAAATTATAAAAAAATATATTTTAAATATGTAATTTAATACTTATCTAATTTAAATTTATTAAAAATATAAACTCTCTTATATATTCATTCTTATATTTGAAGTCTTTTTAATTTTAAATTTATATTTTAGAATTATATTAGTTATAACAGCAACTCAAAGTTTCTAGAAATTATACTCTTTTTTCTTGTAAAAAATCAGAATTTTCCTTTAAACGACGTCGTATGACCATACAAACACAGAAAAGAAAGTCCACCGTAGAAAGCAAGCAGGAGTTAGTTGTTGAGACCTCAAATCGATAATCAGCTTCTCTGCTACTGTTCATTTGATTCTCCAAGAACACCCAAAGTTTGGACATCGGAAAGGAGTCTACGACAAAAGTTTGGAGATCAGATGGGTGAGGAAGATCGAGAAGAAACACTAAAGCTGAAGAGAATTGCGGCGGCGGCGTACGATTACGAAAACGATCCACGGTGGCCGGATTATTGGTCCAACATCCTTATCCCTCCCCACTTGGCTTCTCGCTCCGACGTCGTCGACCACTTCAAGCGCAAGTTCTACCAGCGCTACATCGTCCGTGCTATAACCTTTTCCATTTCCAATTCATACTCAATACATGGGCTTTCTCTTTTTCTTTCACGCTGTACTTACTATTGATTCTTTGGACTTTTGGGACTGCGGATTGCAGTATTCTATCTGGGTTTTTCTTGTTATGATTTATTCCAAGTGAATTGTGTTGTTATTTGGGATTTTGTTCTAAAAGTTATGGGCTTTCTGTATGATGTGTATGTATTGGGAGTTGTTTGTGTTTATGCTTGTCGCTGTTACTTTTTATTTAGTTGCTAAACTTTAAACTGATTGTTCTTTTCTTTGTTTCTCATTTTCTTGGGTTGTTGATGCGTCATTTTAATTCGATTCATACCCATGTGCACTTTATATCGTGTTGGGTGTTGATTTCTTGAATATGGACATTGTGTTCATCAGTCTGTTTATGATATGTGCATTTTATTCCATTGATTGTGCGTTAGTTAAAGAGATTTGTTGGAATCTTCGTGACAATTCGTTCTATCTTTTAACTTTCTTCAAGTTTGTCCTTGTACTGTACTGACCAGCGCATATATCAGACAAAATTTTGGTATCTTTCCGACTTAAGATCTTTTATATTATGCTCACTGTCTCACTTTTGCAGTGGTACATGTATATTGTTGCCTTAGATAACATTTAGACGCCATTTGGCAGGACCCTGGTCTTGTGGTGGAGGCAATGTCTACAACAGGATCATCTCAATCATCAAAACCATCGGCATCATCGTCAGCATCTTCCAGCGACCAGGCTCGATCACGAGCCACAGGTTCATAGTTTTGAGTCCTTATAGTGAAATGACAGAAAAGAAACAAGATATATAAGTTCCGATACCAAAATATTGTACAAAGAACTCTAGTTATATTTTATTGTTTTTGAACTTGCTTCCTGATTCCATGGAAACAATGTTTATGATGCAGGATCAGCCAATAGAACCTCTGGGCCTTCAGCAAATTCTGGTTCAAGTCCAAATGCTATCCGTTGGGATCGACAAACTATACAATTCTCTGTTAATGCCTGGGTATACTAGATAACACTTTCTCATATATGTGCTTGCTTATTTTGCCTCTTTAGATGTATTTTAAGAAACAACGAAATTGAGAGTGGGCACAGTTACTTAGTTCATTAGATGATGACTTGCTAGACTTCACTCCTCCATTCTTGCAATTGGATTGTTGTTGGTTTCAGAGTAGAAAATGATTTTGCCTAGTTTAAATTTCTTTGTCTGGAAATTTGGAGCTGCAACTGTTGTTGTTCAAATCGGTTTGATTACAATAGACACATACTTGAAATGTATACTGGATGATATTGGATGAATGGAAAAAGCGAAAAGAAATACATTGGTTTGATTTATAGAAATTGAACTCTTCCACATAATTCTTTTAGTTTTATGCTTCAGTATGATTTTGTTAAATTTTCTTCCATTCTTTACAGGTTTTTATTGTGGCTGTGCTTGCCATCATACCTTTAGTGCCTAGAAATATTTCAAACAGGGCATATCGGCTATCATTTATGGGCACTGCATGCTCATCTCTGTATTCATTGTACACACTATATGGGGTAACTAGATCTTACACTTCCTAGTCTTAATCTCCAGTTACGATTTAGTGGACTGTTGTTCTTTTCTTTTTGATTAACCAGGTTTATATGCTTTGTAGAAACCAAGGGCATGGAATTTGCAAGCTTTGCAAGTTTACTTCCAATCAATAATTGCAGCCAAAGATTTTATCTACTTCATCTACTGTCTCACATTTGTCACCTCACATCTTTGTCTCAAATGTGAGCATTCCTCAATTTCTGAATTCTCTGTCATTAGCATAGTTAGGTTGGACTGACCTTTTTTTTTTATTTCTGCAGTTGCTTTAATTCCCATTTTATGCCGAACCTTGGAGCAAGTTGCAAAATTTTTGAGGCGTAACTTCAATCGTTCCAACTTATACAGGTTTTCCTTTCCTTTCTCATTTCATGTGGTTTGGTAGGAAACTGAACTAGTTTTAAGTATGTCTCCTAAGAGATTTAATAGCTCTAAAGGCAAACAGTTGTCAGCGAAAAACCAAGTTATTTGCCGATATTGAAACTGACACAAAAAGAAGTCTGAGAAATGACAATGCGGTTATTAGACAACAGAAAGGAAAAGGCTTTAATCAGTTGCTCGCTTGGGAGCCTTTTCCTGAGGTTGAGGAGCTGCTTAGGGGTTGCAAGGCACTATCCTTGTTTGTTGCATCGGCTTAACACAGCTTTGAAACCATCATGATTATCCTATTTGTCCGTGGCACATTTTGCATACTCTTCTAGAGCCATCAGCATCGTGATAATAATCGCCAATGCTTGTAGAGTTGTTTATTTTTCCTTTTTGAGTTCTTGTTTTGTGGGTGAATAGGAAGTATCTTGAAGACCCTTGTGTGTGGGTGGAGGCAAACGCATCTACCCTCGGCATTCTTTCTTCTCATGCTGAGATTGGACTTGGCTTCCTCTTGATTATCTCTTTGTTATCGTGAGTTGCTCATGCCTTCTTTCTCCACCTAGTCCTACCGATGAAAACTCTCCTTTCCCTTTTATTTGGAATATAAATCGTTTATTCAATTGATGTATGATGTACTGCAGGTGGCAGCGAAATATCATACAAACATTCATGTACTGGCAGGTAACTTTCCATTTCTATCGTGCAATATACTCTAGTAATATCACACGATATGTTTTGTTCAGAGACTTTGAATGTTGAGTCCGTAAAATCTTGAGAAACGTGATCGAAGATTTAACCATGTCTGTATTTTCTCTTTCCCATTCTTTGTGATAGCTGTTGAAGCTCATGTATCATGCCCCTGTGACTGCTGGTTATCATCAAAGTGTGTGGGTTAAGATCGGGAGGAATGTTAATCCGCTTATCAACCAGTATTGTCCGTTCTTCAGAACTCCAGTTTCTGCTCTTCAGAGGTGGTGGTTAAGGTAGAGATATTGAGAGAGGACAATGGAGAATGACAAAAGATACTGACTTTAGATTTTGCTGAGATGCAACGGTTCTTAATTGATCAAATCTCGACTTAAACGATCTCTCAATAACTTTCTTGCAATGGTTCTTTTGTTTCCATTAATGGGTACTGAGGTTGTCACTGGATATGAGGGACATTTGACCATGTTCAGGTTATAGTGTTTACCTGCGACTATGAACCTTTAGATACCTAAATATCACGTCTTTTAATAGCTACCTAAGGCAACTGTGTCTTGTGGGCATGTATAGCCTTGTACAATGGAAGCATTTCTTCAAGGTATTATGGGTTTAGTCTGTTCTTGGATCAACTCAAGCAAGCACATTTTCCTGCAAAAAGGGTATAGGCTTGAATACTTTAGTTCTGAGTTCAAGTTTGATCGGATTGATTTTGCAGCGGTCTAGTTTAATTTTTTTTTTAATTCATAAGGATTATAAAATAGTTTTATATTTAGTTTGAATCTAATCTAAATACTTATTTTCATGTCCTTTATATTTACAACGATTAATATTTATTTAAATTATTTTTACAAATCTTAAATCATTGATTGGTGTTAAAAAATTTTTAGGTAATATTTGTTATAATGATTATAAAAAAAACAACAAAAATGATAGTTATTGGATTTAAAATTATTATTTTATTAAATAATTTATATAAATTACAAAATTTTTTGTTAAATTTGGAAAATGTAATTTTCTTTCACCAAAACTGTAGGCACAACGGAGATAGAGAAATGTTATAATATCCAAGACTAGGTGAATGACAAGAACCACTCATAATTATTGCACTGATTTCGAATGTTCGTGTGAAAGAAACTAATTATGACGTAATAATAATCTTTCAATTAATTAAAAATTGAAACATTATTTAAAGTATTAATAAATACCTATTATTTTAAACAAAAATTATTATTTAAATCATAAATTACGCTTTTATGAATAATTTAAAGAATATTAATTACAAAGGTTACTAAATAATAATTCTTTTTTCTTTATTTTTAATTATTTATAAATAGGATAATAATAGAGGTTAGACAATGACTGGACACAACCTTTCCCAAAAATAGCCACGTGGACTGCTAAAAAGTAACATTTATTAAATGTCCCATAAAATTATTTAATAAGAACTAAAAAACTAAAACTAATTAAAATAAGTATAAAATATTAAACTATAATGAGTTAAAAATGATCTAAATCATTAAAAAAAATGTATCTTATACTCAAAATTTTAAACATTTATTAAATATCCCATCACATTAATTAATAAAAATTTTAGAAATACTAAAATTAATTAAAATAGTAATAAATATTAAACCATATTTAGTTAAAAATATCACACTAAAGCACAATCATAAAATAGATCAAAATTTTAATTGTCCTTTAAATACTTCAAAATCCTCTCAGTAACTTGCATATGTGATTAACGAGGGGATTTTATAAATCGAGTCCAGATTTTCTGTCTAATATTATGATGTCTTATTGTGTCTAATAAATTTTAGTCATTTATTTATGTAAGTCTCGCATGGGATCTGCGTGAGACCTGCAAAATAAATGTCTGAGATTTTATAAGACAGAATAAAACAAAATAAAACTGAACAAAAGATCTGAATTTTCGTAAATCTGCTAATCAATCCAACTCTAAAAATTCAAGTGTCCAAACCGTAAATGTCATAGCCATGATTTATCTTTTATAATTGCATTTAAACAATTATGCACGCCACCAGAAATGCCAACTTGAAACATACGATTTTTCCTTAAAGGGGCCTTAAGAATAAGTGTACCTCGCCGATCAAATATAGAGAATGTTTGATGACGAAGACTCATTACATACCCCTTTTCCACCAACTGGCCCATACTCAGCAAATTTGTCCTCATTTCTGGCACATAAAAGACATCTCAAATGTGCTTGTGGTCTCCATTCTTCAGGCTGATAAGAATTTGTCCCTTTCCCATTTCCGGAAGGGTACTGTCATCTACAAACTTGACTTTGGTATGGAAGGATTCATCAAGGTCTGCAAATAACTCCCTTTTGCCGGACATATGGTTGGTGCAACCGGTGACGAACCATGTGTGGTAGTTTAGTGTCTCACTTGCTGCCGTGACCATTAAGAGAGCATGACTGCCATCATTATCATCAGTATTTTCTTGCACATAGAGAGTTTTTTGTTCATTTCCGTCGTTTCTTCATTCATTTGCATAATGACTATCATTTATGGGCATTGCATGCTCATCTCTGTATTCATTGCACACACTATATGGGGTAACTAGATCTTACACTTCCTAGTCTTAATTTCCAGTTACGATTTAGTGGACTCTTTTTTATTAACCAGGTTTATATGCTTTGCAAGTTTACTTCCAATCAATAATTGCAACCAAAGATTCTATCTACTTCATCTAATGTCTCACAAGTCACAATTGTCGCTTCACATCTTTGTCTGTGAGACATTCCTCAATTTCTGAATTCTCGGTCATTCGCATATACAGTTAGGTTGGACTGACCTTATTTTTTTATTTCTGCAGTTGCTTTGATTCCCATTTTATTCCGAACCTTGGAGCAAGTTGCAAAATTTTTAAGGCGTAACTTCAATCGTTCCAACTTATACAGGTTTTCTTTTCCTTTCTGCATTTGATGTGGTTTGGTAGGAAATTGTGTTGGATATTTTTGATATTTCTTATAAAGTTGGACAATATTTAATTGTATTTTTCGGTTTTTCAACAACTTATCGATTAAGTTATGTAATTTGATATAGATAAAGATAATAAAGTGGTTCGATAAATGATCTAAATTAATGGGTCGAAATCCAGGTGAAAAATGAATTCCGATCAGTATAGACCGGGCTTATATCGGGCCTGTGATGGGGAAACCCTATATGGATGTTATATATAAAAGTTAAGGTCTCCTACAGTTGCTTGTGTCATTTGTAAGCATAAGAATTCTCTGATTGTTAAGAGAACTTACGTTTTGAGAAAATTGTAGAAAGGTTTTACCGTGTCCTTGTGAGTAGTTACCGTGAAGGCAACTGTGAATTCGCGTTCATTTCAACTTCAAAAAGCTCGTTTAAGTTATAGAATTTAAAGCCCTTTCACATTCAATCCAAAATACGTGAATAAGGTCTTGTTATGTGTTACAAATTGAAGTAGTTTTAAGTATGTCTGCTAAGAGATTTAATAGATACAAAGGCAAACAGTTGTCGACGAAAAACCAAGTTGATTTGCCGATATTGAAACTGACACAAAGAGAGGTATGAAAAATGACAATGCTGAAAATAGAAAGGAAAACGCTTTAATCAGTTGCTCGCTTGGGAGCCTTTTCCTGAGGTTGAGGAGCTGCTTGTTAAAGAGTAATTTGAAAGTTAGTCTAAAAACGTGAATGTTTAAATTCATTGTTAGGAGTTTAATTATATTCATGTATTAGTTACAAATTAAATATTGGTGCATATATAGTTTTGAGTTCATGTATGGTTTATTTATTTGGGTTCATTAATGGGTTCATGTACTTAGATATGAAGAGTCATTTTTGTACCTATAAATACCTCTTTGCACTTGAACTAAATCATTCAAGTGAAATACAGCCTCTTCTTCTAAACAATTCTCTCCTCTCTAAACCTCCTCACTTCTTAACAAAGTGGTATTAGAGCCATGTTCTTTGAGAAATGGCAAACAATGGTGGAGTCTACTCATTTCAATTCCCTCACCTCATAAAAGAAAATTATGAAACATGGAGTTTTCGCATGAAAGTCGTGCTTGGCTCATAAGATGCTTGGGAGATTGTAGAGAAAGGTTTTATACAACTTCAAAGTGAAGCTGATTTGTCTCAAAATGAGAAAGATGCTTTGGCAAAGATCAAGAAGAAGGATCAATAAACCCTCACCCTCATCCATCAATGTCTAGATGATTCAATATTTGAGAAGGTGGCTAATGCAGCCACTTCAAAGGAAGCATGGAAGATTTTGCAAAGTTCCTTTCAAGGAATTGATAAGGTAAAAAGATTTGACTCCAATTATTGCGAGGTGATTTTGAATCTTTGAGCATGAAAGAATCCAAATCAATATCAGATTATTATTCACGAGTGAAGGCCATTGTGAATCAAATGAAGAGATATGGAGATCAAGTTGAAGATGTTCAAGTAGTAGAGAAGATTCTTTGTTCCTCGAACCCAAAGTTTGATTATATGGTTTGCGTCATTGAGGAGTCTAAAGATCTAGACTCCTTGACACTTGAACAACTAGAGGGCTCTTTACAAGCTCACGAAGACAAGATCAAGAAGAGGTAACATGAACTTTTGGAGCAAACACTTAAAGCAAGGGTTGTGTTAAAAGATGATGATGGACAAAGCAATCGAAGAGGAAGTGGACGAGGACGTGGACGAGGATATGGTCGTGGTCGTGGTCGTGGTCATGGTCAAGGTTGAGGATGAAGTTATGGAGGAAGAAGTAAAGGAGATTATAACAACGTCAACAATGATGGAAACAATCAATCATATAAAGGCCAAGGAAAATCAAGAGGAAAAGGAGGTCACAATTTTTTAAAAAATGAGAGGAGGTATGATAAGTCTAATATTGAATACTACAATTGTCATAAATTTAGACATTGTTCTTAGGAATTTTATGACACGCCTAATCAAGTTGAGGGGCAAGTCCATATTATTGATAACAAGAAAGGAGACGAAGAGCCCACTTTATTGCTAGCACTCAAAGATAATACAAGTAAGGATGAAAGTACATAGTTCTTAGATAATAGAGCAAGCAATCACATATGTGGAGATAAAGGCAAATTTGTGGGATGTGATGAAAAGTTAGAAGGCAATGTTTCTTTTGGAGATTCGTCAAAGATTCAAATTCGTGGAAAAGGTACCATTCTAATTTCTTTAAGAGGTGGAAGCCAGAAACTTATTAATGATTTCTATCATGTGCCTAAATTGAAAAGTAATATTTTAAGTTTGGGCAACTTCTTGAAAAAGGATATGAAATCCACATAAAAGATTGTTGTCTTTGGATTAGAGATCAACATGCTCAATTGATTGCTAAGGCGTTTATGTCGAAGAATAGAATGTTTATGTTGAATATTAAGACAATCGAAGCAACATGTTTAAAGGTGGATGTGAAAGATGAAGTATGGTGTCATATGAGATTTGGACACTTGAATTTTGGCACATTCAATGCGTTGGGAGATAAATAGATGGTGAAAGGAATGCCCTCTATCAACCACCCACATTATTTATGTGAAGCATGTTTACTTGGCAAGCATTCACGAAGGAGTTTTCCAAAAAGAAGCGGTGACAAGGGCAACTGCACCACTTCAACTTATTCATACTGATGTGTGTGGACCAATCAAGTCATTATCAATAGGTAAAAGTAGATATTTCTTACTTTTCATTGATGATTATAGTAGAAAAACATGGGTTTATTTCTTAAAGCAGAAATCAGAAGCATTTGAAGCATTTAAGAAGTTCAAGGCACTTGTGGAGAATAAAAGTGGCTATATAATTAAAGCCCTAAGGTCCGATAGAGGAGGCGAGTTCACCTCTAAGGAGTTTCTTAATTGCTATGAAATACATGGAATCCATCATCTGTTAAGAATAGAACAATTCTTAACATAGTTCGATGTATGCTGAAGGCTAAAAATATGCCTAAAGAATTTTGGGTCGAAGCTGTTTCTTATGCAATTTATTTGTCAAATCGGTCTCCAACGAGAAATGACAAAGATCAAACTCTACAACAAGCGTGGAATGGAATGAAGCCTAGTGTTTCTCATCTAAGAGTTTTTGGAAGCATAGCATATGCTCATGTTCCGCAATAAGAAAGATCCAAGCTCGATGATCGCAGTGTTAAGCATGTATTCATTGGCTATGATCAAAATTCCAAAGGCTACCGATTGTACAATCCAAGCAATGGAAGGATTGTTGTGAGCAGAGGTGTCGAATTTGATGAAGAATCAATATGGGATTAGGAGACACAAGAAATCACTTATGATTTTTCCCATACTTTGAAGATGAAGAGCAAGAAACCACAACAAATATTCAAGAGACAACTCCACCTACTTCTCCAAATACGCCTCATTCTTCTTCGTCCATGCATAGAGAAAGTTCAAGTGATGGAGCACAAAAAATAAGGAGTATTTATGATATTTATGAACAAACAGAAGAAATCAATGATGTTGATGTAAGTAATTTCTTTTGTCTTTTTGTAGATTGTGAGCCATTAAATTTTAGGGATGCCGTGAAGGAAAAAAGATGGAGACAAGACATGGAGGAGGAGATCAAGGCAATAGAGAAAAACAATACTTGGGAATTATTAACTCTTCATAAAGGTCATGAAGCTATTGGAGTCAAATGAGTCTATAAGATAAAAAAGAATGTCAATGGATATGTAGAGAAATATAAAGTAAGGCTCATTGCTAAAGGCCACAAGAAAAAGCATGGAGTGGATTATGATGAAGCATTTGCACCTGTTGTTCGTATGGAGACTATTCGTTTATTAATCTCTTTTACAGCTCAAATGAAGTGGAAGATCTATCAACTTGATGTAAAGTCAGTTTTTCTCAATGGCGATCTTCAAGAAGAATTCTTTATTGAACAACCAATTGGCTTTACAGTCAAAGGTCACGAAGATAAAGCCTTGATATTGAAAAGGCATTGTATGGGTTAAAGCAAGCACCAAGGGCATGGAATACCCGCATCAACAAGTAGTTATAAAATAATGGGTTTGTTTGTTGTTCTCATGAATATTCTCTTTACATTATATCATATGGAAATGGAGATATTCTACTCATTTGTCTTTATGTAGATGATCTTATTTTTACTGATAATAACCCAAGATTGTTTCAAGAGTTCAAGAAAGCTATATCTTTGAAGTTTGAGATGACAGATATTGGATTGATGTCATACTATTTGGGCTCAGAGGAGAAGCAAATGAAAGAAGAAATTTTTATTTCACAAGAAGGATATACAAAAGAAATATTGAAGAAGTTCCAAATGCTTGATTGTAATCTGGTGACTACACCCATGGAATGTGGGATTAAATTGACAAAGTTTGATGATGGAGCTAAGGAAGATTCTTTTGTATTCAAAAGCTTGTTGGATGCTTGAGATACTTGACATGTACAAGACTAGATATTCTCTTTGCTGTTGGATTGATAAGTCGTTTCACGGAAGCACTTACTTGTACTCATATAAAGGCGGCTAAGAGGATTCTCTGATATATCAAAAGGTACAATTGACTATGGATTGCTCTATACATCATCTGTTGATTTCAACCTTGCTGGGTTTTGTGATAATGATTTTGCGGGAAATATTGATGATAGAAAAAGCACAGCTGGTCTCATATTTTTTATGGGTGATTGTGCTATTACATGAAGTTTAAAGAAGCAACCTATTGTGACTTTGTCAAGTTGTGAATCTGAATATGTGGCTGCAACTTCATGAACTTGTCATACTATTTAGCTCAGAAGGCTATTGAATGAACTTCACTTGCCACAAAAGGAAGCAACTGAAATATGTATTGATAACAAGTCTGTACAAGCATTGGCCAAGAACCCAATTTTTCATGATCGAAGCAAACATATTGATACGAGGTATCATTTTATTAGAGAATGTATCGCAAAGAATGAAGTGGAGCTCAAGCATGTGAGGACTAATGATCAAGTTGCAGATATTTTTACGAAATCACGCAAATTTAAAGTTTTTCAACATTTGAAGACAAGACTTGGAGTAAAAAACCAAATTTCAAATTAAGGGAGAGTGTTGAAGAGTAATTTCAAAGTTGATCTAGATAAATAGATGTTTAAGTTCATTGTTAGGAGTTTAATTATGTTCATGTATTAGTTATATAGTTAAATCTTGGTCTATGTATGATTTTGAGTTCATGTATGATTTATTTATTTGGATTCATTAATGTTTCATATACTTAGATATAAAGAGTCATTTTTGTACCTATAAATACCTCTTTGTACTTGAACTAAATTTATTAAAGTGAAATACAACCTCTTCTTCTAAACAATTCTCTTCTCTCTAAACCTCCTCACTTCTTAACAAAAACACCATAAATATAAGACACCAACCACAGACGGAATGAAGTGGATACACAAGTAGACAAGAACATAAAACAACAGTTGAGTCAACTGCAACCATCTTATTCTCTGCATAAATCTTAGATCAATGACTAACCAGAAAGCAAAAGCAAGTATATGTCAAATGAATAACATTGCAGGGGCAAGGGCCAGCACGAACCCAGTTCTCGTCACCATCTACGAGGAATCGCCGGCAAAAACTGATCCTACCTGCAAATGTAAGCCTGGCCCACTACCTAGAAACCCTAGCAATACAGGCAAACGTGGTTATGACCGTCGGAGTCGGCTTCTAGCCTACGCTCGTGAGCTGAGAGAAGCGGCCGTTCAACAGCTGCAGTGTCCCGAGAACAACGCAAGGCCTAAGTACAGAGTAAGTCAATCTCTTGATCTTTCCAACGTCTAAATCACCATGCAATTATGCATATGTAATGCAAGGCATTGTCGAATAATCGGAAGTTTCTTTATGTGCAGAAATGGAGATTTTCACGTGCAACAAAAAGGATCCGCTCCTCATTTCTTAGGATCTTTCTAAGAAAAGAAAGGCAATGGAATTATGAGCCAATTGAATCGGAGGAACATAGCGAAGTCGATCAATCATACAGTCCAAAATGGATCAATAGGAAGAACAAAGAGGATTGCAGAAACAAAAGTTCTAATTTTTGTGTAAGTGTTATTACTTGTTATTGGATTATCATACAATAAATTTCTGGTTATCATAGTGCAGTTTGTAATATCCAAATTGATCGTCTTTCGTTCAGAAGAAATTGAAGTCTTTCGTCAGGGAACTACCATGTGGATCTTGCAGTGCAACAAGGAGAGATGGTTGATTGGTAGGCGAAAATTTACAAGCGTCTCTGACCTGATGCTTGTTCGTTGATAAGGAAATGCTAAATCATGTTAGTTTAGATTCGACTTGGATAAGTCTCACGATCTGGATCCACTTATCTTGGCCTCTTTAAAACTGAAAATTTCAGAAGACCCTTTATTTTCTCCACGCTTCAGAATACTTCTGAAGCCAAACTGTCAACTTGTTTCCGTCAAAACCATATTTCATTTCAGGTAAAATATTATTGCTGTTTACTGTCATTTTAGTGTAATTAATTGAATTATGTTTCAATTAATTTTTATAAATTTTACTTGAATGTCGAATATAAATTCATGGAAGTATGATATCTGTAGATTAGGTAATTTTTTAAATCTTACTTCTATGTTGAATATAATTTTAGGAAAGTATGACATCTATAGATTAGTATATCCGACCTGTTTTGGAAGGATTATTACTTCTACTTAATAGTACTGTTTTAGATTTATTAGAATTAAAGTAACATATAAAAAACCTAACCAAATAAAAGAACTGCCATAATGAATTCATGTAATTAAATTGGATTCTATACTTCTCTGTCATGCCAAAAAAGGTGTTTAGGAAGCCACTAGGTATTGACTTGTGTTGTCCTCATTTCCATTTGCATATTTGTTGAGCTTGTTGGAGAAATTTTGGATTGATAATTACCCACCAAGGATTATAATGGAAAAGAAGAGTGGGTATAAGAGTTTAGTATATTAGTCACAACACGAACTTTAATTATAGACTTAGGATCGGTCATGAACATGTATTAACGGAGAAAATTTAAAACAATACATTTTTTGCTATCCATTGAATGATAAATAAGTTGCTAAACTACTTTGAACAAGTTCCTCAATGTATGAATAAGCTCTTAAAACTTTTGCTCAATTATTATAAAAGTTTTATATCCTTGTGTCGTTAACGTCTTTTTATACCTTTATGAATGTGCAGACCTCTTAATGAATAAAAAAAAAACTAAATGTTTACAACTTACTTAAGCAGACAACAGAAGAACTTAATAGTTATTTATAGTAATCTTATTGGGCTTTTCCATCGTAGACCAAATATATAACTGACCTATAGTGATTAGGACCCATTTTTCTTACTGGCCTTACAGTCCATTTAACTAGATCTTTTATTAGACTTCTTTATTATATTTAATTCAGATCAAAAATAATAAATATAGTAAAAGTGGTTAAGAAAATCAATGTAAAGGTTGACCAATTTAAAACATTTGATCCAAATATAATAAAATTCAATCATTGGGTCCCAAAGGCTTTTGATACTAAAAAATATCAAATGCATATATCATATGCAATATAGATCCAATATAATCACACATATCTAATACGTCACTAATATGAATGAGAAAATGATATATCATCTTTTTGTTTGTCGATCTCAATTTCTCTAAACTTTATGCTAAACAGTATTATAAAAATTTGTTTTCTCTTACTAAATGCTAAACTGTAATAGGGAAAATCTTATAGGATTAAATACTTATATCCCCCTATATCTTATCAAATATATAGATTTATGTATGTATTTGTATATGTCTTGGTGACATATGCTCAAGGTTAATATATATATATGCATACACTCATACATACATACATACACATATATATATGTATGTATGCCTAAAAACTTTTAAAATACTTAAGATCGACATAGATCTTAAAACTTTCACATGTATTATGATAATGTACAACAAATTTTATGGTTGAGAACAAAATCATGATCATCAATATCTATAAAAATATATTGTCACAATACATGAAATCTATACAAATATATTAAAAGCAAATATAATGATGCCTAACTAACAATGTCTAAAGACTTCGACAAACCCATACTATACACATGTCTCTAAAAAATAACTGGGCAAAGTCCTTTACTTAGAGTATCAACGAGCATGTACTCAGTCCAAATGCTCTACCTCAATGTGACCTCTATATATTAATTCCTTTATGGTCAGATATTTGACCTTTAAATGCTTAAACCCTGTGATGTTTTTATTGTTGTTACCGAATGTAATAGAAAGATTGTCATTTATCACAATATAACTGAATGGATCTAACACTTGAATCAGCCATAGATAACTCAAAAATCAAATTCCTAAGCGAAACAACCTATGAAACTCTGCATGCATAGTTAAGGAAGTTAAACACTCTTTTACGATATTGCTCCATCTGCTAACATAAAATATACTCTGACATAGACTTCTTGTCATTTAGACACAGGAAAATTCAAATATGTATAGCCAATAAGGTTCAAATTGTTAACTTTCCTAAATGTCAACATATAATTCTTAGTTACTTTTGAGATATCTCAAAACTCATTCGATTGCATTTAGGTGATCTGTTCTTGGGTTAGTCAGATACCTACCCTGTAGCATCCCGTTACCCATGCTAGGGCTAGAATTGTAAATTGTGAAATTTTTATGAGAAATTAGGATTTTTGCACCTCATGCATTATTATTTGTGACA
>JANITX010000001.1:48152595-48168295 GCA_027564395.1 Erythroxylum ulei
AGAGATATGGAGATCAAGTTGAAGATGTTCAAGTAGTAGAGAAGATTCTTTGTTCCTTGTACCCAAAGTTTGATTATGTGGTTAGTGTCATTGAGGAGTCTAAAGATCTAGACTCTTTGACACTTGAATAACTAGAGGGCTCTTTACAAGCTCACGAAGATCATAAGATTAAGAAGAGTCAAGAAGAACCTTTGGAGCAAGCACTTAAAGCAAGGGTTATGTTAAAAGATGATGATGGAAAAAGCAATCAAAGAGGAAGAGGACGAGGACGTGGTTGAGGATCTAGTCACGGTCGTGGTTGAGGTGGAGGACGAAGTTATGGAGGAAGAAATAAAGGAGATTATAACAACGCCAATAATGATATAAACAATCAATCATACAAAGGCCAAGGAAAATTAATAGGAAGAGGAAGAAGAGGTAACAATTTTAGACAAAATGAGAGGAGGTATAACAAGTCTAATGTTGAATGCTACAATTGTCATAAATTTGGACATTTTTCTTAGGAATGTTATGCTACACATAATCAAGTTGAGGAGCAAGTCAATATTGTTGATAACAAGCAAGGAGACGAAGAGTTCACTTTATTACTAGCACTCAAAGATAATACAAGGATGAAAGTACATGGTTCTTAGATAATGGAGCAAGCAATCACATGTGTGGAGATAAAGAAAAATTTGTGGAACTTGATGAAAAAGTATAAGGCCATGTTTCTTTGGGAGATTCGTCAAAGATTCAAATTCGTGGAAAAGGTACTATTCTAATTTCTTCAAGAGATAGAAGCCATAGACTTATTAATGATGTCTATTATATGCCTAAATTGAAAACTAATATTTTAAGTTTGGGGCAACTTCTTGAAAAATGATATAAAATTCACATGAAAGATTGTTGTCTTTGGCTTAGAGATCAACATACTCAATTGATTGCTAAGGCAATTATTTGGAAGAATGGAATGTTTATATTGAATATCAAGACAATCGAAGCAACATGTTTAAAGGTGGATGTGAAAGATGAAGCATGGCGTTGGCATATGAGATTTGGACACTTAAATTTTGACGCACTCACTGCGTTGGGAGATAAATATATGGTGAAAGGAATGCCCACCGTCAACCATCATTTATGTGAAGCATGTTTACTTGGCAAGCATTCAAGAAGGAGTTTTCCAAAAGAAGCGATGACAAGAGCAACTGCACCACTTCAACTTATTCATACTGACATGTGTGGACCAATCAAGCCATTATCAATGAGTAAAAGTAGAAACTTCTTATTTTTCATTGATGATTATAGTAGAAAAACATGGGTTTATTTCTTAAAGCAGAAATCAGAAGCATTTAAGAAGTTCAAGGTACTTGTCGAGAATGAAAGTGGCTATACAATTAAAGCCTTAAGGTCCGATAGAGGAGGCGAGTTCACATTTAAGAAGTTTCTTGATTTCTGTGAAATATATGAAATCTGCCATCCGTTAACAGTCCCAAGATTGCCCAGTAGCCGAAAGGAAGAATAGAACAATTCTTAACGTGGCTTGATGTATGTTAAAGGCCAAAAAATATGCCTAAAGAATTTTGGGCTGAAGCTGTTTTTTGTGCAGTTTATTTGTCAAATCGGTCTCCAACGAGAAATGTTAAAGATCAAACTCCGCAATAAGCGTGGAATGGAATGAAGCCTAGTGTTGCTCATCTAAGAGTTTTTGAAAGCATAACATATGCTCATGTGTTGCAACAAGAAAGATCCATGCTCGATGATCGAAGTGTTAATCATGTATTCATTGGCTATGACCAAAATTCCAAAAGCTACCAATTGTACAATCCAAGCAACGGAAGGATTATTGTGAGCAGAGATGTCAAATTTGATAAAGAAGCAATATGAGATTAGGAGACACAAGAAGAAAGCACTTAAGATTTTTTTGTTCCTTACTTTGAAGATGAAGAGCAAGAAACCACAACAAATATTCAAGAGACAACTCCACCTGCTTCTCCAAATACGTCTCATACTTTTTCGTCCATGCATGGAGAAAGTTCAAGTGATGGAGCAGGAAAAATAAGGAGTATTTATGATATTTATGAATAAACAGAAGAAATCAATGATATTGATGTAAGTAATTTCTTTTGTCTTTTTGTAGGTAGTAAACCTTTAAATTTTAGGGAGGCTGTGAAGGACAAAAGATGGAGATAAGCCATGGAGGAGGATATCAAGGCAATAGGGAAAAACAATACTTAGGAATTATCAACTCTTCCTAAAGGTCATGAAGCTATTGGATTAAAATCGATCTACAAAATGAAAAAGAATGTCAATGGAGATGTAGAGAAATATAAAATAAGGCTCGTTGCTAAAGGCTACAAGCAAAAGAATGAAGTAGAGCTCAAGCATGTGAGGACTAATGATCAAGTTGTGGCTATTTTTATAAAATCACTCAAATTTGAAGTTTTTCAACATTTGAAGACAAGACTTGGAATAAGAAATAAAATTTCAAATTAAGGGAGAGTGTTGAAGAGTAATTTAAAAGTTAGTCTAGAAACATGAATGTTTAAGTTCATTATTAGGAGTTTAATTATGTTCATGTATTAGTTACATAATTAAATATTGGTCCATGTATGGTTTTGAGTTCATGTATGATTTATTTATTTAGGTTTATTAATAGGTTCGTATACTTAAATATAAAGAGTCATTTTTTTACCTATAAATGCCTTTTTATACTTCGAACTAAATCATTCAAGTGAAATACAACCTCTTCTTTTAAACAATTCTCTTATGGACATATAAATGGGAGTTTGTCACATATGGAAAATATATATAACCTTGAACAAACATATAAGCCTAGTGAGTTACTCCTCTTATTACCAATTGATTTTAAGATAGAACCTCATTGAGCTTGTACCTGTTCAATTTATTTAAGCCCAATCTTACAAAATTTAACATGGTATCAGAGTAAGTTACTTTCGAGTTGGTCGTTACCATCTTAACATGATAAATTGTGTCATGTTTTGGGCCTTAAATTAGCTCACACATAAGGGGGACGTGTTAAAGTATAAGTGGGAGTTTGTCACACATAGAAATAATATATAATCTTTAACATACATATAAGTTTAGTAAATTACTCATCTTATCACTAATTGATTTTTAGAATGGAACTTCATTTGAGCTTGCACCTGTTTAATTTATTTAAGCCCAATATTACAAAATTTAACAGGAGGAATGTTAATCCACTTATCGACCAATATTGTCCGTTATTCATAACTCCGGTTTCTGCTGCTCAGAGGTGTGGTTAAGATAGAGATATTGAGAAAGGACAGGCCAATGGAGAATGACAAAAGATACTAACTTTAGATTTTGCTGAGATACAATGGTTCTTAATTGATAAAATATCGACTTAAACCATCTCTCAATAACTTTCTTGCAATGGTTCTTTTGTTTCCATTAATGGGTACTGAGTTTGTCACTGGATATGAGGGAAATTTGAACATGTTCAGGTTATGGTGTTTACCTGCGACGATGAACCTTTAGATGCCTAAATATCATGCCCTTCCATAGCTACCTAAGGCAACTGTGTCTTGTGGGCATGTATAGCCCTTGTACTATGGAATCATTTCATCAAGTACCATGGGCTTATTCTGCTCTTGGTGAAACTCAAGTAAGCACATTTTCTTGATGAGCAAATTTTAAGTTAGGAAGTCGGGTCGGATCCAATTAGATTGGGTTGATAACAGAGGTGATAAATGAGTCGGACAAGGCTTGAATTTTTTAAGACTCGTGCGCGAAAAATGATATAAGCTTGAGTTTAAGTTTGATTGGATTGATTTTAGATTAGTCTAGTTTGATTTTTTTTAATTATTAGAGTTATAAAAGAATTTTATATCAGTTTGAATTTAATAGGACTTAGAATCTTTATATTTATGATAGTTAATATTTATTTAAATCTCTTTGAAATAGCTTTTTTAGGTAATATTTGTTATAATGATTATAAAAAAGTA
The DNA here is from genome assembly GCA_027564395.1 of Erythroxylum ulei. Taxonomy (NCBI): domain Eukaryota; kingdom Viridiplantae; phylum Streptophyta; class Magnoliopsida; order Malpighiales; family Erythroxylaceae; genus Erythroxylum; species Erythroxylum ulei. The sequence goes on from JANITX010000001.1 coordinate 48,156,561, forward strand.
TTAAAATTACTATTTTATTAAGTAATTTATTTAAATCATTTAATTTGTTGTGAATTTATTGTTTATAAAACTAATAAAAATGTAGAGTATCACTTTATAAAGGTTGAAAAAAAGAAAACAAAACTGAATTTTCAAATAATTAAATAAGGACAAGTCGAGTAGGAGCATACACTTTTCCATCACCAAAACTGTCGGCGTTTTGTCGATAATGGAGATAGTGAAACCTGTAATATCTAAGGCTAGGTGAATGACTAGAGCCACTCACAATTATTGCATTCACCTATTCACCTGGGGTCTTCTTACGAAAGAAACCAATTAAGATGTAATAATAATCCTTTAGCTAATAAACGATTTTTAAGTTCAGGTTCAGGTTCAGGATTGGATACTTAAATTTGTGTATGGAGCGATTTTAAATCTTTGAATTAATTTTCTCATTTTGTAAGGTACCTACAAACTAATGAGAAAATTAGTTACTGAATTTGCTGATGAATATCCTAATCTAGAAAAAAAAAGGATTTTTCCGAAGCCTCTAATGGCAACTTTGGAGATCATTCACCAAGACTCGCAAGGAGCAGTATATCATAGAGCACTACAATAGTTAGTTTTTTCGAGTTTTGAGTTTTCCTCTGTAAAAAAAATTACAATTTAATTTATTTAAAATAGTATTAAATACCTATTATTTAAAACAAAATTATTATAGCTAATATCATTAAATTATATGAATAATAATTATCTTTTTTATTTTTAATCATTTATAAATAAGATAATAATAGAGGTAGAAAATGACATGATACAATCTTTACTAAAATAATAATAATAGAGGTAGAAAATGACATGATACAATCTTTACTTTTGGAGGTAATTTATCTAGTCGTATAGAATATCTAGCAGAAGTCACGTGTCTTTTTGAAAAAATTCGTAGTTTTGATACTTCTTTACCTTTGTTTTTTAGTGCTTATAGTATATATTCTCATAAATATTTCATTAAATTATTTAATAAAAACCTTTTTAAAATGATAAAATTAATTAAAATAAAAATATTAAATCAATAAAAAAAGTGTCTTGTATTTAAGGATGTCTATTTTGAGCAAGATTGACCAAGCCACGAGCCTAAAGTGGTATGCTTGATTGGGTCACGTGCCCGAACCCAATCATTACTTTAAAATAGATGTCGTTTTTGACATTTTTCAAAAAAAATTATAAGATGAATCAAGTTGGCTCAGCTCGCTTGTAGCCCGTCAGGCCATGCGCGAAGTCATAGGCTGACCTATCCTAACCTGTTGGGCCACGATCTAGCTCCTGGCCTGACCCTGCCCGACCTATTGTACTCAAAATTTTAAACATTTGTTACACATCTCATTTTATACGGGCTCTAGTTTCTTGAGAGAGTGATCAAGCCTGACTAGATTTATTGACATTCCTAACTATTCACAAAATTTTAAACATTTATTGCACATCCCAATTTATACACCCGAGAGAATGATCACACTTATTTTGTACAAAAAGGCTTAGTGCTTTACGACGTAAGAATCAACTTCTATAAAAAGTAACGGGGAAAACTACTTCTCGTTAAGGCTTAGTGCTTTACGACGTAAGAATCAACTTCGATAATGGGGCAAAATAATTGGTTTTTTCGTTAATGCTTTACAAAGTACAAATCAAATGAATCAAATCATCCGATCCATTTTTGCTATTTTAATTTATTTCATTCACGTATTTACGTGAAATTTATATAAATATATAAATAAGATAAGTCCAAATAAAGTTATAATAACAAAAGTGAAACTAACATACATCTACTCGGAATCAACTTTTATAAAAAGTAATGGGAAAACTACTTGGTTTTCTCGTTCTCGCTCTTAAGAAAGAGTCGTACATTTACACAGCTTAACGAGATGGAGACAAGGGACTGATACCTCTCGTGAACAAGGGATAATCAAAACTTGCATTAAATGGCTCATATGCTACGCCTTTCATAACACAAATGGTTTTGTAGAATGTTCACTACAAATGTGTAACATATCTATTTTTGGAATTGCCTTTTACGACTTTAGCAACTCTAGTTACAGTTGAGACTTTAAAGAGGTTGATATTTTTCTTTGTGGGCTCTTCTTAAATTGGCTTAGGCTACTATTTCAATGCGTCGGTTGGCACTAATAAGGAAATGTTTTCATGTACTTCAACAATCTCTGTGACTATGGTTTGCCCTGTTTTACATTGTTACCGGCTGTTGCCAGTAGCTTGATGAGTCACCAATTCAGAAAGTATGGCGGTGATGAGCGCTTTTGGTTTGCTATAAATATACCAAGTCTCTCATTAAAAGCCACCAATAGATCACTGTCGCCCCTGTGACGGCTGGTTATCATCAAAGTGTGTGGGTTAAGATCGGGAGGAATGGTAATCCGCTTATCGACCAGCACTGTCCGCTTCTTCAGAACTCCGATTTCCGCAGTTCAGAGGTGGTGGTTAAGATAAGAGGATATTCGAAGAGGACAGGACAATGGAGGATGACAAAAGATACTAACTTTAGATAACTTTCTTGCAGTCGTTCTTTTGTTTCCATTAATGGGTACCGAGGTTGTCACTGGATATGAGGGACATTTGAACATGTTCAGGTTATGGTGTTTACCTAATACTCTGAACGTTTAGATGCCTAAATATCATGTGTTTTAATAGCTACCTAAGGCAAGTGCGTCTTGTGGGCATGTAGCCCTGTACAATGGAAGCATTTCTTCAAGTATTATGGTCTTATTCTGTTCTTGGTAAAACTCAAGTAAGCACATTTATTGATGAACCAATTTTAAGTTGGGAGTTACTTATGCAGTGGTCAAGTTGGTAAAGTTGGGAGGCATGGGTTCAAAAAGTTTTATGTTGGATTCTCTTATTTATATTCTTTCAATCGAGTTTATTGTACAATATTTTCCTAGTGTGAAATACTTGGTTAGCTTGATTTGCTTAGTATTGCGTCAATTTAGAGATTTATCTAGTGCGTATCTAAAAGGTAGCAGTTGCGGGTTATTTCATTTAAAAAAAACAAAGTTAAGAGGTTGGGTCGGATTGAATTGGGTTAATAATAGAGATGACAATGAATTAGATAACGTTTGAACTTTTTAAGACTCGATTGTAATATAAACTTGAAATTAAGCTTGATCATATTAATTTTAGGTTAGTCTAATTTAATTTTTTTAATTTATTAGAACTATAAAAAATCATATTACTTTAAATTTAGTAAGATATTTATGATGATTAATATTTATTTAAACCACTTTGGAATAGTTTTTTTTGTAATATCTGTTATAATGATTAAAAAAAACCAACAGATTTATTATTTTATTAAGTAATCTATTTAAATTATATAATTTCTTGTGAGTTTCATTTTTATAAAACTAATAAAAATGTAGAATATCACTTTCTGAAGATTAAAAAAAAAGACAAAAAAACTTAATTTTCAAATAATTAAATAAGGACATGTGTCGGTGTTTTGTGGAGAATGGAGATAGAGAAAGAGAAACATATAATATCTAAGACTATGATCAGGTGAATGACTAGAGCCACTCACAATTATTGCTTCCACTTGCGGTCTTACGAAAGAAACTAATTATGACGTAATAATATTCTTTCAATTAATTAAAAATTGAAAATTTATTTAAAGTATTAATAAATACCTATTATTTTAAACAAAAATTATTATTTAAATTATACTTTACGCTTATATGAATAATTTAAATAATATTAATCACAAAGGTTACTAAATAATAATTCTTTTTTCTTTATTTTTAAATATTTATAAATAGGATAAAATAATAGAGGTAGACAATGACTGGACACGACTTTTCCCAAAAGTAGCCACGTGGACTGCTAAAAAAGTAACACTTATTAAATGTCCCATCAAATTATTTAATAAGAACTAAAAAACTAAAACTAATTCCCTAAAAAAAAACTAAAACTAATTAAAATAAGAATAAAATATTAAAGTTTAAAATGAACTAAATCAAAATTTTAAATATTTATGAAATATCCCATCACATTAATTAATAAAAACATTAAAAAATACCAAAATTAATTAAAATTATAAAACATGTATAAAATTATTTATTTTTCTAATTGATAATAACAAAATAATATTATTTAAATTGAAATTTTTAGTTAAAAATGTAATTTCAAAAATTCCAAAACCTTTTTATAAAAAAAATTTCTGCATCTCCCTTAAAATTTAAATAATTTTTATCAAAATCTTTGGTTTTATATTTAATTAAATTTAACTTTTTAAAAAATCCAAAAATCCTCAAAAATTTATGTGATTCAAATCAAACTATTTCACAACCAATCAAAACCGGACCAGTATCATGGCACCTACTTCCCTTCTGGCCCTATAAATGCGACCCCATCTTAAGCTTTACTACGACTCCATCTTAAGCTTTCCTTGCATCTCCAAAATGAAAGCTTACGCCATGATGCTATGCCTTCTCTTGGCCTTGGTCGTCTTCGCTCCTCCTGACTCTGCAGCAATAGCAGCACGACCAGTAAGTCCTAGAGGACCAGTAACTCCTGCAGGACCAGTTACCCCAGCAGGACCAGTCACTCCTGCAGCACCAAATAAGGGTAACGTTACTTTCACCCATTTTACTTGAGAAAATTAACATTATATATTATGATTATATATGCATATAACTTAATTTTATAATTTCATAATTTTTGAATATTTTACTTTGATAAATTTAAAAAGATAATTTGTTTGTTGAGTAATATTTTTTAAAAATAATTAATTTTATTAATGTCGCCAAAGATCATGGGTTGGAGTTTTTGTGATCCAATTCAAATTGTTGTAAAGTCAGGACTTGACTCGGGCTGAACGACTTTGCTAAGATGGACTCAAAATATGAAGAGTGATGGCATCATATCATTTGGAATGGCACCACCACCTTTAAATTAATTAACATAAAATACATAAAATTCTGTTGTGAATTTAGTTAAAATTTTAATAAATTTTAAAATTACCAATATTTTTTTATTTGCACTCTCAATTAAGGCGGAGAAAAGGCTAAAAAATCTTAAACTAAATTTAATATGGCTAAAAAAATATGGGTCATAACATCAGCACATATTTTTTATGCTTAAGCTTGTTTATGATAAATTGAGTTTTTATACACTAATTAATAAAAGTTTAATTATTACATTTGATGAAACTATTTTTACTAATTATGGATTCAATTTTTTTAAAATAAGATATATTTTAAATCAAATTTTTTCATAATATTCAAATAAACATGATTATTAATTTTGAGTCTGATTGCTCCAATTTAAGCTTATGTATCATTTTTTTCCAATTGACTCCAGGATTAAAAAGTATATTTTAAATTAAATTGAAGTTTGATCGTAATTTTTATAATATTCAAACAGAAGTACTAATTTAAGGTTATCTATGATTTGGATGAGGTGGGCTAATTGGATTATAGCATTAGCAATAATGGATAGGTCTATTCATTACTTAATACGACTCCCATCTTAAGCTCTTCTTTTTATCTCCGAGTGAGAGTATATGTCATAATACTATGCATTCTCTTGGCCTTCACCGTCTTCTCTTCTCCCGACTCTGCAGCGCCAGCAGGACGACCAGTCACCCCTGCCGGACCAGTCACCCCTGCATCACCAAATAAAGGTATCGTTACTTTCATCCATTTTACTTGAGAAAATTAATATTACGTACTACTATTTACTAAAAAAAATGAAAGTATATGTCATAATACTATGCCTTCTCCTGGCTTTCACTGTCTTCTCCCCTCCTGACTCCGCAGCACCAGCAGGACGACCAGTCACCCCCGCAGGACCAGTCACCCCCGCAGGACCAGTCACCCCTGCCGGGCCAGTCACCCCCGCCGGGCCAGTCACCCCTGCAGGACCAGTCCTGAAGGTCACCCCCGCCGGGCCAGTAACCCCTGCAGCACCAAATAAAGGTAACGTTACTTTTATCCATTTTAGTTGAGTAAATTAATATTACGTATTACTATTTATTAAAAAAAGAAAGTGTATGTCATAATACAATGCGTTCTCTTGGCTTTCACTGTCTTCTTTCCTCCTGACTCCGCAGCACCAGCAGGACGACCAGTCACCCCCGCAGGACCAGTCACCCCCGCCGGTCCAGTCACTCCCGCAGGACCAGTCACCCCCGCCGGTCCAGTCACCCCTGCAGGTCCAGTCACCCCCGCCGGTCCAGTCACCCCTGCAGGCCCGGTCCTGAAGGTCACCCCCGCCGGACCAGTAACCCCTGCAGCACCAAATAAAGGTAACGTTACTTTCATCCATTTTACTTGAGAAAATTAATATTACGTATTACTATTTATTAAAAAAGAAAGAAAGTGTATTACAATGCCTTCTCTTGGCTTTCACTGTCGTCTCTCCTCCTGACTCCGCAGCACCAGCAGGCCGACCAGTCACCCCCGCAGGACCAGTCACCCCTGCCGGACCAGTCACCCCCGCAGGACCAGTCACCCCCGCAGGACCAGTCACCCCTGCCGGACCAGTCACCCCCGCAGGACCAGTCCTGAAGGTCACCCCCGCCGGACCAGTAACCCCCGCAGCACCAAATAAAGGTAACGTTACTTTCATCCATTTTACTTGAGAAAATTAATATTACGTATTACTATTTTTTTTAAAAAAAGAAAGTGTATGTCATATTACAATGCCTTCTCTTGGCTTTCACTGTCTTCTCTCCTCCTGACTCCGCAGCACCAGCAGGCCGACCAGTCACCCCCGCAGGACCAGTCACCCCGGCAGGACCAGTCACCCCTGCATCACCAAATAAAGGTAACGTTACTTCCCTACTTGAGAAAATTAATATTCGTTACTTCCCTACTTGAGAAAATTAATATTACATATTAGTATTTATTAAAAAAAAGAAAGTATGTCATAATACGATGCCTTCTCTTGGTTTTCACTGTCTTCTCTCCTCCTGACTCCGCAGCACCAGCAGGCCGACCAGTCACCCCTGCAACACCAAACAGATAGAAGCGCAATTACAGAGAAACCAAATCCTAAGTTTGGTATTACATATAGCTTAATAGCTATACCCAGTTACCCTTTATGAGATGTCGTATTGGGGATTGGAATAAATAAAGCTTATGTCGTATTAGGGAATGTGCTTGAAGCTTCTACATGTGTAAAACGAAAGAGGAGAGTGTTAGTATTAAATAAAGCTTCTCTTTATGCGATGTCGTATTGAAGATTGTACTTAGACATTGTGTAAACGGAAGCAAATGTTGTTAATAAAACAATATAACACAAATTATATTGTCATGTTAATAATATTTAACTAATACATATATGTTATTTAAACCACTATATTTCATCATTATTTTAATATAAATTTAATTTTAATAAATATTGATTCGACTCCGTGAACTTGCAAGCTTTCGGCTACTTATCAAGTATTTGTCTGAGTTCCTCAAAATTTTAATGCTAACTTAAAATTTAATTTTATATAAGAATTTATTAATGTAAGACATCGTAACTTCTATTTGATTTTATTTATTTTTAAAAATTCTCATATATTTTTATATTTTAAAAACATTCTTGTGCTTATTTTTATTATTTCCATTACATTTTTATTAAATTTTCTTTAAATCTTATGAAGGAAGATTAAATTTTAAATATAATTTTTAAATAAAATTAATAAAAAGATAGTGACTTTTAAAATATTAATTCAATCTAGTGCTACACTTTTTTAAAAAATTAATAGTTAACTATTTAAAACCTATACAAATTAAGTTAAAAGGTTGCTTTTGTTAAGGTGTGACATCCATTAATTGTAAGGATCTGTTTGATTGATGGGTTTAGAAAGAGTTAAATATGTATGGAATGAAAAAGAAATTATTGGTTATATACTATCATTATAGGTATCGTATTATGATATCCAAACTTTCAGTTATTGTTACATACTCCTCAAGCATGAGACAACGGTCAATCATTCTCAAGTAAAAATCTTTTTATAATTGAATATAATTAATTAACTAAAATATAATTAATTAATCAATTAAAATAATATTACAATATAATTAATTTATTTATTATAATACAATTAATTAAAATATAATTAATTAATTATATATTTAGAAATATTTTGCTTTTCATTTTTGTGAATTTTTAGAATTATTATTCTAAAATGTTTTTCAATAAGATGTCTTACCGATATGCATTAGATTATTTTTAACTTTCATAACAAATTTCAAATTAAAATTCTAAATATTAAAAATGTTAAAAGAAATAATTGTTTACTAACAACATAAATAAGTATACATCTTTTTATAAGTAGATTTGCATATCTTTTACATATTATATGACATTTAGACGTGGATATATTGTCGCATTATATAACATTTAGACACGTGCCATTTGTCAGGACAATGATCTTTTTTTTTGAAAATAGAAATGGAATTAATAAATGAATAATAATAAAAGTTATTATTATTATTATTTTGAAAATAAATGAAATAGAAATGGAATTAATATATTGTCACATTATATAACATTTAGACACGTGCCATGTGTCAGGACAATGATCTTGCGGTGGAGGCAATGTCTACAACTGGGTCATCTCATTCAACAAAACCATCGGCATCCTTCTCAGCATCTTCCAGAGACCAAGCTCGATCACGAGCCACAGGTTCATAGTTTTGATTCCTCACGGTGAAGACACAAGCGTTCAAATTTTCAAAGGTTGTACGAAATTTTTCGAAGGATAAAATTTTTTTTCAATAAACATCTAAAATAATGTTTTCAAATTAACAAAAATTACCTTCAAGTGACTATAAAAGATAATATAAACTCTCAAAAATAAAAATTTAAGGGTAAAACAATCTTTTACTAATAAAACAATTAAAACTACTAAAGGACTCATACTCTCTTGTAATAACTCCTCCACCTTTTCCTTTAAAATCTCACTTTCCTTCGGATTCATTCGATAATGCGACAAATTCGGTAAACTAGATCCGGGAATGAGGTTTATATAGTGTTAGATATCCCTTATAGGGGGTAACCCATCTTGGATATCGTCTGGCATCAACTCCTTGAACTCTTGTAGTAGGGTGGCATTATCTTTGGGTACTCCTCCACTTGAAACTCTGCCTCACTCGTCAACACCTGTTTGACCACTTGCACATATACTTGTTGTGTTTCCTTGATCTCCACTTCGAACCTCTTGGCTATAGACAAGAAAGCATTACTTTCAGAGGTTAAAGTCTTGGTTTTAAGCAGTAAGGGCATGTACTTGACCCCATCCTTCTCCGATTGATATTGGTTGCTCCTTTCCGAGTGTTGAGCATCCATATCAAACTGCCACGGTCTCCTAAACAACAATTGACAAACATCTATGTCAACAACATCACAATATACTTCATCTTTATACCTGCCAATGGAGAATGGAACTCTACATTTCTCTGTGACTTCTATCTTGTCTACAGCGATTTTAATCCACCCCAAGGTATAAGAATTAGGATGTTTTCCCACTGGTAATCCTAACTTCTTCATTGCCCCTTTTCCATTAATGTTCTCGCAGCTTCCACTATCAATGATAACCCTAAATACCCTGTCACGAATGGTACATCTTGTACAGAATAGTTGATTCCTTTGGGTTCGGTCTTCTTGCTTTGGTGCTATCATCAATTTCCTCACCACATACGCCAAACCCTTGTCAACTTCATAATCATCATCCTCATCTCCATCTGCTTTGCAAGCGATTTCCTCGTCATCTTTGTCCCTCTCTACAAAGTCAACCGTCTTCCTCAAATGACACTCATTAGATCTGTATTCATGTTGACTACACTTGAAGCACTTCCCTACAGTTGATTTAGCATAGGGGTTCTCAGATCTCTTCATCTCCTTATCTAGCGCCTTAACCATATGCCTTTTTCCCATAACTTTATCCTCCATACTCCGCATCTGATGACTACGGGGAGTATGCTCTTGCTCAGCTTTGTATTTATCAGTAGATGTTGGAGTCCTATAGCTCTCTACATTCCTTCTGCTACGCTCCTGTTGCATTATCTCCGCCTTTAAGGCCATGTTCTTTGCTTCTGACAGCGTGAGGATAACTTGTACTCCGATTCTGTCCCGAAGTGCTGGTCTCAACCCTTTCAAATATCGAGCAACCTGCTGTCCTTCAGATTCTAGAAAGTTGTTTCTCTCTGCCAACCTCATGAACTCTACGGTATACTCGTGCACTGTCCGTCCTACCTGACTGCACTGTTGATATTGTTTGAATAGAATATGCTCGTAATTCGGTGGTAAGAATTCCTACTTCAACAGAAACTTCATTTTGTACCATGTACGCACCAGTCCCTTCCCTTCTCGCTCCCTCCATGACTGAATCCTTTCCCGCCATGCCAAAGCTCCCCCCTTCAGTCTATAAGCCACAATTTGAACTCTTTTCTCCGGTGCAATCTCCAGATATTTGAAGAATCTGTCAATTTTTGCAAGCCAGTCAAAAAAATCTTCAATATCTAGACTACTATTAAAATAGGGGATATCCACCTTCAATCTATAATCCCCTGCATCTCTATCTTCAAATCCACCATAGGCGTCTCTCCTCCTACGCCTATCGTGTTGTCGAAAATGCCCAAGTCTATTCGACTCATAGTAATCTTCTTCCTCCGAATCGTCCTCATAGATTGGTTGTCCCCTCACAGGCACAGTTCTACTTATAGGTTCACCATGAGCCATCTCCACCCCTTGTATTCTATGGTTCTCCTGCCTCTTATGTATATCAATTCTTAGAGCATTCAAACATTCCACAATCTCTTCAAAACGCTCCTTGAAATGCTGGAATTTGTGTTTTATCTGTTGCTCCAAACATTGGTCCAATCGTTGCAACACTTCATCTCCTAAAAAAGGAGCCCTAGCCTCCTGAACACCGTCACGAAGATCGTTGCTATCGCTCCCAGTCGACATCCTTGTTCTGATACCACCTGACACAATGTATAGCCTTAGATTTTTCAAAAGTTGTACGTAACCCTTTGAAGAACCAAAGAAAATTCAATAGAAATCTGAAATAATATTTTTAAACTGACAAAAGTTGTCACCAAGTGACGACAAAAAATATATAAACTCTAAAAGATGAAAAACCTAAGGATAAAATAGTCTTTTACTAATAAAACAATTAAAACTACTAAAATATCTCCGTGCCACAAAAAGAAGTCTGAAAAATGACAATGCGGTTACTAGAAAACACAAAGGAAGAAGCTTTAATCAGTGCTCGCTGTGGAGCCTTTTTTTGAGGTTGAGGAGCTGCCTAGGGGTTACAAGGCACTATCCTTGTTTGGTGCATCGCCTTAGCACAACCTTGAGTACTTCCTGACTATCTCTGTGCCATCGCAAGCTGTCGATGCCTTCTTTCTCCACCTATTCCTACCGATGGAAACTCTCTTTTCCCTTTTATTTGCAATATAATCATTTATTCTAGTTCTGTCTGATTTTGGTGGGGCTGGGCACTACCGCTTGGATCTATAAGATTGGTTGACTTTGGCTCAGAAATACCTACAAAACAATAAAGGCACACCGGGAGTTGACTGCCGGTAGGCCCCTCCGATGCTCAAATTAGTCTTTTTTGTGAGGGTTTTGGTGGCTAGTAATAAAGAATACTAAGGTTCTGAAAGTTGTACCTTTTTGATGATGAGGTAATGAATTTATATAGTTAATGCCTACAGGAATTAGGTCAACATCAAGGGATGGACCGATCGGCCCAT
>JANITX010000001.1:48818474-48832021 GCA_027564395.1 Erythroxylum ulei
TTAATCATTTGTTCAGATTCCTAGGTACACTAAAGGGATTTGTTAGAAATAAAGCACGTCCAGAAGGGTCAATTGCAGAAACGTATGTTGTTAAAGAGTGCATGACATTCTGTTCAATGTATTTAAAAGGAATTGAAACCAACTTCAACGTGCCAGAGCGAATCAATGATATGGTTGATGGTAGTGACATATCGGTATTCTTTCAACAATGTAAGCCGATTGGTGCTGCCAAAACAATTGCTCTTCCTACAAATGAGCTAGAGATTGCACATTGGTATGTGCTTATGAATTGTCATGAGATTAGGCCCTTTATTGAGTAAGTTTTTCTAACCTTTTGTCAAATTAAGATATGTCATAAGTTAAGATATCTCATATAATATTGATTGACTTTATGATGACCCATAGTGAGCACATGGATGAGCTGAGGCAACAAAGTCCATTGCATGTTGATAGGAGACATAGAGAACAATTTTCTTCATGGTTAAAGCATCGGGTGAGCAGAACGTTTGTACGTGGTGTTAACTAATAATTATATATTATTAACTAATTTTCATTTCTTGATATAGATGACGACATTAACTAGCTCCCGTGAAGGAAATATGTTTGAGTCTTTGTATGCATTGGCATGTGGACCTCATAGCTTGGTTCAAAAGTATACTGTATGCAATACAAATGGCATGCGATTTCGCACTGAAGCCCGTGATATGCGAAGGATTACACAAAATAGTGGTGTTGCAGTGTTAGGAAATTATGGGGAAGATAATATTACATTTTATGGGATGCTAACAGATATTATCAAGCTTGAATATGTTAGAGGGAAAAGTGTTGTGCTTTTCAAATGCAAATGGTACGATCTTGGAAATTCAAATATGAGGGTCAACGGCATTATAAAAAGCATCAACGTTACTAAGTTTTGGTTCAAGAATGACCCATTTGTTTTGGCTAACCAAGCAAAGCAATTTTTTTTAGTTGAAGATTTGTTACTTGGTTCAAATTGGCGGATTGTGCAAGAGTGTGAAGTTCGACGTGCGTATGATATCCCATTGCATGGTAATGAAGAAGATGCAGATGACATTGAGGAGTCTTCTGAAGTTCCAGTGGAAGTCGAGGAATGTTCCTTAGAGTTTTTAGATCGTAATGATATTGCAGTTGATGTAATAAATAATGTTGTATTGAATTCCGAGCAACGTTTGAATGACGATATGGATGACTTAGGGACAAGCAGCAGTGAGAATGAATGTGATATTGTATTCGAAGAGTCCACCGATGACGATGATGAATAAATTCTGATTCTGCACTTGAACCTTTGTTGTTTTATCTTCATTGCTTAATCACATTCCTATTATGCAAGTAATATTTGTGTTTGTTTAAGGTAAGTAGTGAGTAAATATGTTGTGTTTGAGTCAAGAATTCCTATTATGCATGTAATATTTGTGTTATTTGATTCATAATAGTTCATTTTGAATTGTCTGAATGTTATTTGATTCATAATTTTCCAATTCCCTCATTTTAACTGAGTAGAACAGACAATTTAGGTCAATTGTTGCTCAGGTTCCTGGAGTTTTTAGAATGGGTGCTTCTGTTATGATGAGAAAAGTTGTGATTAATATGAATATGGGTGTTGCTGTATTGTTGGAGAGCATTTATACAAATAGGTCTGTTGTGAGATTACCAAATTAGCATGTGTTGTCAAGATCTTAATAAGGAATTCTGGTTTGTTAGATAGTTAACAAATCTGTGTATTCTGTTGAGAAATGATACGGTTGACTTGTATTTCGATTGCAAAAAACATATATTATATGGTATTTGAGGAAGCGAACTGTCACTCTTCACTTTTGGCTTCTATGCTTCAGTTGCTTCATTATCTTTTCTGACAAGCTTTGCTATTGCCATCTTGTTTTTTTTTTTTCCTTTTCATGGTTGACCTCTAACTACATCTCATAAAATTTGCAGCTTATTGTGTGGTTGCAGTGGAGTCTGTTGGTCAACAGGTTCCAATCGCCTTCCTTGAGCGAGTCAAGGAGGAATTTACCAAGAAATATAGTGGTGGGAAAGCTGCAACAGCAGTTGCCAATAGTCTGAACAAGGAATTTGGGTACTTGCATTATGTGGCCTTCGAAATGGAAACCAATGGATATCCTAAATAATCAAATCTAATTGACAAATCAATTTGATGTAGGTCCAAGTTGAAGGAGCAGATGCAATATTGTGTTGATCACCCTGAGGAGATCAGCAAGCTGGCTAAAGTTAAGGCTCAGGTTTCAGAGGTCAAAGGGGTTATGATGGAAAACATAGAGAAGGTAAGCCATCTTGTAGAATTTTGTTAAAGAGTATAAACATATGATTAATTCAATTTTTTTGGGTTAGCTTTTAGGGAAAGAACCTTGTCTTTTTAGTTACCACTTCTCAAGGCTTGGCCTATACATGCGCCAATCTATCTCAATAGTAATGAAATCATTTCTACAGGTTCTTGATCGGGGGGAGAAAATTGAACTTCTGGTGGACAAAACAGAGAACCTCCGCTCTCAAGTTAGTGATTGAATGACTTGTATTTCTGAAAATCTGGTTAAATTTGTTCCGTGCTTTATTAGAAATTGATTTTGAATGAACTAGTTCTGTGGTTGGATAAATTGTTTATTCTATTAGTTTCGTTGATACTGTTGAATCTTAATAGATGTATCAATTCCAGAAATTAAACTTGATCATATCATTGCAACAGTAAATGATGTCTGCGAATTCTAATTCATACAATGGCCCTACTATTAAGGCTCCAGTTTGTTTTCTCCAAACAAACTTTAATGTCTTCATCTGACAAAATTTTCATTTTATCATATTTCTTTGCTCCATCAGATTCATACCAATTCATTGGACATTTGAACTATCTAAATCCATTGTGTTCGTTTAAGGGATTTGTCGGTTGCAAATAACTATCTACCCCTTTTCCTCCCCTTATCAATTTCTACTTTATTTCTATCAGTTTTTTTCCCCCTCCCAAAAGTTGATACACCTCATTTGTTGATGTGAGCCCTTTAATGTTTTCACTGTAATGATTCAGGCCCAAGACTTCAGACAGCAGGGAACCAAGATGAGGCGGAAGATGTGGTTGCAGAATATGAAAGTAAAGCTGATAGTGCTGGGCATCTTGATTGCGTTGATTCTCATCATCGTATTGTCTGTTTGCAATGGCTTCAAATGTCATTAAGTTTGAGGGAGCTGATGTTTTTACTTAATTATCTTTTTGGGCTTACTAGCACCCTCTTGTTCTATAGTCTATATGATATGATAAGACTGCTTGTATAGTTTGTGCTTTTGAATTATTTTGATACCACTCTTCATTTGTGGAAGTTTGCCATTTCTAGTTCAATTTGTTCGTCACTCTTTGATAGATTAATACGCACAGCACATGGTAGATGTTTCATGTCACCTTTTTAGAGGCAGTACAAATGGAGAATATTGGATTGCCTGGAATTGCATCCTTCAGTTATGGGAGTTATCACCTTTGATATTCAGAATTTTATCTGGCCCCTTTTCATGGCTACGATTTTATAAGCAAGGACTTTCGTCTGCAGTTAGTTGACAAATTACCTTTTACGATCATGGAATGAAATCTAACCATTTGAGTTTAGCTTTGACGTTATTGCCGTGTCCGGGTCCAGGAGGGACTACGAGTGCAGGATGGTTTGGGTTTTATGTAAAATATTATGTGGCATTTTTTTTTTCATTTTAAAAGCGAGATTTACATTACCAATTGCGCGTGACCGTTGACGCGGCCCCCTCCAAAAGACCATAACCAAAGAACACCACCTACCACTAGCAGTAACAGTATCGGATCATTAGCACTTTCCGTTATCTCTTTGTCGGTTTCTTCGCAAGTTCCTTCTCTGATGCTAATGACTAATGTGTCCGTTGGTGGCCCCTCATCGGGTGGCCGTCGTTGTCTAATTTTGGGCAACAGTTTGGTGGATTTGAATCGTCGTGGAGTCGGTGTGACTGAGTCTCGAGCTGGCAATCCACAGTCACAGGTGTGTTTTATTATTCTTTACCAATTTCGCGTTTTGTCTGCTTCTAATATTCAGGAAATTTTGAAATTTGTTTTCTTTTTAAAGATTATTTGTTGACTGTTACTTGTTTTCTAATCAGAGTTGCAAGCTCCCGCATAACAACTCCAGTTACCCTAACAACAGCAACTCCAACTAGTACCGCATCCTCAAACTTGATCCCCTTTACCTTAACCTGTGATTTTGAGCTGATTAACTTCGATTTGTTAAACAAGAGTTAACATGGAAAAATTAAAGATTACCCAAGTTAAAATTAATCGTAACGATCACAAATTCATAGAATTTATATGATAAAGTCACATTTGTGTTAGAAAGCTATTCTCAATGGTTTAGAAGTTATAAACATGGCAGCAATAAATTTGAGCCCGTGGACAAACAAAATGATATAAGCAAAAAGTTCTTTTATCTTTTAAATATAATGTTTTCATTAAAAATATAAAATCGGATCCTATATGTGAGTATTCAAATTTTTAAATATTTTTAAAATTTATTGAATTTAACTTGGTAACCTTTAATCACATTAAATTTCCATGAATTATTTAATGAATTGATATATATTTCACTTTTTAGGGGGACTTACTGTAAACTTAGAAGTCAGTTGGCAGTGAAATGACAAATATTCTCTCTCCTCCTTTCTCTTTTCTTAGCATTGTTGTTTAATGCTCGCACGCGTTGTATAGGATCATTTACAGTAGCTTATATTAATGCCTCCGAACTCCGAAGTAAGCTTATGATAATGATTATGTTTGACAATCAGCTAATTATATTAACTATTGGTTAAATTTATCAGCTAATATGATCAATAGATTGTATTAGTTGTTTGTTAAAGATGTTTAGTAAAATTAGGTATTTAGTATTAGTCGTTTATGTATAAAATGATTTATAAAGATATGACTTTAAAAAAATTATAAGGGTGTGATTATTATATGTCTTAGTATTTCGTTAAATATTTTTATAAGAATTTAAATTTTAGTTATTTAATTCTACAAAAATTAAGTTTATAATTTTAATAAAAAAACATAGAACATTATTATTATTATTATTATTATTATTATTATTATTATTATTATTATTATTGATTCAATTAATTAAACTATTAAGTTTTTTGATATTTAATATGATTTGTTTTAATATTATAGATAAATTATCATCTCAAATTTTCTAAAATCAAAATAAGTTAACATTAACTTTAAATTTGGAATATAATACATTCCAATTTAAGTTACTAGCCTTTTGCTTAAGAAATAAGAAGCAATGTATATCACAGAATATTGCATTATTTTTTATTTTTATATAGAACTAAATTATTAAATATAAAAAAATTGCAGGATCAATATTAAATTACCTAAAGGGCTTGAAGGAAAAGGGCTAAATCGACATTAAACATACACAATTTCAACCGATTGCTTAAAAAGCTCCTATAAAGGAGCTTATCCAAAATAAGCTGGTTGAGTTGAATCAGCCAACCTAACCAGTTAATAATCAAACATCTCTAATAGCTTTTTTATAAAGTCAACAAGTTAAAATAAGCCAACCAGCTAAAAAAGAGCTTACAACTCTTCACCAACACAAGGACAAAGTTTTATTTAACCATTAAGAGAAATCCGAATAGGGTCTACGTAATTTACTAGTTTTGGAATTTCGATTGCCTTTTTCCATAATTATATAGGCCCGTTTGGTAATCAACTGATTGTATTAGCTGATAGCTGATTTGACCAGCAGATTGCATTAGCTATTTGTCATTTGATGCTTAGTAAAATTAACTGTTTATGTGTAAAATGAATTATGAGGATATGCCTTTAAAAATATATATAAGACTATGAATATTATATATCTTAGTATTTCGTTGAATATTCTTATAGTAACTTAGATTTTAGATATTTAATTCTATAAAAATTAAATTTATAACTCTAATATAATTATTATATCTTGTACATATAATAATAATAATAATAATAATAATAATAATAAAAGAAAAAAAAACCAACTCCATGCACACCGTGCATTACTAGTCATGGGGTCACCCTATGATGGCTACTACTAGTCATAGAGTCACTCATGGTGGCTAGACACGGAATGACGTGACAATACTCACAAAACAACATAAATATAACGAATAGCAGCGAAAAATGAGGATAGAATAGTAATTGTGAAACTAACATTATATGTTTTTTTAAGAAGAAAGTGCTTGATTTCATAAACTAAAGTATAAAGATACTTAAACAAATATGTAAGTACTTATTAGAAAATAAGTTTACTAAACTTACCTTATATTGAGGATTTCAAATAAAATATTACTTATGTGTCTGTAAATTTCTTCATTATAATAGTTGTTTAATTGATTAGTATACTTGAGTTAATCAAGGTATTTTATGTGAGAATTATTATATTTTGATGTTACTTATAACCTATTTTATTTACGATAGCTTAATCGATAGTATTTGGATATAATTTGAACTATTTATAAATAGTTGAGTAAGTCAATAAAAGATTCATTACTCTAAAGTAATTAAAGATAATGTTTCACTATTATTGATTAGTAGTAATTTAAGAAATTCTCTGATCTTGATTAGTAGTAATTTAAGAAATTCTCTGACCAACGTCAATTGAGATTTGAAAATGTATTTTTAAATAACAACTATATGTTAATTACCAATTAATAAGAATGAAAATGATGAATTTAAATGAGTAGAAACTAGAACCTTACTTTATGTCCAGTTGGAATATTGGATGATGAAGAGATTAAATTGTATATCATAACCATGTATGAATAAGTGAGTCAAATTATTTTGATATTCTTAATATTTAGATAGTTATGACATGTTATTAGACATCAATTTTGATTTATGATTATAAATTATTTGATTGGATAATTAAAATAGTTTTAATTTATTTATTTCCTTTATGAATTAAAATTAAAATTAATTATAGTTGATATATTAGAAACCTAATAGGTCACACATAAAAAAAGTTAAAAAGAGAAAATAATTTAGATTAAATTAGACTTAATTATAAAGTTTGAGAAACTTCAAGAATCAAATATAAGATATTTGATTTTATTAAAATTAAATTGTAATATAATTAGAGCTCGACTTTAATTATAATTAGGATGTTTAATTTTAATAGGGATGAAACCCTTATGTCTTTCTCTATAAATAAAAGGGAAGATAAGATAATTATAAATTGTTTAATTAGAGAATTAAAGATAAATTAAAAGGAGTTTTAATTTATTTAATTCTAATTATGAATTAGAATTATAACTTATAATTATTGCCAACATAGTTAGGAACTTAATGGGTCACACATATAGAATAGGTTGGAGACAGCAAAGTTAATTTAATCAAGTTGAACTTGTTTGTAAAGTTTGAGAAGTTTTATGATTAAATATGAGATATTTAATAAATAAGGATGAATATGAGATATTGATTCTTATATGGGCATAATTAGTATTTAATTAGAGTTATGTGTAATTATAATTAAAATTTAATTGAAATTAATACTTAAACGTCTTAAGCTTATTATAAATAGGCTTAAGCTCTATATAGTTAGAACTTCATATTTAACCCTCTCTGTAAAAGTTACAAGTTCTTTCAACCTGTTCTATGGATGCCGTTAGAGGCCGGATACTTGTGCGACTACGGTAGTTGAGACGGATCAGTTTTGGAAACAGTTCGAGGTATGCATTAAGATAAAGATCAAGCATAAGGTACGAATTAAATTTTCGTTTTATTTTGATTTGTGTTAATCATTTTATAGAATTAAATAGATCTTGGTTTTCGAGAAATCAAAAATTATGAAAAAATTTTGTGATTATTTCGCTGCGATCGGATCAAATCCAGTCCAAATTTTTCAACAATGATATCAGAACGAGTTTTTAATTCTATAATTTGATTAAAATTTGAGTGTTATTGATCGAAAAATTTGGAATTGAAAAATCATATATGATCTGATTCATTGCGATTTCTGGGATTGCTTACCGTTTGTTCTGGAATTGCGTTTCACCTCTGCGTATGTTCTATGTTCTTGCGTTTTGGAAACCATATCTTTGCGGTTTCTGGAATGAAAATTTTCCGAGTTTCTGTGCCTGCCCCTCCTGTTTGCGTTCGCTAAAAATCAAAACCACCGGCGGTTTGTACCGCCGCTGGTGATGACTTCATGGTGTTTGTAGAATTAGAATTTTTGGTGTTATGCGTCTTCTGAGAAACCCAATATTGGCTTGCGATAAGTGGGTTTTGGAAACCCATAAGAATTCAACATCTGGCTACCGAAGAGAAGATCCATAATACGATTGTGATTTTTGTCCCGCGGATTATGTGTTTATGGTGAAACATCAGCATCGTCAGAATAAGATCCATGAGATGGCTGTGAAAGCGCAATATGGGAGATGGCTTTGGTTACGTGTTCCTCCATCTGGGTGGCTCTCTTGGCAAGTGACGGCGGCTGCAGGTTTTGGAGCAAACTTTTGCTTTCAAGAGTTAGGCAGAGACGTGATCAATAAAGATGGACATCCATCTTTATTTGTCCCATCGATGAACAGTATTTTTGTTCATCAAAATGGATTCAAGGCCAGCGGTTGACGGCGGCGTTGCTTATAAATTTAGGTTTTCTAAAACACAGAGAAGCAGATGATCTTCGGAAATTGGTGTTTGGCGATAGGTTTCTTTGGTTAACAGTTTAAGTATGATTTCAACTTAGAAAGGAATAATTAAATTAGAAATAATGTATTCTTAATTTAATTAAATTTTAAACATAATTTTAAAATTGTTTTAAAATTAATTTTAAAATTATTATAATTATTTTTCTTAATTTGATTAAGATTAATAATTATATTGATTCTTAATTAATTTTAGAAAAGTAGTTTCTAAAATTAGAATTAATTAGTTTCAATAAGATTGAAATTAATTAATTAGAAAAGTTGTTTCTAAAATTAGAATTAATTATTTTCAATTAGATTGAAATTAATTAATTAGACTTCTTGAAATTAAGAAAAATGTTTTCTTAAATAATTAAGAAAGTTGTTTCTTAATTAAATTTATTTATTTCAATTTGATTGAGATAAATTAAATTTATAATTTTATTTGTTTAGAGAATTATTATTTTATTTATTTAGAAATTGTTTCTTTATTTATAAATAATAACTTTCTTGATTTATTAGAAAGGATATTATCTTGATTAAATTTTGAAAAGTGTTTTCATTTATTTATCAAGAAAAGGAATTTTCTTTAATATTTTGAAAATAGTTTTCTAACTTATTAAAGAAAGGTTTTCTAATTAGTCAAGAAATAAATCTCTAAATAAATAATATATAAGGACTTTCTTAATTAAATTTAAAAGTGTTTTATTTAATTTTGAAAGTAGTTTCCTTTTAATTTTAGAAAATAGTTTTCTAATTAAGGAAAAATGATTTCTAATGAGATTAGAAATAGTCTTCTATTTGGATTAGAATATGTTACTTATATAATTTTGAAAAAGAGTTCTTCTAAATTATAATAAGTAAGAAGTAAAATTTATTGAAAATTGTTTCCAATTAAATTTTATCAAAGGAGTCAAGATAATTAGATAAAGTTTTCAATTGGATTTGAAAATTGTTTTCAAATCAAATTAAATTTCTATTCGGAATAACAATTTAATTTATTTAGGAATGAATGGTTTTAATATAATTTAATTTTTCCAAGGAGTTAGAAATGTTATTTTAGATTATGAAGATCAATAACTAGAATCAATCGAAGCTTGATATGTTATGCATATAATTTGATTATGAGTGCATAAGATGAATACTTTATTTATATGTTTAATAAATATATATTGGATGCATGAATATTTGTTTTATATGCGTAATATTTTACATGCAATTGTATGTTTGTTGAGACCAACAAAATTAAATCCCTAATTAAAATAGTAAGTACACGTTGAAAACGTAATTATTGTCTTCTATTGATATAAGAATAAACCAAAGTTTTATTTATGGTTGGCTTGTTGAACAAATTCAAGACTGCTTTAACTCGAATATGTTTAGTCTTATGATAGTAGGTTCTATCATTGGAACATTTTCCCTGCTATTGCTTCATTATTAGATTATTAGCCCTTTGAGTATTATTAATAGTAATTTTATTTGTATTTATTCCAACTACGAAGTTGTCTCTATTTATATATATATTATCTATCCCTATTATTTGTATCGTTATTGCTATTATTTGCTTATTTCATATTTATTTATTTATTTATTTTTATTCGTAATTTATATTTTATTAACTTTTCTTTTATGTCCTACATCATTATTTTGCATATTACATCTGCATGTGGGTCTACCAGAAACAGCCTCTCGACTATGTAGGGGTAAGGCTACGTACTATATGTCCTCTCTAGACCCTGCGTCACTGCAGGATTTCAGACTGGGTGCGATGATGACGATGACGATGATGATAGTAGGTTTTATTTATCTAAATTTGTGTGATTTGGATGAGTAAACTCATGATCACAGGAATTTAGACACAGGGTTAGGAATAACATATACGATATGTTTTAACAAGTCACCTAACGGATCTAAGAGTCATATGTGATGTGATAGATAAAGTTGTTATCCACCTAATTTAAGTTTAGTTGGTTTATTGAACA
This sequence comes from Erythroxylum ulei, assembly GCA_027564395.1. NCBI lineage: Eukaryota > Viridiplantae > Streptophyta > Magnoliopsida > Malpighiales > Erythroxylaceae > Erythroxylum > Erythroxylum ulei. Next base: position 48,829,148 of record JANITX010000001.1, read on the forward strand.
AACTCAAAATCAACTATATTTGAATGGGATATTAGCTCACTAGAAAGATTAAAGTAATCTTTCTAAATAGTAGTGAGGGCTATTATTTCGAATAAAATAGTGGGAGTAACCAAACGTGTCATTAAAGTCCTAATCTTATTTAGTAGTCATGAAATATAATTGATTACTTGCTTTCTTACATTTATTATGTTCTAAGTAGAATTTAACTTGTTTAGTATAATTGATACTAAGTTAGTGAACCCGATTTCTTGTACATAGAATATGTTTGAGAAGAGTTCTTAAAAGTTGGATAGAAAATTGTATATTACTTATGTTATTATGCTATAATCCCTGTTGAGGATTCCGTGACAAAGTTTTAGAGATATGTTAAAATCATATAGATGACAAAATGTATTGACTTTTGGAGTTGACTAATGTCTCATAAACTTTGATGACAATATGTAAGATGTATATCAACACCATGATAGCAAAATGCAAAAGAGTTACAGGGAGTAGAGCTGAAAGGTATAATACCTTGTTGGAATTGTTCCACTTAATTTAGCCTACTAAAAGCATAATTGTGGGCTACAATTAAAGGCTTTGCTATTGTGTGATAATAGTTTTCATAAGAAGAAAATGATTGCATGACTTTTCTGGCCTATAAGTGATATGATGGAGATCATATGTATTTCTAATTCATGCTTATGAGTATTTGATATTGCTTTAGATTCAACATTGTTGTAATACATGGCTAGAAATAGATTGTTAAGTAAAAGTAGTTAATCCAATTTTATACAAAAGTTTGTATGTGTTGGATTAAAGGAGACTTATGCTTAACATAAGTCGCTAGAATTAAAAGTTGGATAATCGAGATTATCCGTTTATGCCATATTGGTCAAATCAATATAATAAGAATTATAAAGTTACATATTAGGATATATGTATCCTTTTGGTTATGAATCGTATGGAACTTGTAAAACTTATATAGTTGAAGAATAACCAAATTAACCTTTGGTAAAAGGATGATGATGATATTGAATTGTTAAATCTTCTACATGTGATGTATTGGATGGAATAACAATTCATAAAAGGATGTTACTTATATTTCACTAGATTACTAATGACTTTATGAGATATAGTCATATATATTAAATAAAATAACAATTTAAAATTTTTAAAAGTTCAAATTTTTTAAATCTAAGAAGAAATTAAGCATTGAGAATGTTAAAGTACTTCGATGAGATCGTTGTGGTGAGTTTTATGTTTTCGATTATCTATAGGAAATGAGATTCTTTGGTGAATACCTTCACAACTAAATTCATAAGAGTATGAATTTATATAAGGAGGAAAATACAATATGAGATATTGAAGAATGCAATATTATTTATTCTATAGTGATGCCTAGTACAATAACATACCTTCTATAGTTCCAATTGAATCAATTAGCAAGATTTCAATTAGATATGAAATGCTAGGTCTTTGAAAGAGTCAAAGTTAATGATTCAAAAATGTGATGCTTGGTTGAAGCATACAATATTCATTAAGTTTAGAACTAAATTGGATAATAAAAGGTTATGAGATATCCAAAAGATTGGATATAATCTTACAGATTCATTGAACAAATTGTTTGATTCAATATATATTTATAAGTAGGGTTTTAAAAACTAGACCGAACCAGCCAATCATACCGGAAAGTCTGAATCAGTCAGTGGTTCGGTTTGGTTTTAACTAATAACCTGTCAGTATAAAAATCGGCCGATTTGTTGGAGAACCAACCGGTTTTCATCGAACCGGTTAGACTGGTTTGATGATACAAAAAGACCTAATCCTTTGTCTCACCAGTCGCTAGGGCAAGTACCAGTCGCTAGGGCAAGTCACATCTAGCGATTTAGACTTTTTTCATTGAGTAAGTTCAAGGTTAGCTAATGGAGGCCCAACACGAAAGGGCGAGAATTTACCAAAATTTCTCCTTTACTCCACTATAAATACCTGATTTATATAGAGCTCAACATCACTGAGAGAAAGAAGTTATTAGTATCAGTTTAATTTTTTGCTACAAACATTTCAACTACTCTACAATAATCAACGAATAACGTATTCTTGGAGCTTAGTTAGATAAAATGTCGCTAATTCGAAGATCTCTGGTAGTTGACAAAGCAATGTCTTCGATCCATTCTCCGCATTGGAATCATGGGATCCATTTAAGGACTTTACTTTCCCTTCCTCTTCTTCGCTCATTCCTAGGGAAAGTTTGGCATTCGTCAACACTTGCATGGACTGGCATGAGCACTTGAGGCCCACGTGTTCAAGGCAGATCTTCCGGACCTGAAGAAGAAGGAGGTGAAAGTGGAGATTGAAGACGACAGAGTGCTCCAAATCAGCAGGGGAGGAACGTGGAGAAGGAAGACAAGAACGATATGTGGCATCACGTGGAGCAGAGCAGTGGGAAGTTCTTGAGGAGGTTCAGGCTCCTGGAGAATGCCAAGATGGATCAGGTCAAAATGTCAATGGAGAACGATGTTCTTACAATTACTATTCCTAAAGAGGAAGTGAAGAAAGTTGAAGTCAACTCCATTACAATCTCTAGTTAAAAACTAGATATCAATGCAAATAGTTGAGGAATTAGTTCATTATATATTGGTGTATTTTTTATTTTAATAAATAGTTTATTTTTACTTATTTTTATAATTTTTACTTCTTATTTATTATATACCAGCTTTATAGTGGTTCACTACTGGTTGAACCTCTAAATTTTAAACCTTTCCTTAACCAGTTCGATGTCTTGTCCGATTTTTAAAACATTGCTTATAGGAGAATGGTTCTCAAGATAAGTAGTGGGAGTAAGAAGGAATTTGAAAGGTTCAAATCTCATAACATTACATCTAATTGGAACTA
>JANITX010000001.1:48881640-48895554 GCA_027564395.1 Erythroxylum ulei
GGTTTTAGCAACATTCACTGATTGCCCAGAACAAGTGCAAAACTCATACATAACCTGCTTCATTACCTCGGCCTGAGGGATCGAAGCTTCGCTAAAAAGCAGAAGATCATCAACAAAGAAAATATGAGTCAAAGGGGGCCATTTTGACAGAGAAAAAGAGGCTTCCACAGACCCTCATGTGAAGCTTTCGAAATCCCATGTGCAAGCCTTTCCATACAAAGCACAAACAGATATGGCGAAAGAGGACAACCCTGCCTCAGCCCTCTAGAAGCCTTGAAAGAATCAGTCAAACCACCATTCCAAATAATCTGCATGGAGCTAGAAGAAACGCAATCCATAATAACGTTCACAAGCGATGAGGGCAAACCCACCTCATATAAAGTGTCTTTAAGAAAACTCCAACTAATCTTGTCATACGCTTTCTCAAGATCAACTGTGATTGCCATGTAACCAACTTTGCCTTTCTTAGTTCTCATAGAGTGCATCGCTTCTTGAACAATAACAATGTTGTCCGTTATGTGACGCCCCGGAACAAAGCTGGATTGCGTCGGACCAATAATATCAGGCATGAAAGATTTTAGCCTATTCACAATTGCTTTAGTAATGGTTTTATAAGCCACAGTACACAAAGCAATGGGCCGAAAGTGGCTAATAAGAGTAGGAGAGTCAACTTTGGGAATCAAGCAGAGAGTTGACTTATTCATAATCTGATCCAAACTGTCACCATTCAACACTCTTAGTGCCTCTGCACATAAATCCTGACCAATAGTGTCCCAATGCTTCTGATAGAAACTAGCCTGAATACCATCAAAGCCTAGAGCTTTCCACGACTTCATGTCAAATAGGGATTTGCGAACATCATCCGCACTAAATACTCCTTGGATTACCTCACCAGCAGCCGCTGAAAGCTGCGGGAATGCACCTCTGATCGAGTAGGGGGCTGGTTTTCGTTGGTTTCAGTATAAAAGGGACCAAAAAAATCCACCACCAATGTTTGCAACTCAGATTGCGAACTAACCAAGTCCCCGACGTCATTCTTAAGAAGCTCGATTCGATTCCGTTAGTGCGCAAGTGAAAATAAGAGGTGTTTTTATCTCCCCAATACACCCACTCGCTTCTAGATTTTTAGAACCAAAGCATCTCCTCTCTAAGAAGAATCTCATCCAACTCTTTCTTAAGATCAATTTCAAGATTAGCAAGAAAAGGGTTGAACCTTTCATCAAGCGACCTCTGAATTCCGTCAATACAAGCAAGTAAAGAGTTTTTCATACGAAAGATATTGCCGAAGACATCCCTATTCCAAGCTTGCAGCTTTTCCGTGAATAGTGAAAGAGAGGTCATAAAACTAGTGCCACACTCCCAGTTGCTATTAACAAAACGAGCATAATCTTCATGAGTAAACCAGGCCTGAAGGAATTTAAAAGGTCGATTAGGAGGGATAGAAGTGATACTGCAATAATTGAGAAGAAGGGGCCGATGATCAGAGTGATAGCGAACTAGGGGGGAGATGGTTGCCTCAGGGAACCGAAGCCTCCAGGCCGAATTACATAAGCCTCTATCAAGTCTAGAACAAAGAGTACCTCGACGCCAAGTGAACTCAGGACCAATAAACCCAACATCCAATAAACCCGTATCTAGCAACCAATTAACAAAAGTTGAATTAACCCCACTTCTATTAGCAGAACCCCTCTCCTTTTTGAAGTTAGAGCTAAAGAATTAAAGTCACCCATAAGAACCCAAGGCTCAGTCATAGAGTCATGAATACGAGTGAGGTGACGCCATAAAACCGCAAGTCGAGAAGGGGCCGGGTGCCCGTAAACGGCAGTGAAAAAAGAAGAAGACTTGTCACTATTTGTAACACGACAATGAATAAACTGCGAGTTAGATTCCAGAATCTCAACCAAACCAGAATCATTCCACAAGACCCAAATACCACCAGAGAAACCTGTAGCTTTGAATCTGTGAGAGTAAGAGAAACCAATAGCTGCAATAGCCTTGTCAGCTGGCACACCACTAATACGAGGCTCAAGCAAAACAAGAATATTAGGCTTAAACTTTTCGAGCAAGAACTTAAGAGCGCGAAGAAAGGAAACACTGCTAGCTCCTTGACAATTCCAGGATAAGATATTCATTAAAAAAAGATAAATAATAGATCGAACCCAGTCATTGGTTAGACTTCCTCTCAGAAGCATTACCATTAGCATTCAAATTAACATCATGCTCCACACAGTTAGAGTCATCATTCTCAAGCATAATATCATCCATATGCGGTACGGCACTATCCGGCAGTCGACCACTATAAAAATTAGAACTCGAGTTAGGGACGACAACCGTGTTAAAAGTATTGACCGGAGATAAACCCAGCTTCGGATCAACCTTTTGCAAAGGTTTACCCACAACTGAATTCACGCTAGGATGTAGAGTAGTTGGCAATGTAGCAACTTGTTCGGCTGGAGCATGTCGCTGATCAAAACTCAAATAATCCCCAAGTGTCACACTCGGCTGTCGGGAATGGGCATTAGGCTTGGGACGGGTGACAATAGGTGGAGATTGCTTAGTCTGCATGGCCATGCGAGGCTTAGCTTGGGAGGTGGACGTGGGGAGGCTTTTGGTTTGCGTGGTTTTGGCTTGGGAGGGTGGTGTAGTCTTATTGGCATACATGGGGGCAGGATGATTGGTTTTAGATGAGTTTGAAAAATCAGTCAAGGCATTGGCGTCGCTTTTCCCCTTGCTTTTACCCATCTCTCTATATGCAAAAAAAGGAGTCAGAATTTTGAAAGCTGCATCATCAGGGTGATTCTCATCCTCAAGAGTATAATCCTCAATCTCAAGCGGATCATATCTAGACTTCGAGATAGTCGACTTAGCAGTTGGATTGGCATTGTGTTTAGTATTCTTTGGTTTAGACCTTCGCTGAGCTTGCATCCAGGGACCATATTTGCTAGCTTGTATCAGTTGTGCACTCTCAGATTGAGTGTTCGGAGTTAGAACTTGCTCATTACCACTACTTGTATTGCCTTCCACATTCATATTCGTGACCACCATTTTCTTAGGGCAACTCTCAATGATGTGACCATACACCCCACAATCAAAACATATCTCATCAAGCCCCTCATATTCGATTGCCCGAGTCAGCGGACCGATAGTAACTTAGTTGTAAGTGGTTTAGTCAAGTCCACTTCAACACAAATCCTGGCATATTTGCCTCTAGAAGATGCATCTGTGTGCCCATCAATTCGTATCATGCGACCAAGAAGTTTACCTGCATTAGTAAGAGTCTGTTTATTAAAGAATTCCATCGGAAGGTTTGGAATGCGGACCCAAACCGCAGTGCTGCTGATATCGGTCGTCAAGTGATTAAAAAGAGGTTGCCAGCGCTGAACCGTAAGATACTGGCCTCCCACCACCCATGGTCCCTCCGTTAAAATTTTCGAATAGTCATCAAGATTCGATACCCGGACCAGAAAGAAGTTATTGCCAATATCCACCAAAGAGAAAGATTCTTCAAGTTTCCATAACTGACGGAGACGAGAGATCAGGTATTTGAAACCGACTGCTTTCCCTAAGGTTTTGATAATCAAGGTTTTTCGCCATGGCTTAATATAAGCATTGTATTTCGAAACTGAGACAGGAACATACAACCCCCTAGTTGCGGATTCCGCAGGTTTCAGCATATCTTCGCTAATGGTGAAAGAGTTATCTAGGACCTCGTCCCAAGAGAGCTTCGGCGTATACCGTTTGTTCAAGGCGGCATCACGGAATGAGAAACCCTCACCAAAAACAAAAGGATTAGCCCCATTATGATTCGTAAGCGGACCAGTAGGCTTCGGGGTAGCAACCGATCCATTACGCAAACGCTTGCCTATAGTCAACCTATCCTCAGGCAAAGCGAACAGGTTTGGGAATTCCAAGGAGTCATCAAAAATAGCAGTAATCACTGGGGGCGGACAAGAACCAGAGGGGCTAGGGTTCAAGGGAGTATCGTCGGTCTGCATAGGAAGGGTTGAGTCAAGGTCAGGGGGCGACTGAGAGAGCAAGGGCGGTTGGATGACAGCAGCATCGGGAGGCCGAGAGCCCTCCATTTCGTTTAAAGAAATTATTGATTTCCAAGTTCAAGATTTCAATTTTCTATTATTTATACATTGTTTTATACATAGAAGAAATATTTTGTATTATTAAAATAAAATTTATTACAACAAAATTTAAAAAGGTCTAATAGTACGTAGCCTTAACTTTCTAATAGAAACGTTGTTTCCAAATGACTTATATAAAAGGGCAAGAAAAAATAAAAAATAACATCTTATTATGATATTAAAATATTTGTTAAAAATAAATTCTTATCAAATAATAATTTGATAATTCGCGTAAAAATTTAGAGATGAATTTTATTAATTTTATAAATTTCAATGTTTTATTCGACTCATCATATAACAGTTATTTTTATTTTATTTTTATAAATCAGCAAAAATTAGAAAAATGGTATAAAATTTTTGTTCGAGGATAAAATGAGATTTTAAAAAGTTAAAAATATTTAAATATGCTACATTAACAATTTAGATTAAATTTGATTTTTAAAATAATATGGATTTAATTTAAAAAATTTTGAAAATTAAAAAATAATAGAAATAAAATTTTAACTTAAATTTAGATAGAATCAATTTTTATATTTCAAATCAAATTTAAAATTTCTACTACTCAAATTTTTTCAAGAAAATAAATAAAGTAAAGATGTTAAATTTAACTTAAATTTAAATAAAATCAATTTGTTACTTTAAATTAAATTTAAAGCTTCGATCATCTAAAATTTGTTTACGGAAATAAAGAATGTAAAGATATAATTTAATAGATTTTATACTCAAGCTAGATTGAATTAAAACTCAACATTTTTAACAAAAATAACGCTATTTTCAATTTATATATATATATATATAATCACAACTCATAGACACTCGAATTTAATTATATTCAAACTCAAATCAAGAAATTTTGGGTTGAACTCAAGCATAAGTGAGTAAGTTCGAAATTGATTCAATTTATTGTCACCTTTAATGCTAAGCGAGCACATCATAAGAATTAGGTTGAACTCGAATTTAATACAAATTCTAAATTATTTCTTAAATTTAAATTTTAGTCCAAATAATTTGGATAACAATAAATCGGCCCTTTAAGCCTAGATAATCTGAAGCTTGATTTGGTCTGAAAATTTTTATTTATTTAAATTAAAAATAAAAATAACTTACTTTATCTATAACTTTTGAATTTTAAATTGAGTTAAACTCAAACAACGAAAACTTGAAAAAGAAAAGGTGTAAGATTAACTTAAAACTCAGTTAAAATTAAATTAAATCTATTAACTTCATATTGAACCGAATTAGGCTGGGTTTTTTTTAATTAATAAAAAAAATAGTATAAATTACGTAACTAGTCTAGGAAGGTTAATCTTAACTATGTCATCGAGGAGGATCGGGAGATACCCAGAAGGAGCATTTACAAGAGCAGTAATCCCGAAATTACAACAGATAATAAAATTGGTAAGCCAGTCGATATACTAATCATCCTTCCGGTACATATTGGGGGGGTCAAACGACCCAGGCCGGGCTTTATTGTCAACACATCTTTGAAAGTTGATGCACACCGCCAGTCTTGGCAGAATTGCGTTGAAACTTTGAAGCTTTTCATCATTAGACACAAATCCCTTTTGTACAATATAGCTTTTGATCACTTTCACATTCCTTTAATTGGATGTCTACAATTGCAATAGCTTTAGAAGATCCCTTCATTTGACCTATTTTCCAAAGTTATGTACTCAATTGTCTTTGCTATTTTTCTCTTTGATTGATTTTCCCACCACACGTGGATTTGCTATGTTCACAAACAGTTAATTTTTGAGACTAATCAAACCCCATTTAAGTCCGGTCAAACTTGAATTGTAAACTTAAAAATCTGATCGACTCGGACTAACAATGGATCTGACTCGATCCAACTTGTTACTATATTAGATCAAACTGGACTAGCATCGGATCTAATCTGATCCAAATTATTACCACTTTTAAACTTAACTCATAGACTTCAAATCTGATCAGATTAGATCTAATTTGTCATCCCTAATTGGATTGCATCAAGAGCTTTAACAACCTCCTAAATCTTCTCCTTAACTTTACTTGTCCAGTGAGAGACAAAAGCCATTCAAAGGATCCAAAGCACGTTTACTTGGGACCGGCACACTTCTACCTAATAAAGCATAAGAAGACGACTCACCATTGAAATTTGTGAATAAAGCCGATCATAGCCATTAGATAGAGACCCGTCTCTTTTGCATTATGCTCAAAAGACTTGAAACGTATCATAAAAATTCTCCAGACGAAATGTTGTTTGTCGCAAAGGAACACGATGTTCTTCACATAATAGACACATCCCAACTACTCCCTCAGAAACTGCCTCACTGTCCATTATTGTGTTTCGTTTAATCATAAGCCTCGCGACCAAAGCTTTCGTTCTCTATTTAGCTCTTCTTTTAAGTTAAACCAATATTTTAAAAATTGAACTAGAAATTAAATGGATAAGACAAAAAATTTAAACTTTAAAAGGTTCAACTGATATTAACTTGACATAAATCTATTAAAATTGAATAAACATGAAGATTTTGAAATAATATTTTAAAAAAAGACTATCCTTATCCATAAAAAATGTTAAAATTTAATTTGAAATTATGACTTATGAATGAAAATCAACTTGATTATTTTAGTTTAAAAAAATTAATTAGTTTATATAATTCATTGGTTAATTAATAAATCGGCCTAATTTTAATAATAAGGGTATTAAAATAAACCAGATCAAAAAGTTGTTCGATTTAAGGTTTTTACAATTAAATTAGTTGAATCAGTTTAATTTTTTAATTCTAAACCGAGTTAGGTTTCTTGAACCAAAAGTTTGATCCATTATTTGATTTTTTTTTATTGTACCTAAATCTATCAAAGTTTGGTCAATTCAAACTTTGTTCATTAACTTTAGGTCAAAATTTAATAAAAGTGTCAATAGATTCTTCTCACTGTTTCAAAATGTTTGAAATTTGGTTTCGAGTTTTAAAGGCACAGTTAAAGTAAGAAGTATATGAATAGAAATCGTATCTTGTTTTATTATTTGCTCAGTTACACATTTATACATTTGTTGGTTTAATATTGACCATACACTTGTTAGGAAGTATAGAATAAATTAGAGGGGTGAGATTCATTCTGTTACAACAATTTTGTACTATCCAGCTAGCATTGAATTTTATGTTATGTCCTTATATGAAATCTCTATAGTGTCCCTCTTGCGTTGTTCTTTGTTTGTTTTTCTTCGTTAACACCCCTACTCAAACTGAACCGAGGGCTTCAAACTAGGTTCAATTTAGTAGTCAGAAACAGAAATCTTGCCGAAGTTAGGGGTTTTGTGAGGATGTCGGCGAGTTGATTGTTAGTATTAACCTATCTAACTTCCAGTTCTCCCTTTTTCCACTTATGTCTCTTATAAAATGTACGTCCACTTCGATATGCTTTATTATTGAGTGAAAGAGTGAGTTTTGAGCTAGGGATCGAGCTCCGTTATTGTCGCTCCACAAAATAGGTTTGTGAGAAACAACAAGTGAAAAAATTACTATGATTGTTGAGGCTTTCACAACAGGCTTGAAAGTTTCTGAAAAATCAATGGCAGGGATTTGATCAAACCCTTTGACAACAAATCTGGCCTTATGATTAGAGACAGTCCCATCAACATTATATTTAGTTTGGAACACCCATTTTGTGCCAAGAATATGCATGGTAGGCTCATAAAGAACAAGCGTCCAAGTGTGATTCTATTGTCGAGCATTGAATTCATCTTGCATAACTTGAAACCATATATGATTATTCAGAGCATCAGAAATTGTTGTTGGTTCAGTGTGAGGATTTAAGGCAAGAGAGAAAGAATATAGTTTGAGTTTGAAAATTTCAATTTTGGATCGATTTTGCATAGGATTAATATTTTGTATGAATGGGAATGAAGGATTTGGTTTAGTATTTGGTGTGGTTGATATAATGGGATTAGGTAAAATATTTTGATTGTTTAGTGAAGTTGTAGGATGTGATGGTGAGAAAGGATTTTGAGAGCTTACCTGTCTATTAAAGAATTCAGTTGAATTAGAACATTCTACAGCAGGGAAGTGATTCATGACAGCCTTTGATGAAGGTGAAGGTGTACCATTTGAAGTTGAGGTCAGAGTGAAGGTAGGGAGACTTGTTGAAGCTATAGGATAATTTGAGTGCATGGGAAAGAGTTGAGAAAATGGAAATTCTTCCTCGTTGAATACAACATTACGAGATATTATGATTTTTCCTTGATTAGTCAAACACTTATAACGTTAATGCATTGATTTGTACCAAAGAAACACACATTGTGTGGTGTGAAACCCGAATTTATGATGAGAGTCATATATGAGATAGGGAAAACAACTACGACCAAAGGTTTTGAGATGAAGATAGTTCGATAGCTTGTTGTACAACTTTTCAAATGGTGAGAGATTTGGTCTTGGAGATAGGAGGTTATTGATAAGATAGTGACTGTGGAGAAGGCTTCTAACCAATAGGTGCATATGAGTATGGGATAAAAGTAGTCCCATTTCAGTGACCTGTCTGTATTTCCTTTCAGAACCATCCTGTTGGTGAGTGTAAGGACAACTAAAACGTGATTGTATTCTATGTTTTGTGAGGTAACATAAGAGAGCTTTTTATTCACCTCCTATGTCAGTGTGTAAAGCTTTGATTTTCCTGTTCAATTGAAGTTCAACATTGGTTTTGAATTTGACAAAGATTGATAGAGTGTCATATTTTAGTTTTAGAGGATAAAACCAAGTGAATCTTGGGTAGGCATCAACAAAAATAAGATAGTACTTATGCCCTTCAGTTGAGAGATGTGGAAAGGGTCCCCAAATATTTGAGTATATGATTTCTAAAGGATTTTTAGTAGTTATATCATGAGTTTGAAAAGGTAATTAATGCAAATTTCCTTGTTTACAGGCATCATAATAAGATAGATTCTTGAAATTCAAATTGAACTTCATTAAACTCAAAATTTGTTTTAAGATACTTTTGGAAGGATGTCCTAATTTGACATGCCAAACATTTACATTTTTCTGTGCTATGTTTGCCTCACAATGATTGCCTTTTAAAGAAGAAACTTTTTGTTGGGAAAAACTTGACTCAGAATATGTTTACATTATTGGCCTGATTTTGTTGGGTGGTTTAGTGGCTTTGAGGTTGTAGAGGCCTTCCCGAAGCACTCCCTTGAGCAGAATCTTCCCTATTGCTTTGTCCTTAAACAAACAACTTTCATTAGTAAACTCTACAGAAATTTTGTTGTCTTTGGTAAGTTTAGAAATATTGAGTAGATTTTTCATTATGTTTGGAATATACACAATTTGTTTTAATGCAAGAGGTGTGTGTACATTGTCTAGGAAATGTGTGTAAAATGAGCCAATGTTAGCAATAGGAAGAGAGTTACCATTATCAACAGTGAGTTGATGCTTTCCACCAAACTTATTGACAAATTATTGAGGTCTGCTGTGACATGATTTATAGCTCTACTGTCTATAAACCATGTATTGTTATTGACTACTTCAGATGAGGGATATCTATGCTGATTTTGAGCCAAATAACATTGAGGATAGTTTTGTGCATTATTATATGTTTGTTGAGTGAATGTGTTCTGTCTCTTTGGTTGGGTTGGGTTGCCTTGCTATGAGGCATCAAACATTTTGTGACATTTCAGTGCTTCATGGCCTGGTTTGCCTCACAGTTGACAAAAGATTATGTTTCCATCCCATCTACCTCCTCTCCCACGATTTCCTCTTCCTCTAAATCCACTTCTTCTTCTATGATTGTTTTGATTAAAGGTTATAGAGTTTGCAGTCGATGATGAGATTTCTTCTTGATTAATATTGTTCAGCTACTTTATTATTGTTTCGTGCATCATAAGAGAGTATTGCACTTCTTGTAGAGTTGAAATTTTCATAGAGTGTGTTAGATAAACCACAACAACATCATATTCATGACCAAGACCATTTAGAGCACTTAATATCAATTCATACTCAGTGATTGCATGTTTTGCTACTTGAAGTGAGTCTTTTATGGTTTTAACTTTCTGCATATATTATGATATAGTATATGAGCCTTTTTTAATAGTTGGAAGTTGATGCTTCAGTTGAAGAACTCTAACCATGGATGTTTGAGCATAAAGATTCTCCAAAATTTGTCAAATTGGTAGGATGAATTTGAGTGATTTACCTACCCTATTACTTCTTCGATTGTTGAAAATAAACAACATAGCAATAGTTGATCTATTCTTCGCCATTGTTTGTATTATGCATTTTCGATTACTTGGTTTGTGTCTGCAGTGATTAACTGAGGAGAAGGCGCTGTGTTGATGAAGTTTTCAAGCTCAAGGGCTCTTATGGCTGCAAGGATGAGCTCTCCAATTTACAAAGTTTTGTCTATCAAGTTTGATTGGTAGATTAAAGTTTAGGGTCTTTGCTAGAGCTGAAAAATCAACAGAGGATGGTGATGTACCGTTTAGGGTGGTGGTTGATGATCTTGAGTTTTCTTCCATTTTTGACACTGGTCAGTGAAAGCTCCGATACCATGTAAGAAGTATACGAATAGAAATCGTATGTTGTTTTATATTTGCTCAGATACACATTTATACATTTGTTGGTTTAATATTGATCATACACTTGCTAGGAAGTACATAATAAAATAGAGGGTTGAGATTCATTTTGTCACAATAAATTTGTACAGTTCAGCTAGCCCTGAAGTGTCTGTTATGTCCTTATGTGAAATCTTTATAACGTCCCTCTTGTGTTGTTCTTTGTTTATTATTCTTCGTTGACATGTTGAATTTACTATTAATTACTTAAATTAATTTTGATGTTTGACTTTAGTTGTTAATTTGTTAAATAATTCAATCATAACATATAATTTAATTTATTACTTGCATAAGGAATTTTGCTATATCTTCAAAATAATGATCAATTTTATTTTATTTTATTCATATGTATTAATTTTTTTTCCTAAAAATCAAATTATCACTCATTTTTAGTATTTATGTAGAACTTTGAGTTGAGTTCTTTTCAATTATGATCCCACATTCCGACCCTATAATTAATTCAAACTTTGTCCTCTAACTTTAAGTTGAAATTGAACATAAGTGTCAATTCTAAATGGTACAAAGATTCTTCATGTATTCAAAATGTTTGAAATTTGGATTCGGATTTTAAAGACATGACTCAAAATTACGTCATACTTGAATTAATTTCGTTATTTGACTTTTAGTCGTTAATTTGTTAAATAATTTATTTAAAATATATTATTTAATCTAGTACCTGTATTTGGAAATTTATTAAATATATACTCAAAAATATAATTTTTTATTTTATTCATATGTATTGATTTAATTTTTACCTTAAAAGATCAAATTATTACCAATTTTAGTATTTACATAGAATTTTGAATTGGGTTTATATTTAGATATAATTAATTATATATATGTTGTTTTCGTATGATTGTAAGTTTCAAACGTGTTGACTATATATATATAAAGTAGAAGTTTGAATTGAGGCAAGGAACATATGGTATCTGTAATCTTCACATATTTGCTGGCTTTTTCTTCTTTCCCTTTTTATAAAGGTCAACACCTTTGAAACTTACAATCATAAGAAAACAAAATCACTGAACAGGAAGCATCATAGCTTGTCCGAATGGACCTGTGGTGTTGGTTCCACACACAGTGTCCGCATTTGGACATGATTTACTTTTTTTGTGAAACATTAAAAGCTGAAGAAATTGATATACAGTAACACGCTGGAGTATGTAAAGACAAGAAATAAGTTTTAATCACGCGCCCCACACATCATAATTGACCGGTGCAGACGGTACCATGAAAGGCCATGAAACAGCTGTTCTGGCAGGAAACAAGTTGCATTGGCACGTTATAGACGGTCCAGATCGTCTGTTCAGTTTTATGGTGTTTTATTGTGTCCAATAAATCTCAGTCATTTATTTATGCGGATCTCGCGTGGGCTTCACATAAATAAATGTGGAGCCCGTATAAATAAATGGTTGAGATCCACTGGACACAATAAGACACCATAAAACTGGACAAAAGATCTTGTCCCGTTCTAGACGGGTTTTTTGATCCAAACCCTATCATTTAAATAAGGAATCCGATTTGTAACAGTACCTTATTCTATAACGAGATTTACGAAATAGAATAAGATAAAAAATTCCGTCTCCTAAATAAAGCTTATTAAATGTAAATTTTGAATATGTAAAATATAACTTAAAATTTAATGCCTAGAAATATTTAAATTAAATTTTAATATTTTTAAAATATTCAAGATAAAACTTAAAAAGATAGAAATTTTAATGAAATTAGCTTTTTATCAATTAATAATATGTCAACACTAATGTGATAATATAACGATTTTTTTAAATTAACCGAAAAACGAGTCTTATAATCACATAATAGCAAGACCCATTTTTATAAAATTTTGACTTTGGACCTTATTGTTAAATAATAGTGAGACTCATTCTTTTGTTAAAAAATAAAAAAAATCTTAGATTACTAGGTTAATATTAGCATAATATTTAATTAATAAAGAATTATTTCCGTTAAATTTTTCTTTTTAAGGTTTATTTTAAATATGATTTAATTTCAATGCCAAGCTCTTAACGACAATCATACTTGGAATATTGTTGCTCTTCCTCCTAGCAAGACACCGATCAGTTCTAAATGCGTTTACAAAGTGAAGTATCATGCTGATGGTTTTGTTGAAAGATGCAAAGCTAGATTGGTTATTAGAGGTTGTACTCAAAAGGCAGGTATTGACTGCACCAAAACTTTCTCTTCTGTTGTAAAAATGACTACCATAAGGAGTTTAATTGCTATAGCTGTCAATAAACAATGGATGTTATACTAGTTAGATGTACAAAACGCTTTTCTTCGTGGGGATTTACACGAGGAGATCTAAATGAAGCCTCCTGCTGGTCTTGTTGTTTCTCACCCTAATCACGTTTGCAGGTTACGAAAATCTTTATGTGGTCTCAAGCAAGCTTCTCAAAAATGGCATGCTAAGTTGTCTGACGCTTTGAAAATTTTGGGCTATACTTAATCCAAAAATGATTATTCCCTATTTTCCAAGCACATGGGATCATCTGTAGTTTTTGTGGCAATCTATGTTGATGACATTTTGATGAATGGTAATCATGTTGAGGAAATGACTCATTTAAAGTCCTATTTGGACCAACAATTATTTAAAATCAAAGATCTTGATACATTGCATTACTTTCTGGTTCTTGAGATTATTCAAGAGTCTGTTATGTTAGCATAATTTGTTATGATAGAAGGAAAGTTTGTTATAGTTGTTATGATTTCTGTTTCTTAAATAAAGCTCCAAGAAGTTTGTAATATAAAATCAGTCATTGTATTCTTTTATACATAACATAGCAATAAAAGAATCCAGAACTCTTTCCTTCGTATACATCACAATACACTCAGATTATGCTTTTTCATAACTTCTTTTTATTTTCTTTAATATTTAAGACAACATTAATTTTGGTTCTTCTGACTTGTAATGATTTAATCATGTTGATTAGCATAGTTGCCATACGATCAATATTATGAATACTGTATCGGGCTCGGTACCGGATTGAGCTCTGGAACAGAACTGTACCGGTACCGGGTATCGTTTCGGGATTTTTTTTTAATTTATAAAATAGTCCCTAAACTTTTTAAAAATTGCAAAATAGTCCATATTGATATATTATACAACTGTACTGTATACTTTACTAGTTTACTGTTTACATCAACCATGCTTTCAAAAATCTTAATAATAAATAATAATGA
>JANITX010000001.1:48956186-48967065 GCA_027564395.1 Erythroxylum ulei
GAAGGTTGGACGGTTGAAGGCCTTTGGAAGGGGTAGAGAGAGGCAGAGGGGGAAAATGGGATGGAGAAAGGGCGTATCGACAGTGTTTGGGTTAGTGTTTTCAGAAGAGGGTGGGAGGCGATTTAGGGATTGCTGGACGAGACTAGTCGAAAGAGGAGAAGAGGGAAGAACAGGGGTGAGAGGGGGACGAGAGATCGTAGAAGAGGATGAAGAAGCTATAGTGGAGAAGAGGGCAAATCTCCGCTGTTAGGAAGCAAGCTCGCCGGAATCTCACATCGCTCACATCATGCTTATTTCATGCATTCATTAGGTTTACCAGAAACCACAGAGCTATTAGGAAGCAAGCTCGCCGGAATCTCACATCGCTCACATCATGCTTATTTCATGCATTTCAGATTGGATTTAGGTAGTTTAAAATTTGATACAGTCTTATTAGATTGAGGATAAATATATTTTTAATTTTTTATACATTTCGCTGACATTGTGAAAAGCATTGGGAATGAGTTCGAACCCATTTTTATATTTGAATCTAATGTAAAGTTTTATTGAATTTGAAATTTTGGGTTTGAGACCAAATTCAAAATTAGATTCAGAATAAATTTATTTTTAATTTAAAAAATAATGTAAGTTTACTCAAAAACGACATTGTTTATGTTAAAAATTTTAGTGTTTGAATGAGTAAAATTTAAGAATTGAGTTATAATATTGTCAATTTCGTTCGGACATCAAGGGACAAAGCCTTTCCTTTTCAGTCTCTCATTTCATATTAACAATTGTTTGATTTATTCAACGAGTTTATTTTGGTTAAGACAGGCCTATTAGCTTCATCTACAACGTTATTTGACTTTCTATAATATCAGAGCTAACGACGTATGACAACAATCCAACTTAACATATACAGTTTAGTTTCGATCTCATGCATCATAGTAACACCGACCGAACGCTCTATACAATTTGTTTAATTAACTTCGATCTCACGTATCGCTGAATAGCCAGCGATCAGCGAACCTCTGACTTTCCGAACAAACACCATCTCGACTGTGACTTGGATAAAGAGCTAGATTAAAAATATCAAAGCCAAATATCTATCAGATCATACAATTTAAGAAAAATTTTAATCACATTTTATTAATCTTAGTGGGCTGACGTGAGGATATTATACTGAGTTCTCATTCTTTGGGAAGTAATTAATAAGGAATTATAAAATTAGCGGCTGGCTTAGAAACTAATCATAAGATTAAATTATATCAAGGATCAGATAATATTTATCAGAATATTAGTTTAAGAATTTTAATTTTGGTATAGGCATTATTATAAACTCGGACTGCAGCTTATATAATTAAGTTGACAGTTTCCTACGGTAGGGGTCATTAGTCAAATGTAGATTAGGCTTTAAAATAAGGATGGTTCATTTAAATATATATCTTGTTTTTATCCCATTTTGAAAAGTATAAATTAACTCAATATATTGTCAATGTTGACTAGATTAGAGTAGGTTTGCAGTTAAATAAAACTTAAAAAATAGTAATAAACATATATATTTTAATGTAAATTTAAGAAAAAAGATAATAAAGATAGTTAATTTTTAACGAGTTTATCACGTACCTTTTACCATAATCATATAAAAACAGTTATTAGTGATATTTTTTATTATATAAATAATATTTTATTTTATTAATTTTTATTTTTATTATTTAACGAATTCTCTTCCCAATTTTATGGTGTCTTATTCCGTTCAATAAATCTCAGCTGTTTATTTATGTGAGCTCCGCGTGGATCTCATATAAATAAATATGAGACCCGCGTAAATGAATAATTGCGTAAATGAATAATTAAGATCCATAGGACAGAATAAGACATATGACAAAATATCTTTGCTCATGTCTCCTGAGATGTTCTTTGCTGCGTAAAACTACACCTATTCAGACAATGATGGGTTGTTTTGCTCCAATTTCTGAGTTTGTGCTGCTTTGCCTTCTTTTCTCGCTCTTGCTGCTAGAAACTGGCAAAGCTTTCTCGGACCAAAATGAGCAGCTCCAAACTTACATCATTCAATTGGATCATTCCCAAAAGCCTGATTCCTTCTCAACACACCATGAATGGCATCGATCAAGCCTGACTTCATTGTCGAACCCTCCTCCTCGTGCTGATGATAATGAAGCTCTCCTATTCCTATGAACATGTCTTGCATGGCTTCAGTGCCAGGCTCACCAAGTCTCAGCTCTCCGAAATTCAGAACTCTCCCGCTCATATTGCTACTCATAAGGAATCCTTCGTCAAGCTAGCCACCACCCACAGCCCTCAGTTTCTCGGGTTGAACCACAAGAACGGCCTCTGGCCAACTGCTTCTTACGGTGCAGGTGTGATCATCGGAGTTGTCGACACAGGAATTTGGCCGGAGAGTGAGAGCTTTAACGATGATGGTATGCCCCCTGTCCCTGAAAGATGGAAGGGTCGGTGTGAGTCGTTTAGTCCATCGTTGTGCAACAGGAAGCTGATCGGAGCTCGAACTTTCTCCAAAGGGCTTGACAACGAAGGGTCCAAAGTCCTCCCGGAGGTGGATTACAACTCTGCAAGAGATTTCGATGGACATGGTACGCATGTTTCTTCAACAGCCGCCGGAAATTATATGAACGACGTAAGTTACTTCGGTTATGCTCTAGGTAAGGCCAGAGGTGTATCCCTTCGTGCACACATAGCTTCGTACAAGGCTCTTCACGGCGAGTTTGGTTCCAACGTCGACGTTTGTGCCGCCATTGACGCAGCAATCGCTGATGGAGTCGACATATTGTCAATGTCTGTGCAGAAACTCTGAGAGAAGTGTAAATAAGAACTGACTTGTATTTATTCAACTTACTGTTTACATCAATTCAGATTTCTTTATATACAAAACGCATAAACTGAAGCTAACTACAACTTTACAAAACTACAGTCTATTTACAAAAATGACAACACTTTACATTAAATACAATACACAAACTATCACTTAACATCCCCCCTTAAGTTGGAGTTTGGTGAACATCAACCAAACCCAACTTGGACAGAAAGGAAACAAAAACAGGAATTGCCAATGCCTCGGTAAACCAAACAACCAACTGGTCTTTGAAAGAAATATGAGCAGGAGCAACAAAATCGAGCTTATATTGATCCCAAACTACATGATAATCAATATCAAGATATTTAGTCCATTCATGAAAGACCAAATTAGCAATAATGTGAAGAGCTGCCTTGTTATCACACCATAAAGGAACAGGAGATGGAAAAGAAATTTGTAAATCATGCATCACATAAGAAATTCATAACAATTCACACACAGTGGAAGCAATACTACGTTACTCGGCTTCAGTAGACTAGTGAGAGACAGTGAGTTGCTTTTCAGTCTTCCAAGAAATTAAAGAACCTAAAAACACAGAAAAACCATAAACAAACCTACGAGTTGTCAAACATGATCCCCAATCAGCATCACAATAAGCTACAAGAGAGCAAAGAGAAGAGACTATAGGTACTGAAGAGGTAGCGGAAGTAGGGAAAAATAAACCCTTAGAAGGACAACCTTTCAAGTACTTCAACAAATGAAGAGTAGCATCCTAATGACCCTTACAAGGGGTAGTAACAAACTGACTTAACTGTTGAACAGAAAAAGTAATATCAGGCCGCGTAAAACCCAAATATAGCAGCCTACCAATCAACCTACGATATTGTCGAACATCCTCCAACAATGAACCAGACTTATCTGTTAACTTCAAGCCCTTAGGCAATAGTGTAGAAACAGGCTTGGCACTAGTCAAACCCGAATCACACAAAAGATCTAAGACATACTTCCACTGATTAACATATAAACCAATAGAAGATCGAACAATTTCCAAACACAGAAAATATTTAGCAGGACCAAGGTCCTTGATAGTAATTGCAGAATGCATAAACTATTTAACATCACTCAAAACAACCGCAGACGGTCAAGCCAACAAAATATCGTCCACATAGATAAGAAGAGCAATAAAAGTAGAACCAGTGGATTTAACAAACAAACAATGATCATGTGGAGACTGGATAAAACCATAGGAAAGCAAATGCTTAGTACATTCACAATTCCATTAATGGGAAGCTTGCTTTAGGCCATATAAGGACCGATTTAACTTGCAAACCTAATGAGTACCAACCTTAGTATACCCATCGGGAGGTAACATATAGACTTCCTTATCAATAAAGCCATGTAAAAATGCATTATTGACATCTAATTGATGTATGGGCTAAGAAAACGAGCTACAACAGCTAACAACAATCGGACAGTGACTGTCTTAGCTACTGGGGAAAAACTATCAGTAAAATCAATTCCCTCAATTTGATGATAACCTTTGGTCACTAACCTAGCCTTATAACAATCAGTAGTCCCATCAGGCTTATGCTTCACTTTATAAACCCATCTGGAACCAATGGCCTTCTTACCAACTAGTAAAGAAGTCAAAACTCAAGTGTTATTGGATTCTAGGGCAGCCAACTCCTGCTGATAGCCTTTACCCAATGGTCATGAAACTTAGCCTGATGATAAGATTGAGGTTCCTGAACAATAGAAACATTTGCCACACGAGAAGGAAAGTTAGATCACATATAAGTCTAAGTGAGGTTCCGTTATAAAACAATTACATAAAAGTGTTCAATACAACTGGCTTGGTTAACAAAGAAAGATCCACACACATATGATTTAAGGCTCCTGTATCTAATATCCATGAATCTAAACCTCAGCCATCAAGACTAGAAAGTGCTAAGATAAGAAGTGTACCTGCAAAATCTGAAAAATATGTCAGGTTCACCATGAGAGGAGCTGTAAGGGCTTTATTCTTTACCATCTTTAGCAATTCTTATATAATCAATTCAGACAATGGAAGATTGGAAGCACTAACTATATTATCTATGGCTAATTTACTGTTATCTACTGTGAATGAAGTAGTTTCATTCACTACATTAGTAGTAAAAGACTTCCCATTCCCTTTCCCTCTTCAATTCTGTAACTCCTTGTACCAATCTGGTACACCATTGAGTTTAAAACAATTTTCCTTTAAATGCCCATTCTTCTTACAATAAGAACAAAACATCTCATTCTTGTCATTGCTACCCCATTTTTGTTTAAACTGTTTCCCTACTTCATCAGTAACCTTTTTAGTACTCCCTTCATTAAATACCGTCTGCATCTCCCTTTATTTTTCTGCCCTCAAGACTATAGAATATGCCTTATTGACAGATGACAAAGGTTCCATAACCAAAATTTGATTCCTAACATGATCATAACTTTCATTAACACCCATCAGAAATTGCATTAACTGATTCAAAGATGTCAACTCAGTTAAAGCCTTAGGTGCTCCATAAATGCACTGTGTTGCTGCCCCATAAGTACATTGCGGGACAGGCATGAGGCACCAAAGGTCATCTAACAATTTCTTAAGACTAGTAAAATATTTAGCAACAGACATAGTGCCTTGTGAAGCTGCACTAATCTGTCTTTGTAAATGATATAATAAAGGTCCATTACTTTCTCCAAACCTCTCTACCAAATCTGACCATAGTTCTTGGGCAGAATTTGTATAGATGAATGCTTCAGCTATATCCTTCAACATAGAATTTAGCATCCACGATCTAACCATGTAATCAGTCCTAATCCATTTATCACATTCAACAGATCCTACTAGGTTTCTAACAAGTTCCATCTACAAATCCTAACTTCATCTTAGCTCTTAGAGCAATTTTAACAGCACTACTCTAGCTCAAAAAGTTATTCCCATTCAATACTGCAGTAACTAAACTCATACTTGGATAGTTTGAACCTTGCAGGTAAATTTGATTTTCTTCTAACGTACCTCTCAATTTGGGATCCAGAGTTGATCCAGTGGGTGATTCGTGCAATACACCTTCCATTGTTGCAGATACCTCAAACCAGACTTGTAATCGTAAGGAGAAAAGGGAAATCCCGAAACCCAAACTTTTGACTCCTTAAACCAGCCACTCCCTCCACCACAGAAGCAAAATAAAGCTGCTAATGACTAGCAATAGACGACTGCTTGCAATACATTGCTCCAATCGATCAATAATGACGATCGATCGTCACCCGCTCTGATAACATGTTCCGAATCTTTGAGAGAAAAGAGTAAATAAGAACAGAACTTTTATTCATATGAGTTACTATGTCCAAAGCTCATATTTCCTTATATACAAAACGCATAAACTAAAGTTACTGTCTATTTACAAAACTACACTCTATTAACTAAAACGACACACTTTACATTAAAGAAACAGTACAGAAACTATCACTTAACACAAGAGTAAAAAGTACAAATCAACTTAGCGACCAAACGGTAGTATTAGTAGTCTCAACTATTACTATACTCATTAAGCCTCGACATATGATTCAATGCAAGTACACTTCCCGAACTACATATCGGTACAGTATTAGGGAAAGCAAACAGCTTTGTCGGTGTCTATTTAAAGCTTGAAGGATCAGATCAAACATTTTTTTGGGAAGAAAAACACTGTTCCATGGTTTTTCATTATATCGGTGAATACAGGAGTCCTGTTGAACATTAAAAACCTGCTGGGCCAAGCTATAGTAGCTAAACCTGGTGCCAGCTTAATATATCAGCCCTTGTTACTACTGTGATGATCAGAACTGGATGAGAGTCTGTAAATATTTCTAGGAGCAAATCAAGCATGATAGTTTACATTAGAAATGGTCGTGGTCAATCACTAACGACACCATGACAGAAAAATATCTACGATGAGAAGTGCTGTCAAAGATATTTAGTTCGATAAAATATTCCTCACATATATAAATTCACAAGTCTTATTTATTTGTTTTAGATCAGGAAAGAAATAATAACTTCATAATATATAGTAGAGGACGTGTTAATTATGAATACAAAAGAATCTGAGTCCTTCTCTGAGTGTCTGACGAAGTCGACTCAGAGTGGACAGAGAGCTGGTAAAGCTCAGGCTGATAGCTTGCGGTTTTTAAAGTAGCAGAACGTTCCATTATAATATCCATGCATGCATCTGCATTTATGAATAAATAATATATATACATATTATATATATATATATATGTATATATTATATTTGCACATAACAATTTTGAGCAACAGGCCAAAAAGCAAAAGCATGCACGAGCGCTCAATAATCTACGCTGATCAGGTGCTGCAGCAGCCAATGACACTCTGGTATGATCCTGCAGAAGCTGAGGTGGCATATCAGAAAGTGAATGATTGGGTCATTCATGAAGGTGGGGCCCGCCTTGCTTGTCTGGACAAATATGGTAATGTGGGCCCATTCCTCTAGCTGGCGATCACGTTTCACGTTTGGCTTGATTTGAATGATGAATGGATAGGATGGGTGCATGCACATTTAAGAGAATTTGGATATGTCTACATTAAATAGACAAAAGCTGTAGCAAAAAGGCCTCTTTCTTTCTTTTCTCCTCTCTCTATGTCTGTGGGCTTTTGCTGTATTTTCAAAAGGGTTAGGCCTCAAAAAGATTTGCTGTTCCTTGTATCTCTTTCTCATTTTGCTTTATAGGGATTTGATTAAATAAATCTGCATGCCATGTCAATTGTCAACCAACACTCTCATTCTACATAATCATCATGTTTCGTTTCGAAAACAAAAACCAAAAAGATTCTAATCGGTAAAAATCTTTCTTATTTACTTCAGATGGACGGAGTAAATCTTCTGCACCTTAACCTAATTTTGACTCTATTATGTAGATTCTTATCTATATATTAATATAGAATTATATAAGTGTGTAGATGAAAATTAATAGAATAAAAATAGAATTGAATTACGGGAATAGAAGATTCGTAAGAAACAGAAAGATGACTTATATTGTATATGGTAATTTCCTTTCTTTGGTTTTTATTTGTTTATAAATTATAATTAAGATTTTTCCCAAACCAACAAAGCAAAAACCCAATATTATCTTTACAACTTTTGACAAAGCCAGCTTTATATTCAGCATTCAGTGACTTCCATGGAATTACTACTAATATTTTCCATCTTTATATTATGTCAATTATTAAATAGCTAAGAAATATTTTTGACTTTTTCGTCATACTCATGATATGCAAAATCATTGCCCAGGATTCCTTCAAACAAAGCAAAAAGGCATAGTGTCCTTCACAGTAACATAACACATCATAGTTATCTGGGGCCCTTAAACCCACTCTTAAGCTCTATTGACTTATTCCAATTCCATCATCAAGTTGTATAGTAACTTTTTCCGACTCATGGCTCACTGTTTCGATGCTCCTTAATTCAAAATCCAAACCTACTAACTCATAATACACAATGCAATATTTATTTTTCCTAATTTTTTTAAATCATGGTGAAACCTAACACGATGAGATGACCACCAATAACTGTTGAGAAATCGGGACGAGATCCGACCTTGATCGTAACGAAATAATCATGAAATTATTTTAATATTTTGATTTTCCTGAAAATTAATATCACTTTAATTCTATAAAATAGTTAACACACATAAGTCATAATAAAGCATGAATCTTAATTTGTACTTTATTATGAAACTTGATCATAGTTTTGAGGTATCTCTCGAATTGTTTCTGAAATCGGTCAATCTCGACTACTGTAACCGCATAAGTATCTAGTCTCTAATGATATTCACAGAACAGGTTAAGAGAACTCTGTAATTTTTACAGAGGGTTATGCAAAAATGTTAACTCCATTAGCGCTTAAGCTTATTTATAGTAACTTTTGAGCATTTTAGTCAGGGATGACAATGGGTCGGCCTTGCTAATTTTTAAAAATGATTTTTTTTAATTAAAAATGTAAAATAACGTTTTTTTAATTGATTTCAAGATTAGGTTGCCCAAGCTCAAGCCTACGCGAGGTCTAACTCTTCTAAGCAAAATGATGTTGTTTTCCTTAGAAAAGTTAAACTTCTGACCGATCTGGGCCTGATTTGGTCTATGGACAAGCCCATTAAAAATACCCGAATTTAGGCTCATGGGCCAGCCCATTGCCATCTGTAATTTTAGTAGTTTAATTTCAATTAAATTTTAATTTTAAGTTTAATTAAAAATAATTCTATTTAAATACTAATTATGCTTAAATAAGATCCAGTATCTCATATTAATCCTTATTTATTAAATATCTCATATTTAATCACAAAGTTTCTCAAACTTTACAATCAAGTCCAACTTGATTAAAATATATTTGCTCTCTTTAACTTTTTTTTTATGTAAGACCTATTATGTTCCCAAATAAGTTGGCAATGGATACAAATTATAACCCTAAATTATATTTAGAATTAGATAAATTAAACTCCTTTAATTTATCTTTAATTCTCTAATTAAACGGTTTATATCTACAGAACAAGATTGACATATAGCAACACATTATGACCACTCAAATATTTAGGAATGTTAAAGTGGTTTTAACTAACCTTTCCGTGCATGATTTTTAGGTATAATTCAATCATTTCTTCATACAATGTTCTGATTAGATACGCTTGAAATTAATGTTTACTTTATTTTGAGTCCAATCATATCAGTTCTCTGCCATTAGTTATTGATTAAATTAATAAAATTTGTAAACTAATTACAAAATGTCATTCCACCTTAGCCAAAGATTTCCCGAATCAATACTAATCGAGAATAATAGAATATTTTTCCTAATTATTTTAGGGAGATGAATCCTTTCTTAATCAATTAACTACCTCCATATAGTTCATGTTACATCCATTGACTACTAACTAAATTACCTTGATTAGAATCGATCATAAGTAGTATCAAAACATAACAATCCCTATATAAGATAACTTTGAAGACCTCAAGTGAAATGATCACTTATCATCATAATGAGAATTTTTATAGACATACAAGTAATGTTCTAAATGAATTTCTCATACCAAATCAGTTTAGTGAACTTGTTTTCTAACAAACACCCACATATTTTTTTAAGTACCACTATACTTTAGTTTACGAGATCGACTACTTCCTTCATAAGGAAAAATAGAACGTATGTTAATCTTTTTATGTTCTATTAATGTCCAATCTTAATAGAACAATGAATAGGAACAATTTAAAGATAATATATAAATGCAATATGAATCTCATAATTATAATCTCATCATAATTTTATTTGCAATGTATAATTATCTCATGATCTTTATCATATACATCTAAGTATGTGTAAGATAAATGATGCCTTTAAATAATTATCACTAAACTACATCTAACCAATTGACTGTAGAGTATAAACCAATAACCTCCCACTCGCGCTAAGTCAATTTTTTAATAACCTCCCACTCGCGCTAAGTCAATTTTTTAAGTATCTTATACCATATTACCATATGGCAATCATGTTACTACTAGGACAATGACTTAATGCGAGATTTTTACAAAATTTTCTATAGTGAGTACTTGCTTAAATTTTAAAACTTCCATCTTAATTATCATCATAATTAAGAAAGATTACCTAAATACATCCTTGAATCTTTCATGATACTTTAGCTCATTTGACATGCCTAATTGCTTTAATATTTCACAGTACATTACTGTCATGAACAATGTAAGGAACTATATCAAGTTTTTTAAAAACTTATTGATCTAATTAATCATTTCCACTAAATAAAAAATGTATTATGGCTTAATTAACATCCATTGCTACATTAGAACCTTTATAATCATAAAATGATATTGTTTTAAGTAAATAGCAATGTTACGAATACCGTACCGGGGTCGGTACTGGATTAAACTTTGGAACGAAACGGTATCGGTACCGGTCGGTACCGGGTACCATTTCGGGAAATTTTTTAAATTTATAAAATAGTCCCTAAAATTTTTAAAAATTGCAAAATAGTCCATATTGATATATT
>JANITX010000001.1:49231566-49242576 GCA_027564395.1 Erythroxylum ulei
AAATATAATGTAATTAATTAAAACATTATTAATTAGTTACATAAATCCCTTGTAAGAGGAAAATAAATCAATGATTCTCATTCCTCTCAATTACTAGGGGAATGGAGGATTGCTAAGAAGTGGGTAATAAAAATGTTACCGCTTCAATAATAGTTTGATGCCAAACATAAGTTTTCATTCCATTCTCATACATTTTTTTCCATTACCCCCAACCAAGCACCCCCTAATTATTATTCTCATTTAGCTTATTAAAATATATTTATTAAAATTTAAAGTTAAAATAATTTAATAAATTATAAAATTAGTTAAAATTTAAATAAAATTAAAATTTTAAGATATTATAAAGTTCAACTATGACAATGATGTTGATTATAAAGCAGTAGGAAAGAAGTTGTAAAGCAAGTCTAATTATTCTATTTGACTCTTTGTACTACACATTGCATTTTCTGTTGCTAAAAACTATAGAAGATGTTAGATGCATTCTTATCATTGATGAAACTATGCAAAAGGAGAGAAAATGACTAAGTTAATATATAATTGTGCTTGAGTTCTAAATTTGACGAGAAGGAAGTTCATTAGTAGTAGAAATTTGTGTCATCTTACCATTATAAGATTTGCAACTAATTCATAACATTTTAGTGTTTCGTTTAAATTAAAAGTAGCTAAGATAAATATTTTCAAGTAATGAATTGGTTGCATCTTAGCAATGTCATATCTAGTGTTGAAATAGACATTTCTAGTTTTACTTGAAGATCATAAATTTTAGTTTTATTGTCAATTTTACTTTTAAGTTTGTGATCCTTTAAAAAGAGTACTTCGTCTGGCTAATAACAATAATAATAAAAAAAGAGTTATTTTTATGATGTCATAGAGAGGGTGAAGAAAACAATCAATGCTAATATAAAAATAGGTCTTCTTTGTATATATCTTATTTTGTAGTCATCAAAAAAAGATGAGAAAAACACTCTTATTCACTGTTGTTTACTACTACGGTATTTCTAAATTTGACTAATAATGTTAAACCAAGTTTTACAAAAAAAACCTAAAATTAATAGAAGAATGTTAGTAACTGTCACGACAATTGTTTCACATGAGATGATTTTCAAGATCTCTTTAGCTTACGAATGAAGGTATATAAAGATGCGTGTGGTGATTTCGAGATACTCATTATAATACATCAAAGAGACAAACTTAATAAAGGTCTATATTTTCTTACTTTTATTAGTTGTTTAAAATTAATAACTTTATTATATTATAAGAATATTTTTTATGTCTTATATTTGCTTGATGTGGCCAATTTGAAAGTAATATTTTAGAATTGCAAAAGTTTATAATTCGAATTCTTAGTTAATATATGATTGCAATTGAGTGTGAAAAGAATTTAAGCACACTTAAACTCATTCATTTAAAAAAAAGAATTAGATTGGAACACAAAAAATAAATGATTTAGTATTTATTTGATACAACTTGAAACTTTGATAAAGATATGTTGACTCATGGAAGGATTCACGTTAGGGACAAGTTAGGGTACTTATTTCCACTATTTCCAAAAAATTTCACATATAAAAATATTATCTTAAATTTTAATCCCATAAAAAAAATAAAATTTTGTTTACATTAAAATTTTGCCTCTAGTATCAGTCCTGTTATCTCTTGAAAGACGTGAAGGTTCTCTTTTATCATGTACATCATATTTCAAAAATTTAGCCGTCAGGCGATTCTACTATTTTGAGTATCTCCTTCTCTGCGGTAAAAACTTGTCTCGAAATAATTTCTTGGATTCGTCATAAACAAAAAGGATAGGAAGGAAATAGGAAGGAACTAAAAGTGAAAAGATGGTTACTTTGTGCGGTAACTAAAACCTTGCTGTACTAGGGCTCAACAATCCAAATGCATTATCTTTTTAATGGAATCCTCTGATTTCAACAAGTCATTATTTGGCATGACAGGAGAAGGAGGCATCATCTTATCCTGAGCAAAAGTTGTCATATTGGTCATGGCTCGCTCTTCCAGTGACCTTTTGGTGTGATTCTACCTGCAAATTCCTTGGTCTTTCAATCATTCCACCGCGCCAATACTTGCAGCCGTAATCCAAACCCTGTTCGCTGCTGCACTACTCATATTCGTCAACTCAGACAAAAGGGCTTGGAGCCGGAGGGTGAGAAGCTGGAGTTGTTGGCTGTTACATGGTTTTCTTGGCAGCATAGGCAACATCGCCAATGGATTGGGAAATAGCCCACTGTTTTTATGATTGCTAATCCAAAACATTGTGCTTAGGTCACATTGACAGTGAAGTGAATGGAATATGACAATTTGACGAATTGTATAGACGGTCACGTTTTCTAGTGTCTTATTTAATTTAAACTATGGACCTCATCATTATTAATGATTGCAATTAACCTTTAAACTCCTAAAGACTTTTCCAATATATGTATATTTTTAATTTTGTAAATTTTATACATTTATTCAATATTCTAGATTAATATGACCTATCACCTACTTATATTTAAAACTTGAATAGTATAAAATAATTAGGCGTTTGGTTTGAGCACGAGTTTGGTTATAGATATGGGTATAATGGTAAATGGAGATGGGTATGAAAAAAAAATGATGTTTGATTTGTAACTTGAGTTTATATATTAATACTAATAATGTTGTTTGATTTGTTGAATTAATAGGAATGAAAGATAATACAATGTCATTTTTACCCTTAATAAAAATGAAAATAATTTGCTCTTCATATGTTTATGGGAGATATCTCCATATGTTTGTAAAAAAAATTAATCAGTTTTGTCAAAAAAATTTATCGCAGTTTTCGAACATTAGATGAGCATTCTTAATGTCCTTTAACCCTCCAATATCTCTTACCATATCACACAATATACTAAATATACGTCTATTCATTCTCTCATGTTTGATTTCTTCTTTGGTTTTCAATGGGGGCCTCGTACTATGCAAATGTATCAACAACATTTGATACCAAGTAATAAAAACTAGATTGAATACATTAACCAATGTTGTCATAATATGAGTATTTCGAATTAATTTGCAACGTCTACTTATGATAGGGGTGCACGTCATAATGTTCTACATTGAAATTAAAGGTAGCTGTTACGTTAACGAATGTGAGTGTTCACAGAATGAGCAGTAATATTGTATGCATATGAACATGGATATATTCTTAGTTAATCACAACATCATCGTATACATTCGATTTTAATTATTCAGAATGGGCAATAATATCTATTTATCTGCCTCTTCAAAGAATTTTAGAAATTAGATTTTTTTATTTGAATCCAAAAGCACGCAACGTATGTAAAGCTTTAAAACATGTTTCTGTTTTATAGATGTTAAACAATAACATCAAATAAATTCAAGAACGTCTTTATACAATTGTTAAATTGTAAAACCAAATAAAAATAATTCTTCTTTTTATCCAAAAGTTAAGGCTTTATCAAAACAAAAAAGGCATGACTTTTACCAAGAAATAGGTGTTGGATAAAGATGAAGAACTTGCGTCTTTATACGAAGATTAAAAACTGTAAAAAAAATGCTTTTGTTTCGTTGTTCTTGAAAGTCATTAAGAGCTTTATAAAACAAATAAACAAATACTAACGTAGAAGACGATTCGCTATGTATTTTTTTTAAAGAGTTAAAACTATATACAAAAAATCAAATTAAATCACAAACAATTATAAGGAAAAAAAAGGAGCAAGTTGGTTTTATAATTCTCATTCAATCTATAACCATATGCACTCACATCATCAAACCATATTGCAGATTTGATATTCTCTATATTAAAATGGTAGGGTAAAGATTGAAAATAAAAGAATAAAAAAATAAACGTGATAAAAACTTTTCAAATTTATCCCGGTAGGGTAAAGATTGAGAATAAAAAAATAAAAAATAAACATGATAAAAAATTTTCAAATTTAACGAAATAAATCTATTCTTCTGTATTTAAAAACTTCAAAATAAACATTATTTTTACCATTATTTCATTCTTTCTTCCTAAACCTTAAACCAAACTAAACATTATTTTTTATAATTATTTGGTTCCTTCGTTCCTAAACCTCAAACCAAACCCCTCCTAAATTGTTCACCGATAGTTGGACAAAAGTTGAAAATGCATTTTCGGAAGATTACAAATACTCACTGCTAATTTCAACTCAACTCCCATTCTGTTTCCGGTTTAAAAGACAATGGCTTACAAGTCCTTGATGAGGTTAGTGCCCAATCTGATTCTGGAAACATTTCATGATTCATATTTACATCTGTAGTAGCTTATGAATGTTAATGGATGTGGTAATATGGAAGCGGATAGTATGCTTATTCCATTGGCAACTCTAATTGGAGTTAAATTGAAGCAGTATGATTGATCAAAACCTGGCAATCTATTTACAAAAACCAAAAGGTCTCTTAGTTTGGACCCCAACAACTCAAATACATGACAGTCCTCAATGACTCCTCCGATTTTCTGAGCTTCTCATCTCCTCCTTTCTTGGCCAAAGAAGAAGCCGGAACAGACAACGATTTAGCTTGTGAATAAGACCTGATATTGTTCTTGGCATGTTGTTGAATAGACCTCAGTGCATAATTCCATCTACACAATCCCTGATCTTTCAATGCCTCCACCAATCCTACGCTTGCTGCCACCGTCCAAGCTCTGCTTGTTGAACTCATTTTTTCTTGCTCACTTTAAGATGGAATAGAACAGATATTTTGTCTGTAAGAAGCTATCAAAAGTAGTTCAGTTGTTTGTTATGGAAAAAAGATTGGGAGAGAGGTATTATATAGCGTGGGGCAAGTAAAAGCACACAAGTGGTTTCTAAGACAAAACCAGGGGTGGTCTCACCAGAAAATGAGGAAAGCCAATGGTTTTCTAGCAGTGGTATTCCTGAGCCAGTTCAGCTGTCAGTCTGTCACTCAATTGAGACACTTGTGATGAAGGTTTCACGAAGTTGCGTAAAGTGACAATAATGGTCAAGTAAGCTTCCAAACTAGTGCCCAAAACAGGGCTCTTTATTTATTAATTTACTATAAAGCAGCTTACAACTTGGCATTTGAAAATGCACACGGTTTTCCATCATAGCTCTAACTTTCTACTCGGAAATCAAAAAGTAGCCATGCCTCCTCATTATTATTCTCATTTAGCTTATTAAAATATATTTATTAAAATTTAAAGTTAAGAGAATTTAACAAATTATAAAATCAGTTAAAAAATAAATAAAATTAAAAATTTTAAGATATGATTAAAAAGACTATTTTCATATTAGGAATTTAAAATTTAATTTAAAAATATTATTAAACTAAGACTAATCGATTTATAATACGTTGTTAACGTAGACAACGCAGATGCATCGTCTGCGTTGCTAACACAGACGTGAAAAATTTTCCAGGATTAAAAAAAACATACAAGATGAACCAACCTGAAGAGGAGAGGGATATCGTGAGCAGAAGTAAAACCAAGAGTTAGCTATAGGTTTCAGAAAAGACCCAAGAGGAGAACTGTTTAATACGTAAGTGACGGGAAAAGACCCAAGAGGAGAACTGTTTAATACGTAAGTGACGGAATTAGCTTTAAAAATAGCTTCCCGAAAAAGCTAAAATTTGGGCTTTTCTGAAAAGCTCCAAATTTTAGCTTTTGAAAAAGCTGTATTTTAGTTTTTTCAAAAGCTATTTTTACTTGAAAAGTACTTTTGAATTTTGCAGCCAAACACCCTTTTTTTTTCTGAAAATAGCTTTTGTAGTGAAAAAAAGTACTTTTAGAGTCTCCAAAAGCTGAACCAAACGAGGGCTAAATCACATTAATTAATTTAGTTTGAAGTTAACTCACATCTAAATTTCTATTAAGGTAGAGATAACCCTATTTCATTTTTATGAATCGTTGATCTTTTTAAAATGAAACTCAAATTAAATTTAAATTTATCTAATAAATTTTAAATTGGATTAAATTGATTCGAGTTCATATTGTCATCTGTAGACTATATAATCCAAATTCATTTATCTTATATCTTAGTTTGATATATAATTAATAAAGATGACAATTAGACTAGGAATTGCCGTTGCTTTTTATTTTTAATTTAAAAATAAAAAATAATTGTTCGGCTTGAGCGTTAATTGTCATCTCTAACAATTACTATTTCAAGGGGGGGAAAAAAAGAAATTCATCACTAACAGTTACTTTGTTCTTTCATGTCTCCCGCCACAATTCAAAACGGTTAAATAACCGTTTACTTTCAAAAGCCAATATGCTCTTCACCCTAAAAACTGTTACTTTGAAGTTTCCTTTTTCTTGTTTCTTTCTTCTTAGTATAAACTTATCGGAAATTTATGTACCAGTTGATTCAATTCAAATGCTGGTTCGATTGCTTGCTTGCTTTCTCGTCTTTTCACCCATTGAAGCCCAGAATTTTTCTGGTAATTCTATAGATTCTTTTCAATCTCTCATAAGATTCATTCATTGAAAATTGAATTATTATTTGCATGTTTTGATAAGGAATTAGTTGAATTTCATTGGATTTCTTCATTTGAGTTCATACCCAGATGAGAACTTGCTTTTCTTCTAATGGGTTACAATGTGAAGCTTAGTTAGGGTCTTGAACTGGCTGAATTAGATATCTTTAACCTGAAGCAATTAAACCTAACTGGTTTGGAGGCTTAAGTCGGGTTTTCGTTCAAGTTGAATCGAGTGTTTTGCAGATGTTTGAGCGTTTGCGTGTGAGGTGGATAACGCATTGCAGGCTAATAATAACAGCAGTATTTTTCTTTCTTTGTATTTTTTTTTTCTGGAAACAATCAACAAATCGAACCTTTCTTCTTCAGGTCAAGGGCCTTCTACAGGATTCAATTCCAGGCTTTCAAAACCGCTGATAGGAGATGATAACAGGATCTATACTTGTTCTGACAGAAACCTATTTGCATTTCTAAGTAATGGTTCCGTATTTTGGTCCTTGCGTTTGGCTTACACATGCAACGTTGATATGGCCCCGGTTCATGGTGGGAGAGGAAAAGTAAGCAAAGTGCTTGAAACTCTGTTTTACCTTGTCCATATTGATCTTCCCATAATATTCTGCAGACAGCTTGAATCACAGAAGACCGGACCCTGATTGACATTAAAAGTACTGCTATTGGCAGACGGAAGCAATTCTATGAATACCATCTAGTTTTATTCTCTGAAATTTATATGGCATTTATGTTGGAAATTGCAATACTGGTGTGCTGTGAGAGTTTCAATTCTGCATAAATTGATGTACGCATGGTATTGGCAGTTGTATTTAATTGCAGAGAACAGAGTCCTGAAAGTAAATTTTCTTGATGTTGGAACTTCTCCGCCTACTGCAGACGTCTTCTTTGGCCCTGAAAAGGGACAAGAAGGAGCGGGTGATATTATTGGTATTGCAGTGAGCACATCAAGTTCACTTGTGTTCATCACTGTAAAGGAAAGGGCACTATTTGCATACACGATGGGAAAACATCTAATATGGAGTGCCGGACCGGTGCTTTCGCAGTTTGGCTACCGTATAGGTTGCAGAAAAGGGATTGAAGATTGCCATTTTAATTCAGCACCTGTTATTGATCGATGTGAAGCAAGTATACATGTAAGAATGGCTTATTATCCTAGAATTTGTGGTCTTATATTCCTCAACTGTCCAATTTAGGATGACAATGATGGTTGTTCGTAATTTTCAATTGCATTTCATGCCTTGTTGTGATATGAGAAGCTGCTCATTCTGACATGCGTCAAGCTTACCTGCTTATGGACTTTAACTTGCAGATGTCAAATACAAAAGGAGAACTTTACTCTTTGTCTCTCGGGAGTCCTCATTTTAATTGGATTCAGGATCTAAGCTCATTTGGCAAAACCTTCACCATTACACCTGGAAATAATGGCCGTATACATGTTAGTATACCTACCAGGGCTCTTGTGTTGGCTCTAGATGTCTCCACTGGTAATATTCTATGGCAAAAAAGCGTCGGACCATTAAGCAGATCAGATTGTCATCCAGTTGTGGATTCTAATGGTAATACGTACAGCATTAGCATTTAGTTGCCCTCTTGTAATGCTTTGTAGTTCTTTTGTAACCTCGAAGTAGGGATGACAATGTACTTGGCTCGGGTCCGGGCATTAATTCATAATTCTGAGTGAGTCTAAAGTTTAATCAAGTTTCAAAAAAGTAGGTTCAAGATCGAAGCTTTACCTTATTAAAAAAAAAGGAATAAAAACTCAGATTTGAGTCAGATAAATTTAGTTTGGATTAGGCTTGTTAAACTGAGTCAAATTCAGGTTGAGTTGAGTTAGACAACCTCAAACGTAAAGTCCAGCCTCAGCCTGAATTTTTTTACCAGGCCTGAGCCTGATAAACTCAAGTTTGTTGACTTAGGAGTATGCATGCCTAGACTTTTTGTCAAGCCTAGTCTTTTAGTATGTACCATTAGTAATCTTTTCTTATATTCATGACTATGGCAGGGTGGATATCAATCAGTTCAGTGGATGGATTTCTGTACTCGATTTCACCAGCTGGGCAGCTAAGAAAATTCACAAAAGCCTCTGAATTGGATTATGTTGTGCTAACTAGTCCATATCTTGATTGCTCCGGCTATGCTGTTTACTTTAGTCAGACACAGATGGAGGGAAAAACTAGCAACAAACTTGATGACTATACGTATATCTCAGCAATGAGACCTAAAGGCGCAGTCTTCACCTTGTTGGTTCCAGCAACTGGAACATTTTATTGGTCTGAAAGCTATCCTGGTAATGTCAACCGCGGTTCATCTCAAACTTTATATTACAATATTTGGATTTCATATTCCTTCAATTTTCCATTACTAGGAGGTTTACTTACAAATTAACTTTGGAAACTTTCAATTGTTGACACTCAGGTCGATCCTCATGCCTGCTGTCTCAGAGCGACCTGCAAAACTTTGCAGTTGACGAGGGAATCCTCCTGTGTTTTTTCGCTGCTTCAGGTGAGATCCTACTTGCACAAGCATATAGAAGAATTTCTAACAATATGTTTGTGTAATTTGACTCTGAAAATGACAATTAATGCCAAATTACTTCATAGTCTTTTACAAATGATGCAGGGACAGGCAATCCACTGTCATGCCGCAACAAATGTACAAGTTCTTGACATGAGTTTCGAGAATAATTTCAGTAAATGTTATATGATTTGCATGTTAACCACTTGTTTCTCACCAGATGAGAAGCTTGTCTCTACCTGCTCACAAACGAGGCCCAGGAATCTTAATGTTTATACAGGCAAGATAGAATCCCATATTACAGAACTATGATTCATCCATACCGTAGGAATGTGATTAGCGGGAATCTTTTTCCAGGTAATGACAAGACCATATTGGTGTTCCTTCTATTTGAGTCTCTGGTCTTGGTAGTTATGGTTGGACTTGTGCGATTTTGTTGCATATTCTGGAGGAAAAAGAAGCTTCAAGGCCAAGGCTTGGGAGATTTTCTACGAAAACGAGTAATGAAATGCATTTTGAGTCGGAGTTTGTCAGGATAATGTTCCATTGCTCTATGTTTACTTAGAATGTTGAACTTTCAGAGGTCACTCCAACTCAAGAAGAAAGCATTTGATCGGACAATCACAGAAATCCAAGAGAAGGCGTCACAGGAAGCAGTGGCACATGAAGCAATTGAAGAACTAGGAACTTTGGTACGTGAAAGAGATGGCATTCAGAGGAAGCTCTTGACAACTTACAGCTTGGGCAGGGATGGCAGAAACCTGAAGTCAAGATCTATCCTTCCAGTATATAATGAGAAAACCAGGAGCTACTCTTATCAGAGTCCTGGAAAAGAGAATGTCACAATTTTTCATACAGTCAGTGACACATCTTCCAGGGAAAGCAGCAGTGAATCCCAATCGACGTGGAATGTTGTTGAAGAAAAGAATTACTCAGCAGCAGCCAAGTACCAGGAAAAGGGAAAAGCCCCAGTAGAAGTGGAAAGTTCAAGTGACGACGAGACTTTTTTCAGGACTCCTTCAGAGTCAGCACCAAGCTCTTCAGGACACATGAGTTCAGGTTGGGAGGTGGTGCAGTCCAGTCCAAGTACTGGAAGAAGAAGCTCCTGGTTTAAGAGAAGAAAGGCACTCTCATCAACTAATTAGATTCTACAGTGAAGTATCAAGTTCTGCAGATTTATATTCTCCTGCTGGAAATTCCGGTTGCGATTCAGATCGTTATCGCAATTTACTCAACTATCGCAGTATAATACGCAATCCGTAATTTAAAACCTTACAACCTAACTAGCCATTTGCTCTCTGCTCTTTGTCAATGGCTTCCCTTTTCTAGCTTCTTCCCTGTCTTGTGTTTGCTAATGTTTCATGTTAGTGGCATATCAAGGTTTTTTTTTCAATATTTTATAAATAAAAATAAAAATTATACGACTGAGCCAATAATTTTAAGATTTAAAGGGTAGGATCGATATTAAACTATTAGTTAAAAATTAAATAAAATTATAAAGCTTAAAATATAATTAAAAAAAATTAATGTTTAATTGAAAAAAGATATTGTAAAATTAAAATTAATTTATTTATTTTAGTTTATAAAAAATTATTAACTTACAAAAAAATTAACTAATTAATTAATCAATTAATCAATTTTTATCAACAACAAGAGATAGATGTAAATCAAATTAAATTGAATCAAAGGATTAACATGTTTAAAATTTTTACAATTGAATCGATTAGTTAAATTTTTTAATCATATTTTTTTTAGGTCAAAATTAAATATGTGAAAAATTAATATATCTTTTAATATTTCACTTTTTTTTTTGTGGAAATTAACTTACGGAAATTAATGGTTCTTCTTTTTCATTAGAAAAGGATTGTTCTTTTTTCTCTAAGAAACAAATTAATTAGAAAAATTTGAAGAAAAATTAAGCATTATTTATTTTTTAAAAATTAAACAAAATGGTATTTTTTCAACTTTTATTAAACTTGTGGAATATATACATATATATATAAATATTTCTTTAATTAAATATTCAAG
>JANITX010000001.1:49242695-49257412 GCA_027564395.1 Erythroxylum ulei
AATATTTCTTTAATTAAATATTCAAGTTTTTATATTTAAATTTTTTATTGACTTCAACTGCTAAACAATAATTAATCAATAACAAAATTAGAATTTGATTCTCTATTTTTAGAAATAAATATAAATATTTATTAATTTCAATTTTTAATTAGTTTATTTAATAATAAAAATTATTATCTCACACACACACATATACATATGGAATATTTGAAAATCGGTTAGAAAATAACAGTTTGTTCGGTTTAGGAATAAAATATGTTATTAAGGAATTATTAAATAAAAACAGTTTAGGACAAGTAAATATAAATTAAAAGAAAATTAAAAAAATTGTTATCTTCCAAAGCACAAGGAAATAGCTTTGGAATCGCATTGAAACAGAGAAATTGGGTCGTGTAAGGTAAGAAGAGACCCTAACCCTAGTTTCGTTTGGGGTGCTTAACAATGACTCCTTCGGGATTAGTTTAGTTAAGCTCTAACCTACTTGTTTAGTTTGTACTCCCAAATCTTGGTGCTTTGGCTATGATTTTTCTGAAGTTTGTTTCTTTTGCTTATTTGTATTAGCATTAGTGTGCTCTTGAGCCGTTCGGAAGACGGTGAGTATTTGATTTATGATTTGTGTGATATGAATACGTTTTTTCGTTTAGAATCCTGAGGATTGGCGTTGACTGTTTATGGTAGAGTTCTATGTTTTGTTTTTTGTTTTCTTCGTTAAGAATGTTTGGTGTTGGCTCTTTTCTGATTTCACCTCTTGCAGGCTAGTTTGGTAAGTGGACTTGTTACAAGAGTGTCTGCTGTTCCACCTGATAATGGGAACTGAAGATATGATTAGACTCCCTGCTTCTAGCAATTCTGGAGGTGGTGGAAGTGAGGATGGTGAATTTTGCAAATCTGATTTGGGGTCACCTGAATCTGAATCTAAACCTAGTAATTGTGAGGATGAAGCTGAAACAATGGGTGCGACGAATATTGGTCTCAATGAAGTTGGTGGAGAAAATGAACAAGTTGCCGCTAATGTGAAGGAATTGGGTCTGAGTAAAGTTGATGTTCGAACTGAAGAAGGAGCAACTGATTCTGAAGGTTTACGTCTCCATGAACATGGGATTGGAACTGAGGAAGACACAACAACTATGAAGATGTTGAGGCATAATGTAGGTGACAGTGAAACAGAGGAAAGCAATCTAGGTCAAGATAGGTTGGTGCTCAAGGGACTTGATGTGCAAGCTGAAGATGTGCAAGAAGAGGTTGATATGGATTTGGTTGATTCTCCTGTCGTGCAAGTGAATATTAAACTGCCTGACAATGCTGAAGAAAATTCCCCCGTTATTCAAAACAAAAGCCTAAAACATACCTCCAATGTGGATGGTGGTTGTATCCTGATCTAAAACCTTATATTATACGCTCTTTCTTCAGCACTCCATTTTCGTCATATTTCTTTCTTGAATATGAAGAGTCAAATAGGCTTCAAGACACGTATGCAGTGCAACAAAGTGCTATGATGAGAATCCTTTACTTTGTAAAACTATTTCATGATTCTTTGTTACACTTTCCATAATTCAATCTCAGCTGTATCGGGTGTTAAGAGACCAAGAATGACTAATGATGAACAGCAGCCTGCTGTGCATATTGCATATAATTCCTTAACCAGGTTAGAATGGAAATTTCTCTATAAGTTGACTAATTTTGTGTTCTTTTTTTTCCTTTAAGTGTTTCAATTTGCACTTTCTTTAGGCAATGCGTATCCAACCAGAATGAGCTTGAATTCTCATGGTTTCTCTCACTTTTGCACAGGGCTAGCAAACGAAAGCTAGAAGAGCTGTTGCAACAATGGTCAGAGTGGCACACACAACGTGGTTCTTCATCTGAAGTAATTCTATAATGCTCTGTCTATCCAATCTGTAGATAATGATATACATAGATTTGGGCCTAGATTATGCTATGTGAACATGTTTTTGTGGTGGGAGCTATGGCTTCTTTTTCCCAAGTGAAGGCATCTCTCTTTTCGTCATTCTAAATACTGTAAATCTTAATCGGATAAGCAATAGAATATGTGCTCCTATGATAGGACCCTTGAGCATCAAGTATGCAAACCTTCTTTCATACTGATAACTAGATGTATGCAAGTGTTTTGTGTGAAGCAACCTGGCACAAAAGAGCTTAGAGTTTATAAACGAAATAAAATAGGGCAAATTAGTCAACCACAAGCTTTAATTTGGTGGGATGAAGGATGAGAATTGAAGTGATAGCAAGGACAACCTACCTTATGCAAAGTTTTCCTTATTAGATATGGAATAATAATAAATTAGATATATTGTCCTATTTTGTTTAAAACTTAAGCTTATTTAAGAATAAAGAACCCTATTAGGATAAGATTCAATTATGGATATTTTGGAACCTTCTCCTACAAAAGTAAGGATTCTAAGAATACTCAAACCCTTCAAGAACAAGCTATCCTAATTTTTCTTTTACAAATTTGAGTTTCCAATTAGAAGGTGTGATGTTTTCTTCTAAGGTAATTCTTAGACACTAGAAGTGATTGCTAGTTTCCTAACCTCCATTATTTGTGTTCCTCACTAAATTCCAGCAATTCTAACCTAAAAGTCCAACAACTAAAACCCTAAATTTCAGTCATATAATACCCTGAAATTCAATTTTAAATTTCCAACAATCAAACCCTAAAATGTCAACTATATCAATTCTAAAATTTCAGCATTCCAAGCTGAAATTCAGACCTGAAATTTGATATTCTAGCAGCTTAATATCAGCCATATTTCCTAATTTCTGTGAGTTTTAGTTACTAGTTCATATCTCTTCTATTTGTCCTGCATCACAACCAATTACTTGTTACTTTTCTGAAGGAGCTAATCATGCTAGTCTGAACTCTGTTTTTCTAAATTTTCAGGATATGAATGAAGTAATGGTATCTGGTGAGGAGACCTACTTTCCTGCACTGTCTGTTGGCATTGAGAAGTCCTCTGCAGTGGTAATTATCTAACTTTTCCATTCCATTTGAACTTTATGGACTGAGAAGACCAGGCTGTAACTTTCTGATACTAGGTTCTCATTTATATGTCTCTGTGTGTGTGCGAGGGTGTGTGTGCGTGTGCATGCATGTGCAGGTGCGTGTCCATGTGTGTGCACCTTGTTATTTACCTTTTCAATTGAAATGCAGTGATTAACCTAGTGGAGTTATTTCTTTGATACATGATTTTAATGCATGGTTCAATCCACCTATGCTGTTGTTGGAGAATTCTTTGCATTTTCAGGTTCTATAATGCTTTCCTATGTTTTGAGTGTGGTTTCTGTTATAAGTTTCTTCACTTTGGTTTGAGTAATGCAAAATACAAGGAATTAGTGGTTTGGCTTAATGGGTGCTTTTGATCTTTATGGTTGTTGCATTTGACAGCAACTAAATTTAACAAGTTGTTTTGTATCATCATTCACTAAAATAATTGATAACAATGGTACTTTTAAGTCATGTGCTTTTCATTGTTTGATCTATTATGTTGACTTGTTCTGTTGAGTCTTTTTTTATTGTAGTCTTTCTGGATAGAAAATCAAGCAAGGAATCCGGAGAGCAATAGCTTCGCTACTTGGGATAGTCACAACACACCTCTATATGATCGTGGATATGTGTTAGGTTTGACTTCACCAGATGGTCTCAGTAATGTAGAAAGGTAAACAATCTCATATTTTGTTTATGTAAAATAGTAATGGTGGTCATGTGTGGATAATCTGTTTAAAAATGAAAATATGTTTGGGGATTTTATGTTCTGTGGGGGCACTGTGTAGAGTAATCAGTAAGGACTTCTTCCTAGTTCCCTTTTAGTGAGAAATAGAACAAGTCGCAGTCTTTACCAAGCATCAGTTCAGGTGATGTTCAAAGGATGAATATGATTGATACTGTAACAACTTTTAAATGATTAGTAATTGAAGAAACCAACATTAGCATAATAGTCTGATGGATAGGAATATGAAAATATAAGTAGCAACTTTATCATTCACCAGATTAGGTAAGAGATTGTCTCTCTTTCAGACCATAAGGTTTTATTCTTATTCTAGACCAATATCTGACCTATTTGACTGATGATAGATCAGATAAAGACATGATTCTCCATGGCTGGATCCTCTGTTAGCATATATATGCTCTCAGGCCCCATCAACTGTTAATGAATATGTCCTTTTTACATGTCATTTTATGTTTCAAGAATGTTCTATCAATTATCTTACAACCCATCTTATATTTCACATAGAGGCTTGAAGATACTGGACGATGCTTCCCGATGTTTCAACTGTGGTTCTTACAGCCATTCTTTGAAGGAATGCCCTAAGCCTCGTGATAATGTTGCTGTGAATAATGCACGCAAACAGCACAAATCCAGAAGGAATCAGAACA
Source organism: Erythroxylum ulei (assembly GCA_027564395.1). Classification (NCBI taxonomy): domain Eukaryota; kingdom Viridiplantae; phylum Streptophyta; class Magnoliopsida; order Malpighiales; family Erythroxylaceae; genus Erythroxylum; species Erythroxylum ulei. The sequence goes on from JANITX010000001.1 coordinate 49,247,089, forward strand.
CTGATTCTCGCAATCCAATTCGATATTATCAGAACTCTTCCCGAGGAAAGTATGATGGCTTGAAGCCAGGTTGTCTTGGTGCTGAAACACGAGAACTTTTGGGTCTTGGGGTAAGAGATTTGATCATCTCACTAAAGTAAAAAAAAAAAAAAAATAGCTCTCCTGTATACATGTGTGTTCACTAATTAATCTTTGAAGGTTTGCCATTTTTTCATTAGATTTTGCAAGTTCCTCATTTTCTCATTTTTGCATTGAAATTGATTTTATTATTCTCATTGCTGGCGCTCAGGAATAGTGAAACATCAGCTGTGCCAATAATCATACTAATTGAATTCTGCCTTTTTTTTTTAATATTTATAACTGTATCAATTTCTCCTCTTTTGCTTATGCAGGAGCTGGATCCACCACCGTGGTTTAACAGAATGCGAGAATTGGGTTATCCACCAGGATATTTAGGTAAATGAATTTGATTTCCTGGTGTCTGATAGGGCTGGTTTTTAGACCATTATAAAATTCCATTCTGGGATCTTCTTAATGCTGTTTCCACATTGTGGACAGTTTCCTACACGAAACAATGGGCATTTTTTGGGATGTCAAAAAGCATGATTGAGATATGGAACTGAACATTTTTTTAATCAAATAACTGCAATTTTATATGCTTATACCAATGAATGTAATGAGTTTGATGTTCTGGATGTCATTGTGGAATGCTAGTTGGCTGGGTTGGTCCAAGAAGTTGTTTAACTAGCATTGCGAACTTATGTGTCGGATCACAGAGGAAACTGTGTTTATCCTAATTGAAGTAGGCGTAGATGCCCAAAAATTTTCAATGACCAGAAATTTCCTTACTTCCTGATGATTATAACCCATCTGAAGCATAAATGTCCAATTTTTGTCCTTTAGAGATAGCTTATTCCACAATGTGGTATTTTATGTGATTTGCTGAGCATTTCTATTAACCTGTATATTCCAGATCCAGATGATGATAATCAGCCATCTGGGATCACTATATTCGGGGATGTAGATGTCAAGGAACATGAAGATGGTGAAATTACTGAAACCAATAGTCCGGAACTGCAGAGGAAAATGTCTGCTGAATTTCCAGGAATCAATGCACCAATTCCAGAAAATGCAGATGAAAGACTTTGGTCTGCGGCACCTCCAAGTATTGATTTGTTTAGCAATCAGTTGCATGATAGATCGAACCACTCCTCAGAACCTGCTGGTAGATGGCATCACCCTGAGCAAAGATGGTCTAGGAATTATTCAGATGACGGTCCTCCTGGTGTTGACTCCATCAGCCCTTCTATGTCCAGTTACCCTCCAAGGTATGGTAGTTATGATAGTCACAGTTCTGACAGCTTGAGAGGTCCGACACCTGCCCTTGGGAGGTTTTATTCTGACAGAGGAAGAAGGAGCCCTTTGCTTTATGAAGATTCCACTAGTCACAGTCCTCATAATTCATTTTTATACTCGAAACGGTATAAGCTTTCTTCACCAGCTCGTGATGGCACAGACAGATTTGAGAATGAAAATAACAGGCATGACGACTATAACTTGGAGTATTCCAGTAGAAGGAATGATGACTATGATCGACACCACCATCACTATTCCGTTAGAAGAGATGATGAATATGATCGTTACCGCCATCACTATCATAGTTGGAGGTGAAGTGAAATGAAAAAAGTAAGGTAGCATGATTTATATTGGTCGTAGCGTACGATAGATTTCTCATCCTTCCTCAAGTACAGAGAAAAGGTCAGTACAGAAAGCACTAGCTAGATGTTCTAGTTGTTTATCATAGCAGCATCCATTACTTTCACGTCTTTTGTGAACTTAAACTAATATTGCAGTGGTTAGGAATATTCTGACCTCCTCGGTATTTGGAGGGTGGGAAGGAAACCATTTGTAATCATCAATGTCCCTGCACTACAATGGCTTGTCCAAACCTACAGCAAGTTGGTGTATTAAAAATCTTTATAGTGGAGGATTTTAAATTTAATTGTGACTATAAATTAACTGTTGTCTTCTCAATTAGTTATTAGTCTGTAGCATTTATCTTCCTTTTGTTAATACTTTGAATGCTTTTGCACTGGTCTGGAAAGCCATAATTCAGAGTTGGTGTTTTATCTTCCAAACAGCTGCTTATCTTGTTCCTGAGCTGGCTTTCAGTAGCTTAGGTCTTCCTGGATAAGTTTGTTGCCTCTTAACTAACCAGCAAAGCAACTTTGATTTGATCAAAGTATATGATCAATGAATCATATCTAAGTACATGCTCGATTAATCATCTATGATCATACTATGAGCTAAAAAGCTGCATAAATTTTTAAACAGAAGTACGTTCCAATGCTTAAGGAGGTAAGGAGGCAAAACTCAGTTACCTTTAACAACTGACTGCACCAAACTAAACTAAAAATTCCATACATTTCGATACAAACATCAGAGTATTGTGCAAGATGTACCAAGCGTTTTTCTTTGCACCTGTCAAATGCTACAAATCATCTATGATTTTATACTGTGGAAACAGAAGCCAAAAGCCTGAATCCTGATAAGAAAAGGGGGAAAAGAAAAAGATAAACTCCAGTTGAACAGGACTAGGGACACCTTTAACTACTAAGTTTACACAGCTAATACGCAATACTACAAATGAGACAACTCCTAAAAGCAACCCCTAAAATAATCGAAACAATCAAGAATCACTGAGCCCTGAACTACAGCTACAAGAATTTGCATCACGTAGTGAAGAAAGTCCAAAGCTTCTTCCCGATAGAGACTTCACCGGGATGTTGTGGCTCTTCCTCTTCATCATCCTCCTTGTCATCATCCTCGTCTTCACTCTGGGATTGGCACCGGTTCTGATCAGCAACATCATATTCCAATACCTCTTCTGGGGTCCCATTTACCTCTTCACTCAATGCTGCATTCTCAGCAAACTGTCTAGCCCTATCAGCTTCGTCATACCGAGTGTCTGAAACCTTCTCATACTGCAGGAAGTAAATCCCTTCATGATAATGAGCAAAGAAAAAAGGCAATAACAATTCTAGTATTAATAATTTATAGCACTCACCTGCAGATGTGTGTCCCCGCCATTCTCACTAGCAACCCCGGCCGAACCTATAGGAACCTCCATACTTCTAACGTCCCCATTGTCATCCTTGAGGTCCTGACTCCTAACACCATTGTTCTCCTCATTGTCATTCTTGAGGTGCTTTGAGGCTTTAGCAACGACAACACTGCCTCCACTGGTACATTTATAACATATATATTAGCAGCCAGTACTGCCTTCAAAAGTGTAGTAAAAACTTCTAATAAAAGCACCGTAAATTTAAGCCGCTTCAGTGAATGCAAGCATTTTTCTCCACTCCATATAATAGCCTCAAAAAGATGTGCTCACCATTGACAAAAACAGTATGCTCTAGGGGAAACGAACAGGTGAAAAATAAAAAGAAAACAAAATAGGCATGTACCATACGTATGGAGTTTAGAATAATGATTAAAGAGCTCCCCCCAACCAGGTCATGGAGGTCCACCCCTGGGGCCCTCATTTCAACTAAAATGTATATAGAAGTAAAAGTTTTAAGCTGTTAAACATAAATATCTATAAGAAATTGCTTCGGCTTAGAAAAAGGAAAAACTTCAGAAAAAAATCTCATACTTTTCGCATTCTAACTGGTGTTAGTACAAAAGAAAATATAGTAAACTTGAGAACTCACAGCTTTGGTCGCCGAAGATTATATCGTGCTCCTCCTGGAGGTTTCACAACAGCTGCTTTTTGTCGTCTCTTCTTTCTCTCTCCAACGGTGACACTATCAGAATGCCCCTCACTGTCAGCAACATTATGTTCACTCAATGTAGTTTGAGACGCATGACTACGAGTGCGTTTCCGAGTATTTGGTGGACGTTCCTTTTCAGCAAGACTAGATTCATCGCGACTTCCAGCTTTTAACTGGCCAGAATCCTCAGTATCATTTACTTCCAGGGCTTCTCCAAGAATATTCTTTGCGTCTTGTACAACAGCCTTGACAGAGCGTGTTCTACTAATTCTAGCCCTGCCTCTTTTGCGAATTTGAGAACCACGCTTCAAATCAGAAGTCTGAGAGCCTTCTTGATATTCTGAGGCCTTACTATTAATATTGCTGTGATCATCAGCTGACTGATCCTGTGCAGGTTCTGCATCTCCAGTGCTCCTATCGGACGGTAACTTCTGCACAGCAATTGAATCATCTAAGACTGCAAAAGATAGCTCTGCTTCATTTTCATTGAAATTTAGTTGTTTTGAAGGGTTGTCCATGTTAAGTTGTTCGGTACCGACTGAAGCCCCATTGGTAGGGTCTTGCACAACCACAGTATCATCTCTTTTGCCAGGAGAAAACTTAAAAATCTTCGATGTGCACTTTCGGAGCCAAGAAACTGGAGATACAGAGCGAACCAATACAGGATATATCTCACCCTCTTGCTTACTAGGAGCAGGGATATCCCCATCATCACCTTTGGTAACATGAACTGAATTTGGTGTTGGAATAGCGTCCACATTCTCAATTTCTTGAGAAGAAATTAGATCAGAAAGCACAAATTCTGAGGTTATTTGACTGCAATTCTGGCAACTCTTATGCTGCTCAACAAATAAAATAAAACGCTCTTTCTCTTTAATAAACTGCTCCCTGTGATCCTTTAATTTCTTGCTAAGTTCACCAAGCTTATCAATATCTTCTCGCATTTCAAGTTGCTGCTCTTTTAGATGCTTTTTATTATCATCAACTTCCTGTCTTTCTTTTTCTATCCTCATTCTTTCTAGTTTCAAATCATCCATTTCCCTTCTAGCAAGATCTCTTAAGAAATTAATGTTCTTCAATTCTCTCTCTTTCTCATCTTCAAATAATTTTTCCTTTTCTTGCAACAGTTTTTCCATATCCTCTTGTCTTTTTTGCATATCAATCTCAAGCATACTCTTCTGCAGCTCAATGTCATGAAGCAATTGCTTTCTCTCATTTTGAGCTTTTTCAGCTATCGCAGCTTGTTCATGTTTCATGTTTGCCTCAAAGGATTCTTTGGTCACATCAAGAGCCTCTAGCTCCCTTTTCACAAAGTCTTCTGCTGCCTGCTTCTCTCTTCTAATCCTTTCTTCTTCTGACAGTTTCTGCTTTTCAAACTTCTCCCTCTGATCACTGATGTTCTTCAGCTCTTTCTCAATCCCAGTGCTTTTCTCATCCAGTTCTTCCCACTGTCTCTCAAAATTCTCTTTTTGTCGCTTTAAGTCTTCAGTCTCCTTCAAAAGCATTTCCTCCTGAAGCCTGCACTTTTCTATTTCTTCTTTTAGTTCTGATTGTAAGCGGGTGTATTCAAGCCTCTCTTCCTCACTCACTTTGAGTCGGTTTGTCTCCTCATTTATTTGCAATAGCTTTTCTTCATTGGTTGCCCTTATCTTCTCAACTTCAGCCCTGAGATGCAAAAGATTCTCTCTATCAGACTGTAATTGCTTTTTTTCATTCTCCAAGGTCTTGGCCTCAGATTTTATGGCTTTTTCCCTTTCTTTCAAAGCTTTTGTCTTGGATTCGAATTCCTTCTCTTTCTCTTTAAGCTTCTCCACCTTCTTATCCAAGGCTTGCTCTCTTTTAGCAACTTTCTCCTCTGTATGTTTGATTTCAGCTTCTTTCTTCTCCACTTCAAGAATCTTGTTGCGCAGATCATCATCAACAGATTTTCTCTTTTCTTGAACTTCCAACTCAAAATCACGCTTCTTTGCATCCAAAACAGCATTGTGCTCATCAATAAGCTTTTGTATCTCAACCTGTGAATCACAAGAGAAAGAAAAGTAACATCAGTTTTAAAATACAACTAATAGTATTCCAGCATTTTACTTAAACAATTCAGAGGTACTTCTAGTTAAACAAGTACACAGACCAGGCAGAGGACCAATAACTGAAATAAAAGGTAAAGAAAATGTTACAGTCATACACCTCAGAAACACTTTATGCAAAAAGCAAAAGAGCAGATATGGAAAAGGTCTGGTTTCAAAGGTGGCAATGAAATTTTAAAGAACAATGAACTACATAAGAGCAAAACAAAATGCATAAACTGAGCACTAAAGGTTGACTTATAAGTTCTATAGCAAATAATGATATGAACACACAAAGAAATTTTAGCATGCAATGATACACAAATAAAGCATACTTGTAAGACGATATCTCTCTCAGAAATTTATTTTTGCTACTCACTTTTTCTCTGTCTTTAAGTTTTTCCTCCAATACATGCAACTCCTCCTCTTTCTTCTCTATCTTCTTTTTTGTAGAATCGAATTCCTGCAGAAATTGACATAAGAATTGTTAATTGAACTTCAATAGCATATTAAAAAAAACAGATCAATGAAAAGGACGTCGTGCCTTTTCTTTCAGGAGTAGATTAGCCATCCTGTTGCTTATATCTTCTTCTTTCCTATTCAAGATTGAATTTGCTTCATCGATCTTCTTTTGTGCATCTTCAAGGTCCTTCTCTTTCTGCTTAAAAGTCTTATCAGCCTCATTTGCTCTCTCCTCTCTCTGGTTAACGATTCTTTGACCCTTGGATAACCTTTCTTCCCCCTCTTGTAATTTTCTATCCCATTCCCGCAATTCTTCCCGTTGCTTGGACAAATCATTCTCATGTGCTTCCCTCCTGATCACATAGTAGCCACATTGTTAAAATGTGAAACAATTGAACTGCTATAATGATAATCACAATGGAGAGGGAAGTACGTTCAAAGGAACCAAGTAGTAATGGTGAAATTTATAGAGCATACTCTGAAATAAAGGATAGGCGCTCCCTACGAAGTGCTGCTTCTCTGGACTCCAGCTCTTGTGATTTCCTCTCAATCTCTGAACTCTTTCGATTCACTTCAGCAAACTTGGCATCAGCAGCGCGCAATTTTGCTTCTATCTCCAATGATTTCTCTTCAACACTATTGACCAATGCATTGGCTTCAGCCAACTTTGAATCAGCTGTGAATTTTATTTCTGCATTTTCTGAACGCATCTCACGCACTGCCTTTTCCAACTACAATGATCAAACTCCCACTGATTAAAATCAATTTATGGCAAGTAGAATGTTTGTGGCTGAAAAAAAGCCTATACACGTCAAGGGTTGGAGAGAATCATGTAAGCATAGCAGCATTCTTAATATATATCATGATTCATATTATCTGATTCAAAAATCAAGCAGATTATATTCAATAACAGATGTCCACCTTAACTGGTTGGGTTTCATATGTTGGCACAAACTAAAAAAGTGAAACAGAACCTCATCAGGCAAAAGAAAAAGTTTACCATATAAAAGCTTTCCCATTCAAGGATACTTCACCATGGTAGCGAAAGAAAAGAAATCTTAAGATAGACAGCTCCTAAACATCTTCTCATAGAGAACAAAGATAGAAACTTAGTAAAAGATTCAAACGATGGGGCTGAAAGGAACAGTTTGTCACTAACTTCTTCTGTCAAATAGTCATTTGTTAACATCAACTCAAACAGAAAACTAAATGGAACCGACAAGCACACGAAAAGGAAAGTTATGGATCTTACATCAAGTACACACTCTTTTTCAACACCCAAGGCCTTCCTCAAGTTCTCTTCCCGCTTCTCAGCATCACAAATTGCAATCAGATGAGCTGCTCGTTCTCGTTTAAGTGCATCCTTCGCTTCTGAAATTGCTTGGTCGAGTTCTTCATACTTTGAAGCCCATTCCTTTTTCTCAATCAAGAGAAGGCCCATATTGTACTGGTACTCAAAAAGCTGTAATATGGATCGGGTGATCAAACTAGCATCACATTTTCTATAAGCAATAAAGTCATAACTACTAGAATAACTACTAGAACAAGCATTCAAAATGTAAACTAGTCTAGAGAGATCACAAAGATAAATTAAATTAAAACTTAAAAAATGACATTCATTAAAAAGCTTCTGAATAGAGATAGAGATATTTACAAAATGTTTCCCGCTGCCTGTAAATTCGGGAGCAGTGAGACTTAAGCCAGAGTGGATCAGGCTCTCACATTGAATTCAAGCAGTTTTAGTTTCCTTTAGCATACTTAGCCCAATCTGTGTTTTTTTTCCCCCTCTTCTTGTCATCTACTTACCTAAGTGCATTTATCTTTGCTCCTCTCCATTTGATTTACCAAAATAATACTTGTTCCCAGAAAGCCCTAACAGCTTACATACAGCAGAACTGATGTCCCTACATTGCTGTGTTATAGGAATCTGATTCAAAAATACAATGATCTATGCCAATAGCATATCCTGCGAGATTCTTCAGATGCTAATGCTAACTAGTGGCTACAGTGCAACATAATTAATGGATTAAAGACATCTTATGAGAGTGAAAAATAACTTCCAGCAACGCAACATTTTGTGTGTCATCCCACTTTCCTCCATTTACACTTCTCAATCAACGATCCCAGGCCCTTATCTCAGGCCTCCAATAACTAAAAGTAGTGGCCAACACTGCCAAACACTTGCTCTCACAACCAAAATCAACAAATCACCCACCGAGATGCCATGTCCTGATCAGACTTCATGTTTTGTGGAACAATTCATAATGATATATTGAGCTAACTCACAAGAATCAAATCAACATTCATCATTGTTCTTGGCCAACCAAAACATAGACAACAAATAAATAAAAATGACACAAAGTTATTATGCTTTTTTGTCCATTACCACTGCTCTCAATCTGGCTTCGTATTCTTAGAAAACCCATATACTTCCGTATCTTACCACTATTTTTAGTAAACAAGTAAGCCATCAAATAACTCCACCGCTTCATTGAAGTCCTAAAATCTAGAGCACCATCTACAGAAATTGCGAGCAGCAAAAAAAAAAAGAAAGAAAGAAAGAACTTCACAAAGTTAAAAAAACAACAAGAAAGGAACATAGCATTAACATATGCAAATTGGTGGACTTACACAAAAATTAGCATAACCCTAAACTTGCAAAGGAAGCAAAAGGTACAAACCTCATTTTCGAGCTTCGAGACCTTGTCAACCAAACTCCCACTGTCGAAAATGGGGCCAACCCCGTTTGGCGTTACGGGTTCGCCACCAAAAGCTACATTCTTTCCCTTCAAAACATTCCCATCTCCCGATTTTTGGTTACTCGGACCGTTCAAATTCACTTTCGGATCCGACCCGTCTTCATTCTTCGGGGCGCCGCTCCTTGGCGTGAGCGACCACCCTGACCAAACTTTCTTCTGCGGCGTAAACATCACGAGACTTCCGGGGATTTCCCGATAACTAATCTCATCAGCACCAAGGAAACCCTAAATTATCGGAAATGAAGTACAACAAAAGAACAAAAAACCTATACTTTACTCTGATATCAAACCGAACTTAGAAACCCACAAGGGGAATCGAAACAGGGGCCGTGAACTCTCACGGGATGATGAAATTAATCAAATCTATCTCTCTCTCTCTATAAAATTTGAAAACCCTAGACCGGACATCAACAGGACACCCAAACTCCAGCGAATTGTGGGTTTCGAGTCCGATAACGTCTTCAAACGAACTCTCCCCCTCTATCTCTCATCTCTATGATTAATATTTTCTCACAAACCAAACACTTTCGTGAGTTTGAGAGCTTCTCTTCCGCTTTTTCTCTTTTTGTTTATTACCTTTATCTAATCGGACCCACACCACTAATTTCCAAACCAGATTACCATTTTGCCCATTCATCTTTAATCAAATATTCTTATTCAATGGATATTTTGGGGAATCAGGAAGGCGGCTTTGAGAGGCTTTAGGAACGTGGGTGTTTTGAAGGTATTAGCACAAGTTACCAAATTGACCATGGTTGGTAAGAAACATAGGTGAAAGTTAAGTAAATATTACATCCAATTTTATCTTTAAATTTTTAATTTTATAATTTTTATTTGATATATATATATAAACTAATACGACAAACCCAAATCAAAATTATACTATGAATACAAATACTTACAATGATACATCTCATTTCCGCTTCTTCCTTCTCCATGTCAGAAGGTTTCATCGAAAGAGGTTCAGTATCCTGAAGTTGATTTGCTATCAATAATTTGATTTTGCATTATTTATATCTTGTCTCATTTATTTATAAATTTATTAAAAATAATTTTTTTATTATATAAAAATAAAGTTATGTATTATCAAACTTTCTTAAATTTTGATTCAAAATTTTAAACTAGGTGACGATAATGACAACGACAACCACAAGATTTTACATATCTGGACGTGTTTTGTTTAATAAGGACGAATAAGCTTTTTTGGGTAGTATGGTATATAATATGGGATTGGATGGGACATGCCAAGGTGTAGTGTTGAGGAATT
>JANITX010000001.1:49285862-49311198 GCA_027564395.1 Erythroxylum ulei
TTTCATCTTCTAAAAAGTTAATTCTTGATTGTAAGACAAGGTGGAATTTTACTTATTTGATGCTTGAGACAACTTTGTCATATGAAGGTGTTTTTAAAAGGTTGGAACATTTGGATAATCGACTTAACTTTACTTTGCCTAGTGATGAAGATTGGAAGTTGGCAAACATTATTTGTGACAAATTAAAAGTATTTTACAAGATAACAGAGCTTTTTTCTAGTAGAAAATACCCCATTATGAACTTGTTCTTTCGACATGTTTGTGAAATAAAGTTAAAGTTATTTAAGTGGATGTCATCCCATTGTGATATTGTTAGAACTATGGCACTAAATATGGTCGAAAAGTACGATAAATATTGGCTTCATGTGAATGGAATACTAGCTATTGCTTCTGTTTTGGACCCAAGAAATAAGATAGAGTGCGTTGAGTTCTATTTTAATGACATTTATGGAAATAAAGCTAATATTGAGATTGAGAGGGTGAAGAGCTTGCTTTATGAACTATTGTTAGAATATCCAGACAAACATGTTATCGACATAAGGAACTCTACAACATGTACTAATTCAGTTGTTTCATCGTCTTCATGTGAGGCTACCCATCTTGGAAAACATCAAGTAAATTGTGGAGATAGTGATAATTTTTCCATGTATAAAAAATCAAAGAAAAGAAGGGTAAACTTAAGATCTGAGCTAGACCATTATTTGGAGGAAGACACAATGCTTGAAAATAACTATTTTGACATTTTGGCTTACTGGAAATAACACTAAGGATGATTGCTCGAGATATTTTATCAATACCTATTTCTACAGTTGCTTTAGAAAGTGCATTTAGCATGGGTGGTAGGGTTCTTAGTCCACATCGCTCAAGACTTCATGCTAATACTGTTGAAGCATTGATGTGCTTGCAAAATTGGATGCTTGGAGATTATTCGGGTAATACATATTTCCTTATTAATATTTGCAACATTTGTATTTGAAACTTCTTATATGTACAATTTTCATATTGAATTTTCCTTACAGATTCTGCTTTACAAAGTTCATATGCGATTGCTTCGATCTTTGAAGATGCTGATGCAAACGAAGAGGAACCGGGTGAAATGATTGATTTGGTAATTCATTTTATTTCTCATCATTTATTTATTTTTACTTAAAATATTAAATTAACTTATAATTTGACTCTATTTGTTAACATATTTTATTTTTTTGTAGGATGATAATAATGCAAATGATATGGAGATGGAGTTTTGAATGATGTGGAGTTCACGCAAAGACAGTTTGAAGTTTTGGATGTTTCAATTTTTTTTTTAGTTATTGGTTGTGAAAAATATATGTTGTCTACTTGTCTTTGCACTAGACATTATGATTTTTATTATTCCAATTTTATAGTTTTTTTAAGACATACAAATCAAAATCTTGACTTATTATTATTAAGTTATCTTTGATTTAGAGCGTTCGCAAAAATTTACTCTCCATATTTTCAATTTAGAAGTTATATTTTTATATGTTATACAACCCGATAGATATCCAAAAGCCCGAATAACCTAATGGATTTAGATATGGGTAGTAAATCATAAAAACCGATGTATATGGATATGGATATGAGTTGAGTCATAAAAAATGGATATAGATATGGGTTGAGTAAAATCCGAATCAAACCCTACTCATTGCCATCCCTAGGTATAACCCACCGGCTTCCCTCTATTTAAACAAACAAACCCATTTTTTCATCTTCACTTTCTCACTGTCCAAACACAAACGAGAAAGATCCCGACTTGAGAAATGGCTTGTACAAGCTCTGCTTTTAGAAGTATCTCATTATCTACTGTGAAAGTAGCGACCCAATCGAGATCACATGCTACTGTACGCACCAAAACACTTGTCCCTTTCAATCTCACAAACTCGTCCCAGAATTCGGGGTTGTTTGCTAAAGCTGCAAGCTTTAACAGCTTCCCGGTGCCAAGAAGATCATTTTCTTGCAGAAATCAAGCTGTTTCATCTGATGACCCAAGACCTAGTAAGTGATTTATCTGTAGTTGAGCATGAGATGAGTCTTGGAAGTTGGAAGGGATCATTATAGTTTCTGGAGCGTTCTTTTCTGGGTTTCTCATTTCTTTGCTTGTCTATGCAGCTAAAGTTCAGGAGCTTCATGTTTATGAGATAAATGAGAGAGATCGTGGAAGCCCTGCTTATCTGCGACTGAGTCAGAAAACTGTTAACTGTCTAGGCGATCTTGTGCCCTTCAGTAACAAAGTAAGTTCTTTGTGATCTGATGTTCTGCGTACTGATTCTTGTTTATTTCCCGAGAAAATTTGCTTACTTTCATAGCATAGTTTAATCATGGAAAAGGCAACTTCTATAACAAATGAGTATCCACAGATCATATTTTGATGAGTTTTTTGACATTTCCTTTCACAGCTATACAGTGGAGATCTGCAGAAAAGGATTGGAATAACGGCAGGACTCTGTGTGCTGATCCAGAACAAGCCTGAGAAGAAAGGGGACAGATACGAGGCCACGTACAGCTTCTACTTCGGTGATTACGGTCACATATCGGTGCAAGGTTCATACTTGACCTACGAGGACACGTATCTTGCAGTGACTGGCGGGTCAGGGATTTTCGAAGGAGTGTATGGTCAGGTTAAGTTGAAGCAACTTGTGTTCCCTTTCAAGTTGTTCTACACTTTCTACTTGAAGGGTATTAAGGATTTGCCTCAGGAGTTGCTAGGGACACCAGTTGAACCTAACCCTGGTGTGGAGCCAAATCCTGCTGCTAAGGCTTGTGAGCCACATGCAACAATTGCTAACTTCACTGATTAATTTCTGACTATGGTGATTCTGATGTAGGGTTACAGTTGAACCAATAATGTTGAGGAACTAAAGAGTGTATGCTTAGAAATTTTGTGAATTGAACGTTTATGTTGCAGTTCTTGTGATGCTTGGATGAGTACTGGTTTGTGGAATCCATGGCTTTTCTTTAAGTTCTTCTTGACAGTTGTTAGTCCTAGTCCAAAATCAGAGTAACAAGTAGAATTCACGTGAAAAATGGACCTATGAACAAAAAACAGCTTAGAAGATACAATGGGAATAGGTGTTTTTGTAGAAAAGATCTGTCTGCTCAAACGGATATTCATCAGAAAAATCCAGGACATGAACTCTTAAGCGAGATTATGCAGAGAAAGTTCAGTCCAGAAAATGCAGTTGAAGAAGAAGTGACTTTCAGACCCAACAACTCCCAGTAGAAGAAGAACAAGAGCTACGAACTCTATAAGCCTCAAGTTCACCAGATAGCAAAACAGAATTCTTTAGGAATTGCAAAAGATCCTGACAAGAACATTAGATCAGTAACAATAATGATGTCAGAAACTGTAAAACATATCTGCATTTAACATCATTATAAAAGATTGAACTTTTACCATCACTAGAAACAGTATCCACCAACTTCAAGTTTAAAAAACGATTAATCACATCAACTATCCACAGAAATCAATTTTCAGAATCCCATCGAGCTCAGTTGAATGGAAGCACATTACAAATACAGGAGGAGAAGCTAAGATGGTTTATTTGCTCAATCCTCCAAACTCTGAATCCCTCATCTTCTTCTCCATGCCAGTGCCACCTATTTTTCCCTCTTCTCTTCCTTTTCCTTCCTATTCTTTTTCTTTTCATCTTCCTAATCCCATAAAAACCGTAACCCAAGAGTCAATTTTTCTTGTTGGGTCCTCATAAGGGTTGGGTTCCAGATTCTGTTTAGGCTTTACATCCTTTAAAAAAGCAATCTTTTTGTGAAGACTAAAGTTGTCTGCATTTGCATTTTAAGAAGGATTTAAGTTGAACTCGTTGCATTTCCGCCAAATGTGGCACTCATTATCTACTCGCATTGGCACTACAGACTTCTTCCCTCTTGTCAAATCGAGAATGGATCATGAAAAACCTTCAGCAGCATCGGAAAGTTCTGGGTAATGATTGGGCAATTCTCTTTGGAGCTATTTGTTGGTTCCTCCGGGCGTGGCGAAATATGTCACTATTTGAGAAACATTTCAATAGCTTCTTATCGGTTGGAGCACACCACTTACCAGATGGATCAAATTAAACACAAATAGCGCATGCAATCGCACCCAGTTCTCGGCTAGAGCAGGTGACCTTATACGAGATAGTGCAGGCAATTAGCTTGGCGGGTTCACTCAGAATCTAGGCTGGTGCACATCGTTGTCGGCAAAACTCTGGGGAATATTTACAGGACTCTCGATCAATTGGAACGTGGGCTTCTGCTGGATCGAACTGGAAGTGAACTCTCTCGCAGTACATAATATCCTCTCTTCCTTGGAAAATAGCTCATCAGTCCTCAACTCCATCGTAATGGGTATTCACAAACTGTTCACTCGAAACTGGACTGTTATTCATCAACATGTATACTGAGAGAGCAATAGATGTGCCGACTGGTTTGTTACCTACGCAGAATATTATGGAACTGATGTCGGGGACCAGTTTTCTCAAACTCGTTTTGTAATCTGTTTTCGTTAGTTTTTCTTTATTAAAAAGGATGTTATTTTATTAAGTGAATAAAATAATCAAAATTAGTAAAAATAACAATTTTTGAATCAAAATTCAAAATCCAAATAAACATCAGACTTTTTGGATCAACTGTGGGCTAAAAAGTGAAAACCCATTATCATTCTTAAGTTTAGGTAGCTAGGCTGCTATATATATATAGCCCACCAAAGTTGTATGGCCTCCTCTTTGACCAAACCTCTCCTTCAAATTGTCAAAAACCAAATCCCAGAAGCTGACATTCTAAGTTTTTAACAGGTTTTAGAGAATCAATCATGGAAGATATGGTTCAATCATGTCTGATTTCCTTTGCCCATAGTTTAACGCAATCCAATCCCATCTTCGTCCTCGTTCAAAACCTAAAATTCACCACTCTTGCTTATAATAATGGATGCCAGCTACTTTGAGAACTAGCAATCTCTCTTAATGGGAACTCAATCAAATTAATCAATTCATTAATCAACGTACCTCCAAAAAACTGGTCTAATCATCATCAAATCACTTAAACAACTAGGTTTTTTATAAGGAGGAAGGAATCTATGGGACACAAGTGGAGTAGTCACTAAGAATACGAAATTATTAGCTAGAATTATGCCAGATAGTTTCATAAATCATTCTCTTCAAAATTTTAAATTATAAATCACAAGTGGGATCCGGGAACACACACTAAATCCGAACTTATAATAAATTATGATTACCATTCTATAATCTAAAACCTTGAGTTTATATCATCTAATAGGCAAACGTGTTTTGTAGATTGTATAATATAAATGGAGGTTGAGCTGGAGTAGAGAGACACATTTCATCACTCAAAGCCTGTGTTGGGCACACGCTCCTTTTTCCTTCTCATCATTTCATCTTCTCAGTATGAGGTTTGAAGACATGTGGTTGGTGTTTCTGATATTGGGATTTTGTTGTTGTAGCAGATCAGGTGGAGGAGGAAGAGCTAGTCCTAGTCCTAGTCCTAGTCCTAGTCCTAGTCCGGTGAGTGAAGCAACTCTGCATCAAGTGGCTGCTTCACTTCAAATGTATGTTGATCCACTTCCTAAAATGCCTAGGCTACTTGGTTACACCATCAATCCCTTACATCACACGCCCCTGCCATCTCATCTTACTATTGGCATGTATGAGATCAAATGGGTACGTACTAAGTAAATTATTTCGATCAGGTTCGAGTTCGAGCTCGGTTCAGGTTCGATTAATAATAATAATAAAAAATTATTTTATTTGTTTTAATTGTGTAGAAATTTCATCGTGACTTACCGCCCACTACAGTCTTTGCGTACGGACTATCAGCTGCAACTGCGACCGTTCCGGGCCCCACTATAGAGACAATAAGAGGAGTATTTACTCAGGTGACGTGGCAGAATCTCTTCCCTTCATCACACATACTCCCCTGGGACCCGACAATACCAACGGCTATCCCTAAACATGGTGGCGTCCCCACAGTCGTTCATCTCCACGGTGGAGTTCACCCACCTCAATCGGACGGCCACGCTCTCGCTTGGTTCACGTATGGGTTTCGTGAGACTGGGCCCACCTGGTCCCAACCAACTTACACGTACCCTAATGTGCAACACTCTGGTAATCTGTGGTATCACGATCACACCGTTGGGCTAACACGTGTCAATCTTCTAGCAGGTTTGATCGGAGCTTACGTCATCAGAGATCCAGAGCTTGATGTAGAACTCAATCTCCCGATGGGCCCCGAATTTGATCAACACTTAATGATCGTTGATCGGAGCTTCTCAAGAGACGGATCCTTATACATAAATTACACAGGAGACAATCCCACCATTCATCCTCAGTGGCAACCGGAGTATTTCGGAGACGCCGTCATCGTCAACGGCAAAGCCTGGCCCTACCTGGAGGTCAAACCCAGAAAATACAGATTCCGCATAATAAACGCCTCTAACGCCAGGTTCTACCGCTTGTCGCTGATCAACGGTCCAGATTTCGTCCAAGTGGGTTCCGACGCCTCATACTTAGCTTCCCCCGTTACAACACCAACGATCCTCTTGGCCCCAGCTGAAATTGCAGATGTGGTCGTTGACTTCTCAAAGTCAACGGCGAACGAGGTGGAGTTGACAAACGACGCTCCATACCCGTACCCGACCGGTGACGCGGTCGACGAGTTGAACAGCAAGGTCATGAAGTTCATCATTGGTTCTGGAGACCACCGGGACGATTCGCGGGTTCCTACGAGTTTGGTCAAATATCCTCCGGCGACGACTGTAGGAGCGGAAACTATTAGGTACATAGTGTTTTACGAATACAAGAGCTCCACCGGAGATCCGACCCATTTGTACATAAACGGGAAGCGATTTGAGGACCCAGTGACGGAGACACCAAAGAGTGGAAGCACAGAAGTGTGGGAGGTGATAAACTTGACAGGTGATAATCATCCATTGCATGTGCATTTGGGTACAGCACAAGCAATCAAAGCTCAGGAGTTGGTGGATTTACCTGGTTTCACCACATGCATGACTAAGAAGAACGATGCAGTTGCATGCAACGTGACGGCTCATGCAACTGGCAAGGTGATTAAAACTCCGGATTACGAGAAAACATGGAAGAACACGGTGAAGATAGAACCTGGGTATCAGACGACGGTGGTCGTCAAGTTTAACTTGGTTGATACTGGAAAGATGTATCCTTTTGATGCAACTGCAAAACCAGGCTATGTGTACCATTGCCATGTGGGTACAACTAAGCTTCGAGTATCATCATAATTCATAAGAATGGCGAATGATTAATATATACTTTTCATTGCTTTTTTTTGCAGATTCTGGATCATGAAGACAACGCAATGATACGCCCTTTGAGGTTGCTTCCATGAATAACATAAAGAAGAGAGATACTTTGGTGGTGTTATGTCCGCAACGATGAAGAAGATGTAATTTGCTCAAATAAATTGTTGCAAGTAAAAAAGAATAAGAATTTTCAGTATATGAAATATTATAATCTATGAATGTGAGTTCAAGAATCCATGTTAATTTCCTGATCTAAGTTTTTTCTACGCTGGTGTTGATGATCTGCTGCTTAAAGGACACATATTTTTTCCCCAAGAACTTCTATTAACCCAAATAAGGAGTAAAGTATTTATATCTATACACATCAAAACCTAAAATTTTAACAAGGAATTTCGATGATTGCAAAGTAAACAGCAGAGCAGGTGATACTACCAAACACTTCAGGAAGGTGATGGACTAGCACTCAAGTTGGAAATAAGTCGGACTTCGTAAAGATCGTCCTTCCCGTTAGCTGGAAATCGTAATGTAACAGAGGTGATTTCACAAGAAAACACAGAAAAAGAGAGAGCAGACTGAGATTTCTCTATAGACCTGTAGAGCATAAACTTCAAACGATATCCAAACCACAAAATTTAGAAACTAACCAACTTCTGCCGTGATGTCTGGTCCAAAGAATGAAGTAAATTTAGCCTGAACCAGTTGTTGAGATTCAAATGTCAGCGAGGATTTACACAACATTCTCAAATTAGATGTGAAAACGCAAAAACTGGTTGCATTGATAATACCTGTCTTTGTTGAAAATCTGACAACTGCAAAGCTTTTGCTTCAAATACCAAGACAAGACAGTATTTACCATCCTCTGTGACCTAAAAGCCAACACCAAAAGCCGAATAAATCACAGACTTACTATCAATAAATCCTACTAAACTATAGGAACAAGCAGAAAAACAATGCAAGTTCGAGACCTAAAGTAACCAGCATCAAATCAAAGTAGTTAATGATCTAGGAAAATGACTTCAACTTTTTAAATCATTAAAAATGTATGAAAAGAAATTTACGTTGTAGAGACATGGTAACATAATGAACTATAACTCATGTTTTAGACGCTGAAGAAAAATGGAAGATACACAAGTTTAGCAATCAAATTACTCAATAGTATCTGCATGTGATAATACTAAAAGTTCCAACGAGAGACACTCAGGCCTTTAAACAGTTACATAAAGGAAACTTGACACGTTTAGTTAAAATAAAGTTTAAGTTGAAACACCTCTTCACGGATCATTTGTAGAATTGGTGCGCTCCTCCTTGGAATTCCACCGCCCTGAAAAGCAGAATCAAGATATTCAATATTTGACGAAAGTGGATGGCCAACAAAAAGCATCTTCAATCTCTAAGCTCACAAACAAGAGGAAATTGGTTTTATTTCACAAGTTGAATGGTGGAATCTTACATGGACAAATCCAAATTCATTATCCTATTGACACAATGGAATCCAAAAGGAGCAAGGAGTTAATTTTTTTGTACTGTGGAAAAGTAGGTAGGTGATACACTATCAAGTGATTCATATCATGATTTTAAGTACACTTGTTGAGTGCAGCATTTATTTGTAAGAAGATATTGACGCTTTGATTTGTAAGGAACTTGTCTTTAATGTTTCATAGATCTATCTGCAGCTTTTCTGGTTGTTCCAACACAAGTCAAATCCACAATTTCATACTTTTGTCTTCTCAATACTGTCAGGTGAATCAATCTAAATCTAGGGTGCTCTAAAACAAAGTCTTAACTGCCAAAGAAATGAATCCTAATACAAAAGCCAAAAGGTGTCTAATCCCCGCAAATAGTTATTTCTAAGGATTCCTTCTTTTGATGAATATATTTGTTCAGGGTCAGAACAGTTATGGTTCAGTAACAATTGAACCTGTTGCATCAATGGTTCGCATGGCAATTAAATTTGCAAATTAAAGTTCAGTGGCTTTCCTTGGGCCCCTTGCATACGTCAATCAGTTATATGCCTTTCATAAGCTAGTTTCACAGCATACCAGGCCATATTGAAAAATGCGCTTTAATGCCTCATCCAAATGCTGCTCATCTCCATACCGGAATCTTGTAACATCGCTTCTGACCTAACAAAGCTATAAAAATCAGACCAAGAAGAATATTCAAGTGATCGAATAACATCTACCAATGCAGGTGCCCAGTAACCTGTTTAAGGATTGGAGTGGCACAAGTTTCCCTTAATACTTGAGCATCAGAATAAGTCAAGCACGGAACTGGCTTGAGTTCTGCATACTGTATACCATTCAAAAAGGAAGTCAGCATATATTGCCTACAGAGACATCAGATAACTCTAACCTATTAAATACTACGACAGAAATGTTATACCTTGAGAGCCATACCAATAATTGCGAGAGGAAAGCCATAAGTTAACATTATTGCTGACCACTCAGAACCAGGGAGGATATTGAAGTATGCGCCAAATCCATACCTGCAGATTTTGCCCACATCTAAAATCATCATGGTTTTAATGTTCTAAGCACTAAAACCAATATAATAAGCAACTTACGAAAGCAGTGAAATCCCAAGACCCAGACCAATGACACCGAAGGAAACCTGCAAATTATCAAACCCAAATTTCATTCCCCAGAACACATGAGGATAGCCTAATCCAGCAAAGAAAACATAAACCAATATACTAGATAAGTGACTCCAGATCAATCATTAAGTAGATTAGGCAACTGTTTGTTGCAGTCTTGCAGACTATGACTCGGATCATAACCAAGAAACCAATTGCCTATTCCAAAGAACAACAATTTGGAACAAAAATCCCGAGAAATTTAATGTTTCTCTTGAAAGAGAATCATAGAAAAAAGCCATCTTTGCTACAAAATATCATTGCTTTATGATAATGAGAACTGACACAGCACCACTATTATCATCGTTAGCTAAGAGAATTACAGATTACTTTAAAAAATATAAGAAATTAAAACGTGAGTGAGACAGAAACAATTAAAAGCACAGATCTAAATACACTTAAACAAAACGTACCTTAGCGAGAGAAAACCCTTCATCGTCTTCGACAATGCTTTTAGGAGACGAAGGACTTGCAGTAGAAGGCCGAGTCGAATCCACTGCTTTCACCATCCATCTCAGCTTGCGATTATTCAGTCTCTCGGCATTCGTTGTCATCCGCGGCGTGCGGCTGCCTACGGACAGAAAGCGACGGCTGTGGTCGAATATTACCAGTCCGAACCGGTCACGGCTACCTTTAGTGCCATAGACTTCACGAGAGCGTAAGGAAATTGCTCCGGCCGCCGTTGGCGGTGGCGAAACCACTACTTCCATGGCTTTTGAGGGGGCGTGTAGTGTGTTTACGCGAGTAAATATCTTTCCGGAGCGGGAAACGAGCGGTTACAGTTACATGAGCGTCAACCGCCCACAACCATAAATATAATATAATATAATATATATATATACACACACATATATAAATAACAGGACTTAAATAAATTGTATTTTGAGGTTTTATTTTATTTTTGACTCATACGCGCTCAGAGCATATTATTTATATCGAAAGTTAAAATGTCGTACAAAAAATTAGGTGGGCATACCTCTCATTCAAAACTAGACATAGGCTACTCTAACTATCTTATGAGCGACCTAATTCGCTAGTCTCTTAACAAAAGCAGTGGAAATAAACCAATGCTCATTACTAAGAACTTTACAATCCTCAATAATTATCGAAAAGTAAGAAGAAAAATATTGCGTGGATGTCAAGAAATGTGTAATTATTTGACAGTCCGTTTCCACATAAATAGGGAAAAAAGGGAGATTTTTTATCTAGCTTAGTAGGGGTGAGCATTATTCGGGCCAGCCTGATTACCCGGCTTGGCCCGAATTAATTTGGGTAAGGAAATTTTAAATTTCAGGTAATTCGGGCCGGCTCGGGTATTACCCGAATTATTTTCGGGTCAGGACGGGTAATTCTGAAAAAATTCAGGCCGGCCCGATTACCCGAATTAGGTTTAAAAGAATTATGAAATAGGGTAATTAGGGTAATTCGGGTAAATCGGGCTGAGATAATTCGGGTAAATCGGGTTGAAAAAATAGGTACTTGGGGTAAATCGGGTCGGGTAAGTTCGGGTAATTGAAAGTTCGGGTTCGGGCTGAGTAAGGGAAAAAAATTCAGGTAATTCGGGCCGGGCCTGAACAGTGAAAATTGGACCCGAATTACCCAAATGCTCACCCCTATAGCTTAGTGCTTCGCAGAAACATAGTGCTTCACCTATTTGAGAATCCCTCCGATCTGGTAAAATCAGTAGCTTTCCCTCACAATTGAATCCCTTGCAATCCCAGATCACCATTTCTAATCCATAAAAGCCAGAACATAAAAGCGCCACATCTACATTACACTTAAAATGATTCGGATGTGGAGCCTCTCATTTGGATGGGTGGTGTTGAATCATGATGGCTGTATTATTTAATAGTTAATAAATGCTGCATAATTTATAATTTCATGTACTAAAAATAAAATACTTTTATTAATATTTAAAATTTATAAATTTTTATGTTTAAAAAAATTAAAAAAATCTACTAGATATTTATGAAATTATTATCACTAAATAATTAATATATTTTAATAATATTTACTATTATTACTACTATCTCATTTACACGTGAGTCTATCGGAAACAACTTCTCTATTATGTAGAGATAAAGCTGCATATTATCAGATCTTTCCAAATTTTGCTTCAATGCAAAATTTCGGACTGGGTGTGATGATAATAACTATTGTTGTTGTTAAAAATTTTGAGTTCGGTTTAAAAATAATAAATTAAGTCTTATTTAATTAAATTTAAAGCTTAAATTTATGTATTGAACTTCACTCAAATTTGATAAAAATATATTTATTTTCAGTGATTAATTAAAATTTCAATTTGAATTGATTTAATGATAATGGATTAAATTATATTTGATCAAATTTAAATTAATTTTCGAACTTGTAAATCTTACCATTAATAAGTGATATGAACTCTCTTGAGTCGTTTCAAAATGTTGTCGTTTTGGTATTAAGTTTTTTCATATCTAACTCTGTCGTGGACCTCGTGGTTGGTCAGACATCGAGGAGGAGAAGATACGTGTGTGGGGCTATGGAAATCTGGAGTGAGAGGTCGGAGGCCAAAGTGGTTGGTTTCGATTTTGTGCGATTGACAGTTGGCGACTTAGCATTGGGTCGACAAAGATAAGGTAAGCAATCACAAGATTCTCTGCCTAACGCCATTTATGGCAAGCAAGTACGAGAAAAAGCACGTTCATTTATTATGATTACCACTACTCTAATGGTACTGCATTTCCATTCTCAAAACTGCCTCAAACGTTACAGGTTGTCTTCTTCAGAGGTAATGGTGGTGGTTCCCGATTCTCTCTCTCTCTCTCTCTCTCTCTCTTTCTGGTCTTTGTTAATACTCGGTACTTTGTAACTACTCTCTTTGTAAAGTTCGTTCTTGGAAATGATGATCACAAGCAACACAAAGAAAGAACTCTGAAATCTCTAGTTGTTATGGTTTCTTTTCTGCTCTTGTTTGACATTCCTAACAAGAAGATGTGAGTTCTAAAGAATTAAGTTTTTGTCTTTATGGGTTCTTCAGTTTATGGTGTTGGTCTTTGTTAATCAATCAATGAAGGTGGTTTGAACTAATAAAAGATTCGTGAATTGCCCTTATGGTTTATGACTCTGGACTTGGGAAGAAACGAAGATGGTTCCAGTGAGTTTGTTCTTATTTGTTCATAAAAATGGAAACTGTGTGGAGCCTCTGGTGCATATTAGCTACCCAACTTTGCCTATGATCAGTATTTATCATCTGTGGTTACTCTTATGTTCCCCCAAAGGGCTTAAAGCTTCTGATGTTTTCTGACAGTTTTGGGGTTTCTTGGCCTCCCGACAGTGTACTCATTTCTTTTACTTAATCTGTGCTTTTGTCTAACATAAATACCATCATTTTGATCATAAACTATTGCACTTTTTATCTGATGTTAGCGTTCTATGGGCCACTGGAGATGTTAAAAGTGCCTGTTTTGGTAGAACTTCCTTTACCAAGTGATCTGCTAAAATGATTACTAGATATTGTCATGATCTTACAATAACTTATGGTTCGAATCTTTACTATTTAAGTTCAATCTAGTACTAGAATTACAGTTTGTTTGTGTCCTCAATATGTGATCCTTGTTCTTCTGATGATCCTGATGAAGTCAGTTAAACACTAGGTGGGTGCTAGTGTTGTTGGAAAGGATCCTTATGACATTTCAATGCATTAGGTTATTCAATGAAGTAGAACTCCTCTGCCTTTTGTTTTGAAAATAGGAAGCAATCCCTTGAGCCGATTCAGATGCGAGGAAGGGAAGGAACCTTCCCATCCTCGCGCATAATCCTCTTCCAGTCACTCTTTCGCACGTAATCCTCTTCCGGTCATTCTTTCCTTCCTATCAACTGTAGTACAAGCATGTTAAATGTATTGTTGATATCTTTTAATTGAGTTTCCATAACATATATGATCTTTCTGATTCAGGTAAAATGTCTCTGGTTCTAATGTGCTATAAAATGCCTTATAAAGATTGCTGTCTCCGATCTCAAAATGCGATAAGCCAGCATTGCAGACAACTGCAATGTGACTGTTCAATCTTCTCGACAGGATCTAGGTATCTTGATCAAAAATGGAAGGCTTTACTCGGTAGTAGTGATATCTTGACCAAATCAGTTAGAAGAGGGAGAGTCCATACGGCTCAAGAAATGAATCTTGGCCAAGGTGATTTCCTTCTGCGAAGCATTAATGATACACCTTCCCTGCATAAAGGTTGGACCAGGAAAGGATACCAATTGCGCAAAGTACCATGTGCTTTGAATGGTGGTAATACTGAAGCACAGCTGAAATTATTAGATTCGTATCTCGGAAAACTCCATGGAGCTGAATCTCAGCCCTCTTCAGATGCTGATGATCAGAGGGTTCATTTGCTTGAAAAAACTGATCTGATCAGTACCAGGGAGGAGCTAGATTCTCTTAACACATATCTTGGAAAACTTAACGAGAGTAAGACTCCCCAACTACTTCTGTTATTAGCTTATTGTCTAGTATGGTGGTTCATGTTAGAAAGCTTTATCTCCATGCATCTTCTAAACATCATCCTGATGGTGGAAGTAGTAAAACTTTCCAACCTCATAAGCCACAAGTTTTCCTTTTTTCTTTATCATTTAGTAAACGTTATACCCATGCTTCCGGCTCTTGAGTTTCTACTCTTTAACAATGAAATACTATTTTAACTGAACTTATTGAGCCCGTCAGTAATATTTATTTTCTTGTTCAAGTTTAGATTGTTTTATGAATTTGTCCCCTTATGTGTATCCAACTGTTTGCTACTCTGCAAAATATTTTTTCAAATTTTCATTTTTCCTTCAGATACAAACACAGAGAACTACAAATCATCTAATTTTGATGATGTTACTCAAGAAACTCCAGTAGCAAAGCCATTCACATTCAATAAGGGTTTTAGAAAAGGTGATCAGAAGATATCAAGAAGTACTGCAGAGTTGATGCAAATGAAAGTTGACAGTGGTTCAGGGAGGTCTCAGTCATCATATAAATATGATGAAACCTCTGATCTCTATGTTGCGTACGTCATAATCTACATAATTTTGTCAACCTTTTCCTTCTTGTTTCTCGTCTTCTTTTCCTTTGTCAACTAGTAATTAGTATTGTTATGTTTGTGATGTAATTAATTCAAGCTTTGTACCTAATGCTAGCTCTAAATTTTCTTTTATTCTCAATTTCTTGGATGCAGAAGCATATTGGCGTCCGTAAACATTGCAGTTTTTCTGTTTGAAATGGCCAGTCCAATCCGGGAGTCTCACTCTGAGCTCTTCTCACTGCCATTATTATATGGTGCCAAGATAAATGATTTGATCTTGGTTGGAGAATGGTGGAGGCTAGTGACTCCAATGTTTCTGGTACAAGATTGACAATGGGGTTCGTGTTCCCATTCTGCACTTCTTTTTCCCATGTAACTTGATTAACAATGGAGTAATCAATTGTAAAGATTAGCACACAAAATATTGTTTGGTTTATTGAACAGAGAAAGTCTTATGCTATGAACAGAAACTGATTAGATGAACTGGCCCCGAAACTCTGCAAAATTTTAGCAGTACTTACATGGTGGAAAATCTTCAACAACATAAGTAGTTATTTAGTTCATGATAGCATTGTTGGTCAAGATCGTTTATGAATTTTCTAATTCTGTTTCTAAACTTTTTATTTGTTTTTCTGTTCTTTGAATTTTGTCTCTACAAAAAATGTGGCAAATTCAGCACTCTGGAATTTGTCATATGGCTCTTGGATGTTGGTCACTTCTTTCTTTTGGACCACAAGTTTGTCGGGCTTATGGATCATTCACATTCTTCTTGATTTACTTACTTGGAGGTATTTCTGGCAACTTGGCAAGTTTTCTTCACACACCAGAAGCAACTGTTGGTGGAACAGTAAGAAACATTGCAACTTCTTATTCTTTTATCACCAGATGTGTGTTACTAATTACTTTGGTACTTCTTAAGCAATTACTTGTATTTACAGATCAATTATCTGGATTAGCAATGACTTCTTAACTTTGACGGGCATACTTAAATATTTTAACGGATTGATTTTGCGTACATAACAAACACTTAAATTTGTGCCTACCAGAATCTTAGTTTTTAAAGCAAGAGAAGCAGCAGCAGCTTGTAATGATTTTAAAATCTGACCATATACGATTTCTGGAGATGGCGATTCCCATAGCCTGTTTCTGGAGCATGATTTAGTTAGGGAAAACCTACATTGAGACTTTTTCTTTATTTTGTAGTCTTAAATTATATAGTTTTAACTGTATCCTTTTTCCTTCATGCTAAGGTGTTATATATGCACTGCAGGGACCAGTATTTGCTGTAATTGGAGCTTGGCTTATCTATCAATGTCAGAACAAAGATGTGATTGCAAAGGACACCTCAGAACGCATGTTTCAGAAGGCAGTAATAACGACAGCTCTTAGCTGCTTATTAAGCAACTACGGTCCGATTGATGACTGGTACAGTTCATAACCATTTACAAGCTGATCATGTAATATCTGTGTGGCATAAAAATGAACTTGTTCTGTCATTTGATTTTGTTATTTCATAGGATTCTAATAGATGATCTTGTCAGAAATTCCTGAGGTCGATCTTGTTTCCTTCTTTAGTTTCACTCATTCAATGCACGTCAGTTCACATTTATTTCATAAAAGATTGGAAGTGTCTACAGTTTCTTAGTAGGAAGATGGCTGTTTCAACCTGTTATCTTTTTACGTTTTTACTTATGGTAGCCCCTTCTTTAACATATCTTCAGGACACATCTGGGGGCAGCTTTCACAGGCATAGTTTATGGGTTCTTCACATGCCCGACACTACAGTTGGATGAAACATCTTCAAGAAGTAGTCAGGATGAAGGAATTGCACTTGTGAGACGATATGCTGATCCTTGTAAATCACTTCTTGTCTTCACCATTTGCGTTCTTTTCCTCAGTTCTTTACTTCTCTTGGTTGAACCTCCTCTTGACACAGTTGTTCCTGATGACTTGGCATTATGAAGACAGGAACGTCTGTTTTGCTTATCTTTGTGTTTTTGGACATGTTGGTTGGGATGCTTGAAGCTGTTTAATCGTGAATAATGACATGAATTTGTATATAGCCATAAAGTCCTTCCGTGAAAAGGC
The DNA here is from genome assembly GCA_027564395.1 of Erythroxylum ulei. Classification (NCBI taxonomy): domain Eukaryota; kingdom Viridiplantae; phylum Streptophyta; class Magnoliopsida; order Malpighiales; family Erythroxylaceae; genus Erythroxylum; species Erythroxylum ulei. The sequence continues at coordinate 49,302,928 of JANITX010000001.1, forward strand.
CTGTGACAATACTATACTATTTCTAAAACAGTTTTTTTTTGGATAATTCAGAAAATTTATAATTAAAGAAAAATTATGTACATCAAGATATTGCCAAAAGCGACAGTCTCTAACCCTAACCAAGGATACTTGTAGCAACATGAGGAGTCCCAATCATTTTCGGTGCTCTTGTTTAGTAAGTTAGAAGTGGCTTTCTTATGGAGAGAGTGTCAAAGGGATGGAATTTGTAGGGTTGGATACCAATCACAACACTCATTTAGTCAGTTAGAAGTAGCTCTCCTATGAAGAGAGTGTAAGGGATGGAGTTTGTAGCGTTAGATACCGATCACAGCTGCAAGGCCTTGCATTGATGCTCCCATCAAAGAAGAGTCGGTGAGTGAAACACAATTTACGTCCTAACACTGATAAGCGTACTTGCATAATAAAAAAATAGAAGAAACAAAAAAAGGAAAAAAAAAAAGCCAGTAACTTTCATTTACCTTCTCTCAGTCTTTAAGCTGAGTTGTTCCAGTACTTGGAAGATTACTTCAGTAATAATGTTCCCCTCTTTCAAAGATGCATTTTTGAAGGTTCTAAGGTTTTTTTCGGATCATAAGTTATAAATAATAACAGTGAGAAGAATGAGGAAAATGTTAAAGTCAATGTTTCTATGGCCCTAGGGTTGGTTGAATCAATGGAGAATAGATTGGAGGTTGAGCAGGTGTGGAGTGTTGAGCTGAAAGTGGGTGAGGCAGTGTAACCACACTGATTTGGAGAAAGTACATTCAAAAAAGAGGTGGTTGGAAGACTTATTATCCGAGAGGCATAAAGAGAAATGATTAGGGATATAAATATAAAGGAGCTGGTCCCTAGTCTGGAGCTTATTAAGGTCAGTTAGCCACAAGATAAAGGCATGCCTTGGGTTGGCTCCTTTGTGCTATACTAACTTGTGCGAAGGTACTTTTGAAACAGAAGGTCTCTTCAAGGTATAGGCTGAAGTATTAGTGTAAATTCTTGTAGGACTAGCAGTCCATTCTAGATGATCCGACTCGGACCCATCCAGTTGATATGATAAAAGCTCGAGTGTATGAATAGTCTCAATTATGGCGCTCTGCTAACATCACATATTGCCTCTGATAATGTCAGTTACTTTTTCAGTCATTGGAAGTTCTAACCTATTGATAACTTTAGGTATAGAGAAATCCTGAAGGATACCACTTAGGTGCCAAGAGTAGAAAATCCGTTGCCAATTCTAAATCTAAAAAGATTCTCAATAATATTTCTAAAACAATTTTGGAGTATAGCATTACTCGTCTACGTTGATTTGAAAAAGAAAAGATATATTAAGTTTATATCATATAAGAACTTGTTTTTCTAAAAATAACAGAAACTAATTTAATTTAGAATTAATAATACTCTTTTTTCATAGTCAAACGGAACAAAAAACGAAAAGTGGTCTCCTGCATGTTTTACATGTGTCAACAGCTTCGTGAAGAAACATGCAATCTTTTATTGGCAGCATTACCATCATGATGTTAGAAAGACTTATTGGTCTGTCATTAAGTTTTAAATCACAGGTGATTTAGCTGCAGAAAACGCTTAAGATCAAAACTTTCAAAAGGCTAAAGATCAGAACTTTAAGCAAAAGATTGAATCTTTGGTAAGCTAAAGGTACTAAATAGTCAGCATCTCCGTTAGAAGGCTAAGATCAAAACTTTAAGCAAAAGATTGAATCTTTGTTAAGTTACAGCTACAAAACAATCAGGATCTCGGTCTCAAATTATGCCAGACAAACTCTCCACGTAAGGGAACTGTTGATTAAGCAATCCTCTGTTTGTGGTCTTATCCTGAACAACAAACCCACGTAAAAGGAGAGACCTTTTTCTCAGTGCTTTAGTATTGTCTATGAACATTCACCTCTCTCGTCTTCTTCTCGTTCTTGTATAAAAGTTTGTGCTCTGGTGTTTCTGGATTCACCTGGAGCTTGAGTGATATCGAGCTTCGAAAATGGCAGCCGGGAGGGTTGCTAGAGGCCTAATGGGTCCTCTTTTAGCAGGGAACTTGGTTGTGTATCTGATTATTCTGGGATCATCTGGTTGGTCTCTTGACAAGTATATCAATGGAGAACAGAATCACCCTCGTAAGTTACTCAATCTTTCAGGAGGGTTTTCTTTTTCCTCTTTTCTTGTGGTATTAGATACCAGTTTCAGCTTACTAAATGTATTTATATATATTGCTTCTGGTTAAAAAAAAAAAAGATTTGGGTGGCAACCCATCAACAAGCTTCATGTTGGTATTTGCTTTAATAGCTGGTGTGACTGGTGCTTGCTCTGTTCTCGCTGGGCTTATGCATCGTTGTGCATGGAGAAGTGAAAGTCTGGCAAGTGCTGGTTCACTAGCAACCATTTCTTGGGGCATCACTGCTCTGGCTTTTGGGTATGTATTACCATCCTAACTCTCTCTGAGTTTGTTTCTCACATCTCTTTGGACCGCATTTCAAGAATCTGGTTTGGTTACTTTTGACAGACTCGTGTGCAAGGAGATTATCCTGGGAGGTCATAGAGGGAAACGGTTGGTGAGAAGATGATAGCTTCTTGTTTAATCTTCTGGTTCGCAAGAATTCACAGTCAAGCTTGCTCTCTAACTCTTCACTACATAAAAAAATGCAGCAAACATTGGAAGCACTGATCGTGATATCACTGTTAAGTCAGCTGCTGTACCTAGGGGTTCTTCATGCTGGCTTGTTCAGTAGCAGACATGGACCTTCTTGTTACAGTTATGGCAGCGACGGTGGTGGCAAGACCGCCGTGGACGGTGGTCCTCAAAGGACTCGGATTCCTTCTGTCGTCTAAATTTCCTTCCATGCATTCTTATTCTTATTTGCTACACATGCTCTGCTTGTGCTCTGTTTTTTGGTTTCTGGTCGTCTTATTTTCCTTTTTTTCTTTACTCTGTTTTAGTGCATAAAGATCTGTTTTGAAGTTATAAAATTTTTATATGTTTCAAGGAAAAGACAAATCTTGAGAAACGGGAAAGGTAGCAACAAACGTTAGCAACATTTTAATGTTTCTATAAGCTAAAAATCAAGAATATCAACCAGAAAACATCATAATAAGTCAATCACTCACCGAAAATTGAATCTTGCAAACCAAAATGAACCATAATTGTAGACCATGAGGATTTGGAAGGTGGAATAAAGGAACTGATTTCATGATAATAAGTTTATTCCACGAGAGCGTCATTGATTCTCAAGCCCAATCACACAATACATAATTTCACATAATTCTGGTAACTAATTGGTGTTTATTTATTGTTTTGCCATTCTACAATGGCCAAAGTATGGCGGCCGCCGCAAGCAACAAGTTTAGCAATCCAATGCCCTTCAGCTTCATTCTCACGACCACCGACAACTTTTGGAGGCAGAATACCTATTGGTACTTCCATAGGTTGTCCTGTTGTCACCTTCCTCCCATATCCTAATCGTCCATGGTCACCTCGACCAAACTACCACCAAAAACACTCATTATTCACAAACACCATTTACATAACAAAGTTGCTGATTTCTATGGTGTAATGGAAGCTTACTGAGAAATTACGGCCATCTCTTGTCAATGCAACCGAATGAGTCCCACCACAAGATACCTGAATCAGAAAGAAGTGGTGCGGACTAGTTGGTAGGAGCTTGTTTCCAAAATAAACAAAACCTCAACCATGTTTTCCATGCAAAGCATCTTTCATTAGACAGAGTTGAACAAAAGATGCAGAACAATGGTCTGAAACAGAAACTAAATGATATTTTCAGGAGAGATTTTAGATTTTCTGATATGATATTTACCTGAACAATGTCCTCCCCTGCTAAAAGATTAACCTTTTGAGGCACCATTTTACTGCTCTTGTCATTATCTCCAAATCCTAGCCTCCCATGTTCTCCTCTTCCCCAACCATACACCTGAAAGGAAAGGCCAATTATAGCATATCATATATGCAGTAACCTCTGAATAATTAGACCACGTGCTTAAGTACCTCTCCATCCTCAGTTAATGCAGTAGAGTGCCATCCACCAGCAGCAATGTCAACCTACACAAGCATCGAATATAAACCACATAAGGCTATCATATATTAAAAAATCCAACATATATGAGCACATTTGTTACAACATTAACATAGGAGTTTTACTTGCACCAAAACACATTCAATTTGAGCCTTATAAAGCTATGAGAATTAAAGGTTCTAAGTTCAAACCTCTGAAGTAGTTAACAGAACAGCATCTCAACAATGTAAAATACTTCGAGTCTCTCATAACACTTCAAAAGCTATTAAGTCAAGCTCATAATATTAAGTTAACTGGATACATGAGAAAATGACATGACCAGATAACAAGCATAACAGAATAATAACAAGCAGAGATTGCACGATTCATTAGAACTTATTTAAAAATATAATACAAACCAAAGACATGCCAGAAAGCCCCTGGACAGGCACAGGTTGTGATCTTGGTTGGGTATCCCCGGTACCAAGTTGTCCGTATTCATTATTGCCCCATGCCCACAGAGTTCCATCTTCTTGTAGAGCTAAATTATGAAATGCCCCAACTGCAATAAGCTTAACCCTTTCAAGGCCTTGTACCCGCACAGGGACGGATATCTGTTTTCTGCAAACAATAAAGAGTCAAAATTAGGTGAAGAAAAGGATGATTTTGTTACCCACTCGGCACACTGCTAAAAGAACTGAATTGATTTTGGACAATGGTAGAATGGATAAACAATAAGGAGAAAATTTGGATCACATATCAAGTCTGAGAAACCATACATGTCGCCAGGAGGCCATGGTTGACCCCAGGTCCAAACATGTCCTTCACGTGTAAGCACTACAGAGTGAGTACCTCCAGCAGCTACCTAAGATACCATCAATTCGAATAGACTTGATCAAATCATGACTGCAGCATATTATCCAGAATGCAAACACAAAATCAAAAATTCGAGATGAGATATAAATAAGAGATGTTTTAGACCGAAAAGAATATATACATATATAGCACAAGAGTACAGTCAAGACCTTTGCTGCAAAATTAATGCCGTAGCAAAGGCCAAAGACATAAAAGGGCTTTCATTATGGCTCAAGACTCTATGTCTGAGATATCACCAGGCAAAGGAAAAGCTCTACACACTTTTCTTAACTAATCTATAGCACAACAAATGTCAGCTTACGGGCCAAAGAAATTCAACTAGGAGTACAACTTAACAAAATTACTTCAAAATTTGAAGCAGGTAATAATAATATATTGGCGTTTTAGAGGAGTTATTGGAATAATACTTATTTTATTGCAATGAGTCAGCAATAAGTAGATTGCCACATACAGAAAACAATTTTCAGCAATTTTTATACATTTGCACATGTGAAGTGTTGAGTATAATATATTAATATTTCCAATGAAAAATTTACAGAAAGCAATTGATACTCCTGCATAAATCAGTTTCTGGTAAATTTTATCGATACATCGTTATTGTCACCTGGCGAACTACAAGCTTTGATGCACAACGCTGAGGTATCACTATATCTCTTCTCAATGGTCTGCCAGTGTCATCCTTCCTCTCAGGCTCTTCACCACACTGCCCATACTCATTTCCACCTACAAAACACAACATAGTCCAAATTTTCATCAAACCAACAGCCCTCCTTAGTAAACTAGAGCTAACTAAACATAATGAATGAGAAATAGCACAATCTTGAAACAATCAAGATTTTCTATAATCCGTGGCTATTGATATACCGAACCAAGCAAAACTGGTCCTATTCAAGTAAGCAACTGATGTAAATTCCATACCTTTGCCTAGTAGCCTAACAGAGTTCAAAGCTAAAGAAATTACTCTGAGCAAATAAAAAGATGTAGGTAAAGAGTCCTACATACCCCAAGCATAAGCACGACCTTCATCATCAACAGCCAGGCAATGCCATCCACCAATAGCAGCCTATAAAGGGAAATAAAGAAGAACTTAAGAAACCAGTCCAAGTAAAATCCATTCTTATCTAAAGATAACAGTGTAATGTAACATAAGCAGCAGATCGTTCATTAGAGAAACGAGAAAAAGGGGAAGAGCCGAGAGAGAACCTGGACAATATTAACATTGGCAAGAGCCTTAACTTGACTAGGAACATTCTCGGTCTTGGTCTCAGGAGGGTGACCAAGTGTCCCTCTTTGATTCCAACCCCATGTAAACAACTGGCACAAACATCAAAAATCAGGAAACAGCAAACACTCATATATATAAAGCGATTCTTTTTGATGGTCTTGAGGAAACAGAAGAAGAACCTTCCCGTCCTCACAAATGGCAAGGGAGTTCCGGCTACCGGCAACAACGGAACGGACTTTGTAAGGTTCAAGAGCTTCCACGACACAAACCCGTTCTTTCTCGTCGTTTTTTCCTATACCCAATTGGCCATCTTCACCTGAGCCCCTGCAAGTTGAAAAGAATCAACATAAGCACTACAAACACACACACACACACACATAGCAGGCAAATATGGGTTCTTTGAGAAACAGAAACAGACCAGGCAATAACAGAGGTATGAGTAGACATAACAAGAACAGAAGAGGAGCAGAGAAGAGAAGAGATGTTCTGATATGGAAGAAGAAGCAGGTAAAGTAGTAAGAAGGAGGAGGAGGAAAAGCGTAAAGCGAGTGTGAGTTTGGCTTTGGTGAGGTAATCGGATTCTGATTACTGACCAAATTGGATGGATTTGGATTTGGATTTGGATTTGGATTTGGTAGCGGCCTGACGGGGCCAATGGCGTTGTTATGTTGACCCGAATACGATTCTCATGGGTCAACCCGATTCTCATGCTTTACATTATACACTTAAAAGACTGAGGAGGAAGGTTAGTTGATTAATTATAAGTAATTGCATAAATGAATTGTGGATTTGAACTAATAAATCCCTTAACGTTGAGATGATTGATAAAATTGAATCGAGCAAGAGTCTATTTGGTTAAGTTTTTATGGGGTGGATAATTACTTTTTCTTACCCCAAAAGTTTTTTTTAATTGAGTGTTTGGCTGTAAAATAAAAAAAGTATTTTTTTAGTAGATATAACTTTTCTGGTAGTTAAAATATAATTTTTTAAGAAACTTAAATTTAGAGCTTCTCAAAAAGATAACTTTTTCGGTAAATTTTTTAGATCAATTAATGAGTCTTTTTTTTAGTCTCTTTTGCTCTTATGTTTTACACATAATTTTCACAATATCTACAAACTCATCTTCATGTTTATTTTGAAAATTATATAATATTATTTTACTTTTTATATGTTTTAATATTTATTTTTGATATTGATTGTATTTATGTTATAATTTATATAAAAGATTTGATTAGATATGCTTTTATTTATGTTTCATATGGTTTAAAATTATATAATAATTAATATATTGTGCTTTGCATATTGTTTAATATACTTTAAATAATATTTATACGCATAAATAATTTTCATTAAAAAATAAAATATAGTTAAAATTAAAAATATTTTTATTTTTATGTTGCCAAACAATCTACTGTATGAAGCTCTTTCAAAAAGTTCTTTTTAAAATGACAGCCAAACAGTAAACTGACTTCTTAGAAAAAAATTTCTCAAAAAAAATCTACAGAAAAAATCTTTATTAACAAAAGCTCTACTAATATAAGCCTAACCAAATATAAACTCAATTAGGTTCAGTTCCGACCATTCAAGTCTCATTTAAACCATACTCATTCTTGGAAGATGGACCTCGAATGTCCATGGAGGTCTCGTCTCATCCTACCATGCAGATGACTCCATTTTCTGGATTCCAACTATCCTTATCCCTGTGCTCATCCAAGAGAATTTATGAGAATCCTCTTGTACGTATGTATAAACCTTTTGTATAATTTTGTGAAAAGTAATTGATATCATGAGTTTGGTATAAAACATGTTTATACTTTCAAGTTCTTTTTCAATTGAAGTTTAATTAAATTCTCATGCCCGACTTTAAATTTAATTAATTTTGATTTTTTCTGTTATATTTAGACAAAACCAAGTAGAGCTGAGGATCCTAATTTTTCTTACGAGCTAATTATAATTGCAGCGTATCATGATTAAAGGGAGTTGACAAATATTAAGATAGAATTCATTGTTTTCATTGATAGATTACATCATACATATATACATTAACTTGTCCTAATCTTCTCCTAAATTGTAGATACAGAATTGTAACACACAACTAATTATACGTAAACTTGATCTCCTAATAATGGTAAAGATAATCGCGCAATAACTAAATGATATT
>JANITX010000001.1:49311298-49322897 GCA_027564395.1 Erythroxylum ulei
ATTGTTTAATATACTTTAAATAATATTTATATGCATAAATAATTTTTATTACAAAATAAAATATTGTTAAAATTAAAGTTATTTTTTATTTTTATGTTACTAAACAGTCTATTGTATGAAACTTTTTCGAAAAAATTGTTTTTTAAATGACAACCAAATAATCAACTGACTTCTTAAAAAAAATCTTCTCATAAAAACTCTACTGACAAAAACTATACTGATATAAGCTCATCGACACTAAAAGTAAAAAACGGACTTTGACATGATATGAAGCATGGTGCAATAAGAGTAGGATTAACAATTAAACTCAAACTTACTTTAATTCAGTTCAACTTTATCTAATTCAAAGTCATCACTTGTCAGGTTGAATCCAATTTATCCAAATTTTGAGCCAAACTCAAGCTTTAATAGGCAACTTAAGGCGTGATTCAAAAGTTCAAAAACCTTATCATTTTGAACTTCAAACCGAAGTGGCCCGACCTAACCCAATCCGTTGTCATCCTAAACTAGGAGTTGAAAAGTAGATGACAAGTGGGAACGCCAATTGAAGAAACTGGCCTCAAAACCAAATCCGAAGTGACAACCACTTCTTGCTCACTTGAGATACTAAATTTGATTTAACAAAATAGACCATAGGACTTAAAACCAAAAACCAACCACTTGTTGCTCATTTGACATACTAAATTTGATTTAACAAAAAAAGGAAAAAAAAAACCACCAGATTCTAAATTATAAATTATAAATTATAAAGATCTAAATATAAATGTTTGGTATTCCACATTCGCAGTGTGCTATAGGGCACTCATACCATAGAATTAGTTTTTAGAAATGCAGCAGCTACAGCAACCCCAACAAGGCTTCTATGTGAAAAAAAAAAGAAAGAAAAGGTCACAATATAGAAGTACAGAGAACAGGTAATCCTATAACTGCAAATTCATCACTGCTGTTGCTGTCCCTCGCTGGATTCACGTTTTGTCGCTTCTTTGATCTCATCCCCGGCCTCATCCTACGAAAACCACAACCATGAAATGTGTTCAACACCAAACATCCGGTTTTAAAGAAAAAAGAAGTGAATGATTATACAAGAAAAGTAAGTGTTCAGTTGCATCAACCAATTAAACGAGCTGTGTAAGAATTACCGGGATATCAGAAGTCCAGAGGGTCAGATTGTCTCGAAGAAGCTGCATGATCAACGTACTGTCCTTGTAGGATTCCTCACCCAGTGTATCCAGCTCAGAAATAGCTTCATCAAAAGCCTAAAGAAATAGAGTTTCTCAAAATGCCGAATTTTGACAAAGAAACGCTGCCGATAATATTATCGTGCATCGTAAAAGATCAGCAATAGATCCCACAAGATTGCTGATTAGAAAAGGAGATAATACCAACCTAGCAATAATGTTACACAAATGTTTTTTACAGAAAAGGTTTATAAAAAGAATTTGTCTGCCACTTTCTGAAGAACAATATCACTTGTAAAGCGAAGTAAAGAACTCAATATGATCTTCTTACGCAATGCAAAAAGAAATCACAGGAGATCTAAACTTGGTAAAGTGATCATCAGCTAATTCCAGCGCCTTGCATTGCTATAAGTAGACTGTCTACAATTTTCATCACGGTTTATAGTTAAGCATACCTGCTTTGCAAGATTGCAGGCCCGATCTGGCGAGTTAAGGATCTCATAGTAGAACACAGAGAAGTTAAGTGCAAGTCCCAGCCTTATAGGGTGCGTAGGAGGCAGCTCAGTAACAGCAATATCCTACATCAAATCAAAATTGTACCGAGTAAATCTTGAAAAGAGCAAACAGGCCAAACGTAAAGGTAGCAAGAGAATAAAAACGGATAAAATGACAACAATTTCAGGCCACCCACCTGAGCAGACTTGTATGCCAACAAGGTGCTCTCTGCAGCTTCCTTCCTCTCCGCACCAGTCTTAAACTCAGCAAGATACCTGTGGTAATCACCTTTCATCTTCAAGTAAAATACCTTGGATTCGGGAGATGTAGAGGAGGGAATGAGATGAGAATCAAGAAGACTCAAGATTCCATCACAAATCTTGCTCAGCTCAGATTCAATCTTGCTCCTGTACTCCTTTATTAATGAGACATGATCCTCATTTCCCCTGCTCTCTTCCTTCTGCTCAATGGATGAAATGATCCTCCATGAAGCTCTCCTGGCTCCAATGACATTCTTGTAAGCCACAGACAGGAGGTTCCTTTCCTCCACAGTAAGCTCCTCAACACCAACAGTCTTTGCAACTATCTCCATAAACTCCACCATTTCCTCATAGCGTTCTGCCTGTTCAGCCAACTTGGCCATGTAGACATTTTCCTCGCGTGATGATTCAGTTGAAGCCATCTTTGCTAATCCAAACTAATTCGTAGTTCTGCATGACAGTTTCGAAACAATGTACCAGAATGTCAGCAGATATTTAAAGCATAGATGTACAAGATAACAGAATATTCAAAATGCACTCTTTCAATTTCTCCAAAAAAAAAAAGCACTCTTTCAACACACAGCACGAACAGCAATCGTCAGTCTCTTACAAATCTCCAGAGACAACAATAGACTAAAACGATACCAATGAAGTTGGAAGAACACATTTGCTCATTCGAATGAGTTACTTCATTTGCTTAAGAAACACAAGGCAGATAACCTGCTTATAAAGACCATAACTTCATACACATCAAAGAGCCTACACATCTGTTTCTTAATCCATCCATGAACTGTAATAATATAAAAGCAGTATATCTACTTAACCACTTATTCAGGTTACACCTTCCAATTATATGCCATAACCTCAAAAAAAATGGGGGATCTTGTAACATACAAATGATAAGCTTCCCATAGCTTCCATATCCAGAAATTACAGGCAACAGAATGTACATAAGCAATGACAAAATCTTAAATGAAACAATAAAAGAATTTGAACACAAAAGCATATCAAAACCAAACTTGTTATACGGAAATAAAAAAAAGTATTAAAAAAAAACTCAAGTCAACTTATCAGAAACTTTCTGATTATCTAAGCTAGAAACTCGCAATCACTGTAGCGAAATAAAAAGTCAACACAATCAATCAAACTCCGTTCCTTTCCGCTATTTTTCTCCGCCAATCAAGTAAAATCACAAGATCAAATCGGGTTTCAGCCAAGGAAAAACTTTTTTAAAAAATAAAAAAGAATCTAAAAACGTACAGAGTAAAGAAAACCTAAAAACGAAATAAAGAAACAAAGTAAAACAATAAGAATCAAGCAATAAGGATCTGAAGAAAACAAATGAAAACAAAAACCGATGAACACAAAAGACGAAATCATGATTCCTGACATATGAACACAAAGAGAAGAAGAAAAAGAGACGCACCAAGCGATAAGGATCGGATCGCCAATCGAATCTCTTAGAACAGTTGTAGAAGAGTGTTATGTTTGAGAGGTCGGGGATGGTTGGGCTTGGGGGTCGGGGTCGGGGTCGGGAGGTATTTATTAAAAGAAAATTCAAAAATAAAAAAGAAAGAAAAAGAAAAGACAGGTCAAGGGAAACAGAGAGGTCCAATAGTAAAGTGACAAGTGTGGGGTGGCGGAGATTTCCGTGGAGCAGTTGATGGTGACCGCCAATGCACACGTCCCCGCCCCTTGCACGTGACCCCCCTAACCATACCTATCTCTAAATTGGGCCGGACCTCAAATCTGATTAGGTTTAAACGTTGGAGTTAAAATATAATTTGGATCCACCAACTATGTTTTTATAATTAATTATATTTAAAATATTTGTCAATTGAAACTCAATCAAGAATTAAATACCTTAATTTAATTTCCAATCAAATTAACTCATTAACATATTCTTTTTCTATATAATTAAAATTTTTATAATTACTGAATTTAGTATAAAGTCTAATGAATTCAAAGCTCGCAATCTAAACTAAGCTTAATAGAATTTAAAAGGCTCAAAGCCCAAGCTAAGTTTAACTGTTTTGTATTCAATTTTGATATTATTTTTAAAATGAACTCATTTACTCAAATCAACATTATTTATATTTAATATATTCAAACTTCAAGTCGACATTATTTATATTTAATATATTCAAACTTTAAGTCGACCCGATTCATTGTCATCCATATTAACGCCATGTAAAAACCATCCGTAGAAGTTCCAGACTCATGTACCAATTGGTTATAAATTACCACTATGCCAAAATTTGGCTGTCAGATAATGCAATACCAAAAGAAACAGAGTTGACACACAAGAAAAGGCCATGCAGATTGCACAATTATGGTAAGATCCAAGATCAAAATTCCACGAGGAGGAACGGGAATGATACACAAAATAGAAAAGCCAAGAATTCTTAAACATACACCAAGGTAAGGCCAAGGGGGCTAATTTGGCTTCCTCATATTTCTCCCAGCTCTAATCACTTCATCCACCAATAGCAATTGTGATGCAATAACTGGCCTGTTAAATGCACAATATCATATCACTCCAAGTAACTTCAGCAGCACCATTTTCCATTTCCAACACCAATTAATGAAAGCACACACCGTTATTGCAGCTACTAAGACTCGATTCATTTTTATCATTTCAAATCCCTATTTTTATTGAAGAAAAGGAACTAGAAATCCCAAATAAGAAGTCCTACAGTTTACAACTCTTCTTTATAGTAATTTGATCTATTGCTTCACATCCTGACAAAAGGTTACTATGAACAGAAGAATTAGAAGGATTGAACTACCCACTCGTTATTCAGAATCATAGAACACTAAAAATCTTGTGCCTAAAAAGTAGTTGATTGTTATGTGTATGTTTGTGTGCGTATATGTGTGTTTGTTTGCATGTGTATATCCGTGTGTAAGTGTGAAAAGTTAGTTATTTGAGTTTGTTCATAATGTTTGTATGCATGTGTATATGTGTGTGTAAGTGTGAAAAGTTAATTAATTGAGTTTGTTCATACCCTGAAGTTATTAGTTGGCGCTTAACAGAATAGTTGTCAAAAATGCCCTCCATCTTAGGGTCAAGAGGCCCTCCTGTCTGCAAGTTGATTCCAACAATATTGCCACTGTCATGCTCTCCCTGGACCAAAATGGAACAATGGTCAAGTTATTAAACGAATGGAGACAAACAAGCAGGACTGCGCAAGGTAGGAGTTGTAGATACCGTGAGAGTAATAATCTCATCTTGAGTATCAAGCCCGGAGTTTTCAGCCAGTGTCTTGGGAACCACAAGAAGCGCACTGGCAAAAGCTTCAATACCAAGTTGAGCACGCTGCTCAAGTTTGGAGATTATGAATTGTTAACATGAAATGCCACACAGGATTGCAACAGGAAGGGAAGAAATATATGGAGACAATTACCCCTTGAACTGTTTTCTTGACTTCATCAATCAAGTATTTTCTGGCTGCAAATTCAAAAGCTCCTGCACCCTGATTCCCAAAGAAAATAGATTTCACCATCCACAAGGTTGAAATAAACAGAATAAGGGGAGTGCAGTAAACTAAAAACGCATAACTTCGTGGACTTATTTCTGACCCAACATAAGAATTAAAAATTAAAAAACAAAACTAGCATTCTAGAAACATGTATGCAATTACTTTAATTGAATCAAGGAATTAAAGCAAATATCGCTTCAGTCCAGCAAATATTGTGCAATCAGCACTTACAAGAACAACAGCTTCATCTTCTATGGTATTTTTGACTGCTCTCAGGCCATCTCGAACTGCATCCTTTATTTGAGCAATTGTATGGTCATTTGGTCCTAAAAGATTAAATAAGTCAAAACTTAGTGCTGCATATCCCATGATACATACAAATATGTCCAAAACCAGGGGGCTTCTGGATTAGAGCAGTTAAAAGAAAGAGACCATTCATGTGCAGATTAAGTGGAAAAGTTTATAGTGCCAATTACCTTTTATCAAGATTGTACAAGAATGAGGATTCTTCACATTTTCAACAAAAGTATATTTCTCCTCGCCAAGAACATGCTCATAAACTAGTCCAGCCCAACCAAGGCAATCAGGGGATAAATCATCAACAGAATTCACAGCCTCTCCTCCACATGCCAAAATCAGGCGCTCCATGTTTCTCCTCTTCGCTCTTCGAAGAGCAATAATCTAAAAATTATTAGATAATCAACTACTAAACAAGACTTCATGCCCTGATATGTAAGGGAATCAAGTCAAGAAACTTTCAGCGAGAAATAGTCCCCACAGTGATACGAAAATATGTACTTGTAGTAGATGGCAGTTAAGACTGTTAGTATGTCAGTTGGAGGGTGTTATAAGTAACTACAAATAACAGTCCCCCCAGTCGGTTGGAGGGTGTAATGAGTAACTATAAATAACAGTCCCCCCATGGCTATTGTATGTTTTCCCTCTCTCTTTTCCCTCTTTTTCCTTCCATCTACCATTTTCCATAACACACAGTCTCAACAAGATAAAGCAAATATGCAGCTTATTGAGCTGACTACACTTGCATGAGGTACTTCTATGATAGATAACCAGGAGTTGAGGACTTACCCCTGCTCGTGCAAGAAGGTCTAGTGACGGGGGATCAATACCCTTTTGGTTAATGACGACAAAGTTCTTGTCATTATCAGAACAAACCTGCATACCAACAGATTTTTAAAAGCCACGAGATAAAAGCAAGTATACATATACATATATGTATATCATCATCACCAACATAAAATGTAGAACTAAAGTAGCTCAACCTGATTTTTTAGCCCAATGATCTTCTTAACTCTTTCATCCACCTGTCGCCTTTCGGCTGCAACCATTGCCTCTCTCTGCTCCGCATTAGAGTAAAAAAAACCTGCATTGATTTCACTGGAATATGCAATATTAGTAAATAATTCACAAGAAATCCTAGCTAAATGAAATAGTTTGTCTCCAAAATTAGTAGATTAGATACTGTATAACAGAGTACCTTTTCTCATATTCCAAAGACACATTGCATGTCAACATATAGCAGTTCTCTGCTCGCCGTTTCATATCTGGGTGCCTAGAGCCATGGTCAAGTACAAGACCTTCAACCTGAAAAAGAGCACCATGGAATTAAGTGAACAAAATCCTATACAGTTTTTCCAAGTTATAAAGTACACAGCTTTAATCAGTAACTCATTAGAAGATCACCAACGAGTAACATCTCTTTATATATTATGAATTGCTAAATGACTGAAGCCTTTCTGTGCCAATGGGAACTATGGCCTCAACCTTCCATTTGAGAGCACTGATACTTTTTCTTCTAACAAACATAAACCACACAAGATGAATTATATTCATTACAGAAAACAATATTTTCCAGTTGTTTACAAGTCAGGCTGGCCTTAATAAAATTCCTAAGCCTTCTACAATTCGAGAAAATTACCAGTCGTGTATCAACATCAAATTTGTGGCGCATGTGCATAATCTCGACCATAAAGAGATCAACGGCTTCATCAGGCTTTCTAATACATAGCACCTGCATAGTTTACAAAGAAAATAATTATAATCACGCTAGCTAGAAATAGTTAGGGGCCTCAAAAATCTAAAATTTGACAATATACACAGCCTTTGAGAACATATCAGCAGGTAAAACTCACCGCATTGACAACAATGTCAGTCAACTGATCTGCCAAAGCTTCATAAAGCTGCACAAGAGCAATCATTGTCAACTTAAACTTGAAATGACTTATAACGTTAAGCAAATTACATTTTCTCGAGAAAAGAATCACCTTTGTTCTTAGTGTTGTTCTTGCCACCATTTTTAGAATCTCTTTGTCAGGTTCATCGCCCATGACCACGGGAGTTTTAAATTGCTCCAGAAATTGCAGGGTGGCCCTTTTTGCAATTTCAAAACCATCGACCAGAACACGCGGATGCATTCCTGAATAAAATTAAGTAGATGTAATCAAAACGATCATACTCTAAGACTGACTTCAGCATTTGATGAAAATAAGTTTTTTGATTCTTTACCATCAAGACTCAAACTAGTTTTAGACGAATTGGCATGGATGGCTACTAACCTTCATCAATGTATCGTTCACATTGCTTCATGAGTTCCCCGATAAAGATGACAGTAGAAGTAGTACCATCTCCGCTTGTGTCGTCTTGAGCAACAGCTGTCCTTGCAATCATAATCGCCGTGGGGCTCTGAATTTGCTGAAACCAGTAAGAAGCAAAACGCCGAGAGCCAGTTACAGATTGAAAGAAGATCTCATCTTAAAATTAAAATTAAAAACACACAAAGTACCATTTCTTTGAGAAGAGTGTTGCCATCTTTAGTGAGTTTGATATCTCCAGCTCCGCCTACAAGCCTACGAGTGAGAGTCAGGTGTTCCATTTTCACAAGATAAAGAAGTCAAAATACAGAAGAAGAAGATGAGTACGTACATCTTAATGGTGCCTTTGGGGCCAAGATTGGTCTTGAGGACTTCTTGCAAGCCCTTGGCAGCATTTATGTTCATATGAAGCGCCGCCGATTTGTTCAGCACCTCGGCGTTAGGGTTCAGCACTCGAAGTGCCATAGTTCCTTTTCTCTTCTCTTCTCTTCTCTACTCTTCTCGTCTCGTCCAAAGAGAGAAACAACACAGGAATGGAATCTGCTATTTCCTAGGGCTCGCGAGGAAAATGAAAATGAAGTTTGGGCGGTAGTTTAGGGGAGTTTGTTAAAACTGTAAATTAAAATTAAATTAAATTTGAGTAAAAGAAACGAAGCTAAAAAGCTATTTGCTTTTTCTTTTTTATTCTTCTTTAAAATTTTAATTAAAATAATAGCAAAATGAAATTTTAAATTTAAACTTAATTAATAATATAATTCAAACTAATAATTTAAAATAATTAATTAAGTTGTTAGCCTTAACCTACTGTATGGTTGATGTCCCCGGGGACAGGGACAGATGACAGGACATAGAAATCTTGTCCTTCATTAACATTTGGTCCTACTTTTCCTTGTTTCTATCCTCTGTCTTCGGAGTACAGAAACAAAGATTTTTGTCCACTCGGAAACCGAAGGACAAAAGGCTTTGTCCCTGTCTCCGAAACAAAGAAACTGACTTGCCTCCGAAAATACCCCTCGCCTCTGTTTACATCGTCTCTGTCTATCTCTCCTACACGGCTTGGCCTCCGTCATCAGTCCTTCTTTTCCGCACGCATTTCTTCTGTCTACGGTTCTCTGTCGGATGCTGGGCTTCACTCTCCCACGCAGGGACTCTTCTTCCCAAGTAAGTATTTTTTGGCATTTCTGGCAAAAACATGATGCCTCCGAACGTCTCCATTTCTGTGGTCGGCGAAATGTGGTCCGCCTGCTATTGTTTTACTTTTGGTAGTGTTGAGTTGGAAATGGAGGATGTATCTGTGAAACGGAGACCTTCCGAGCTTGTTAGGTGTTTGTAAATGGCGATTGTGAGAAATGGATTTGCAGATCTTGAATGGGATGATGTATATTGTCGGGTCTAGCTACCGGAGATTGTTGGGTCTTAGGTTATTTTTGTTCGTATACCACAATGCTGAGACTTGATTTTTTATTTGAATTTTTGTTGTATGGTTGGTGGGTTTGTAATCATTCTCTGATCCAGTTTCCAAACCTTTAACTTGCGTATTTGTTTCTGTGTAGGAATCCTGGGTTGTTGGTGAACGTTGATAGCTGTTTTCAAGCGTTACCTCATTAGCTATCTCCAAACTGCTTCTGCTGTTTCTTCGAACAGGTATGTATGTTGTTGTGATCATAGGTTATGCATTAGGCTATCAGAGGCCTCATTGTATTTGGCTACGTTGGATTATGCCTTCTGTTGCGTGAAGTAGCTTAGTACTGAAGTGTTTGTTGTAATTCATTTATTAGATAGCAATTAAGTATGTATGACATATGTATATTGTTCTTTTCTGGGATTTGGTTGACAATATGTCCATGATGTGTTAATCCTTCACTCATTTTTTGTATATATTGTGTAGAAGATAGCAGCAACCTATATTGCCTTTGTTTGTATGAGTGACATGACTGTTGACTGATGAATCCAATCTTTTGACTTTCACTCTTCCATTTGCAATGTCATTACTGCGATTAACCACCAATCATTCTAATAATAACAACCAATGATTAGATCGTTAGATCCTACAATGTAATGACAAATCTCAATCACTCATTACTGTTATGTCCATCCATAGACCTTCCTTGGGCCTTACTTGAAGCCCTCCAATGTATGACCATCGGGTTAACGATAGTTACACAGCTTATGTCTGTGTGCATGCCAAGGCCTTCTAGTTTCTTCTACTGCCTTCATTCTGTGTATGTTGCCTCCAAATTGAAATTTTCTCCCAAGGCACTTACAAGCACAGTGAATGTTATATTAATATTATAAATTGATGTCGCATGTCCTTATATGAGGTCGATGTATTTTTAAATTTTATAGATTGTTATTTTTATTAACAATGTTCCTCAATATAATTGTTATTAACATATGCATATATTTGTTATTGGTTAATGAGAAACTTTCCAGAACATTCATATATTTTCTAATTCTTCTATCTCCATACAGACTTGTTTGCCAAATTTTTTAAAACTCAGCAAGTTAGAGCTTTGATTTAATGGGATTAAAACCCATTCCTATATGTAGCCTTAGACTAGAGGTTTATGTTTATGGTGGTGATCTACAACTCAACTACCCGTGATAAGAATAGTGACAAGGATCTGCCAATCATTTCCTTGTGTTGCTCAATTATCATCATATAATGTTAGTTGATGGATAGAAGATAATAGGATGAGGAGGCATCATTTTCTTTTGCTCACAAGTTAGATATAGCAATAAATACTGAGGAACAATTGTACTGATTTCTTTCCAATTAAAAAAGTATAAATGAATCAACCACCGAATGAACAAGGTTTGTTCACAAATGCAATTCAGTCACTTTCCCATACACTTCATCGTTCTATCTATGTAAGTTATCCTTTTATCCTTCATTGTACTTATGTTTGTTGGACAACTACATCATGTTATGAGCCGCACATGAACCAGTCAACCAATTTCAATGATTATATATACAATGTTATACAAAGTGTTGAGAATGTATCTTTCATAAATATACTAAGCTAATTATCGGTGAATATCACTTAATAAGACATCATTATTTATGAAACAATACAATCTGTCTTTGTGATGATACAATCTGTCGTAGGTTAAAGAGATGGCATGGTATTGTAAATCAGTTGTTGTATGATCTCTTGTATGTGAGTCAAGGTTTGTAGGTGAAACTAATAAGTTTGATGTTGAGTTAAACTAGAGGTAAGAAATGCGAGGATGTGATAAGTTCAAGTGCCAATACAACTTATCTTACAAAACTGGTGATTCACATCCATGTTGTCATGTCAGTCCATAGCTATATTGTCTTCTCAATATTCTCCTATATTGCCTAAGGCATGAAGTGAATATACTTTATCTCGTTTTTTCTTAGATAATCAAGCAAAGAACCTTGAGAATTGTACTTTATTCTTGTTGTGTTGGTTGTGGCTTGTATATGAGCTGTATGTTTTTGAAATCTTTGCAGACAGTATTTAGTTACAAAACATGGATACTAGGCGTCGTGATGCTATCTTTAAGGCGCTGGCATTTTTTGAGTTTTGGAATGGGGAATTGAACTTAAT
>JANITX010000001.1:49348396-49358597 GCA_027564395.1 Erythroxylum ulei
AATTTATTCAAAAAAAATTGAAAATAATTAATTTAAAACTTTAATAAATTATAAGACTATTTAATAAATTATTAAATAGTATTATAATTATTAATAAACATTTAATAAATTATAAGACTATTTCTATAAAAAATTAATTATATATTAATAAATAATAAAATAAAATTTAGATAAAATCAATAGTTTTATTATTATATTTAACAAAATGCGAGAGAACTCAATTTTTCATTACAATCTAATTATTTTAAAATTATCTAGTATTTTCACTAAGTACTTAAACATTGTATTAAGAACTTTTATTAATTATTAAGAACTTATTAAATAATTTAGAATTAGATATAAAATTCACAAGAGAGCATACCTTGATCCTTTGTGATCATAGAGTTATAAGTTTAAGACACGAAAAAAGTCTCTTTGTAAAAATATAAAGAGAAGTTTGTGTACATTAGGATTTTTTTTAACTTTTGTAAAGTAGAAAATTTTGTATATCGGATTGTTTTTAAATGTAAAATTCACAAATTATTATATTATTCAAAAAATAATTAATAAAAAGAAGGAAAAAAAGGGTTTGTTAATGATCATAGCATATGGACCCACCTTTCCCATCAAAATATAATAATCATCATAAATTCAAAAAATTACCTAAAGAAAAGCGACACCAAAAAGCTATTTCGACAAATAGAAGAAAGTATTAGCCATCCGATCCGAGCGCCAAAATCAAACCAACCCTACTGCCAAAGTTCCAATCTTTGCTTTTCAAATTTCAAAACTTGCATTTTGTGAATTCTCACTCTCGCATCGCATCGCATCGCACTACCTCCATACCAGTTTCTCTGTTTTATCCTCTATAACCAGAATCCCCCCAACTGTTACTTTTCCATATTTGAAGCAGAACATATGGAGATAGGGAAAAGCCCTTTAAGTTCATGCTCCAAAGATCACCAACTCGTTTACAAGGAATGGTTCAACTTGGCCGATTCAGGTTTATACCATCTCTTTATTACTGGATTATCTGAAATGGGTTGTTCTTAAAATCTAGTTTGTTTCTCTCATGGGTTGGTGTTAGATGGAGACGGTCGTATCACTGGGAATGACGCTACCAAGTTCTTCTCTTTGTCTAACCTTTCTCGCCAGGAACTCAAGCAGGTGTATTATTTCGTATAAAGTTATTTCTCGATCTTTTTTGCTTGAATTGCGCTTCTGGATAATGTTTATATTTGTTAAGATCGTGGTGAGTCATGTTCTTTGATTGTTTCTAAAGATATGGGCACTTGCGGATTCCAAACGTCAAGGATTCTTAGGATTTGTGGAGTTCGTTGCTGCGATGCAGGTCTAACCCTTGTGCTTTTGCTGGACCTTTGCTTGGTTTTGTTCTTTTTTGTTATTTAGTAGACTAGAATAAATCTAACATTTGTGTTGATTATCTTTGAGTACAGCTTGTTTCTCTGGCACAATCAGGGCATGAAATCACCGTCGATGTTCTAAAAGAGACATGTATGTACAATAACTTTATTCTGACTAATATGCTCTGTCATGTGCATTTATTAATGGCTGATTACCGCGCAACCGTTGAATTGGTTTTCCTAGACTGAAAATCCTTTTCCAAAGGATACAACGTATGGAGAATTAACATGAATTTTTGTGGTTAATAAGTCCTTAGTAATCACGAGATGAAAGTATCTGCTGAAGGGGCAAAACTTTGCTGATATATGTTGCAAGCTGTATTTTGATTTGACATTGATTATGAATGCTTTAGCTCTGAGAGCGGTAACAAGAGATTTGGAAGTTACCAATGCTATCACATTTGCACTTATGAAGGGCTGACTACAAAGGCTTTTGTGTTCTGAATAATTGTTTTCTGGTTACGAGTCAATGAAGTACTTCAAATTCTTTGATTCATCCTTCTTTTACCATATGTGCTTTCATTTTGGTGTGGTTTAATTCATATATATATGTGTAATTCTCTCAGCTTTAGTGGAAAACATCAAACTCCCAGTGATGGAAGGTGTTAATGAGTTGCTAGCTGTAAGTATTTTGATTAGTGTAATTGCAAGGCTTGGCTATTTGGAAGAATCACTGGGACACTCTCTTTAATTTCTTCTGTTTTCTTTTTCTCCCAGAAAAACAAGAATTCAACAGCCAACGGTGAATTTGAAATCAATGGTAATCTATATTCTGACTGCAATTTTTTTGTCTTGTTTAATTGTTTATTTGGAAAATTAATTGATTGATAATGTTACAGGATTAACTCAGCTGCAATTATCACCAGCAGCTCAACGGTTTACAACAAAATCATCAAGAAAGGTTTGCATAAATTTGGATTTGTTATGAACCGATGTTATTTCTCTCCAAGTTACTTTGTTATTTTAATCATTGTTTGTAGGACTAATATTTCATTATGGTAATATCTATTATCAGGATTTTTTGGTATATGTTGTCGATATTTTGAAAATTATTGTTTATAATGGTTTTACTATGTTGTGGAACCAATAGGAAGAAAAGAACGTGTACCCTTAATGCATAATCTAAAAGTGGTCCTTGAAATTGTGGGCTGCAACCACAATTGTAGTTGTAATATTATGGTTGCAGGCTGCATCTTGTAGTTATTGTGGTCTGATGTAGTTGCAATTGTATTTGCATTGATTGTAATTGTCACAATAACTGGAAACCACATTGTAAACCTTGAGCTAAAGCTTAAAAGGTAACCATAAAAGCTAATACCTTTGAGCAATTTTCTGTTACTAGTATTCATCAAAATTGGTTTACTAACGAGGTAAATGAAGTATGTGAAGATGATAACTTCCTAAGCATGTAATTTCTGGCTACCCACCTTGTTTGTTTCTGAAATTGTTGATTTTGCTGCCTGATTTTCCCTTCTTTTTCTTTTCTCTTGATATTTCTTTAAGCATGTGACTTATTCATTTGTCCCATCTTTACAAATATTTGGACATGTTTCATATTTATATCCATTGCTGATTTACGTACATTTAATATACCTCTTGGCAACACTTCAAATTTTCAACTTGTGTTCTGATTAGTTTTCATTCCTTTTTCCACTATCTGTTGTTCAGATGCCACTTAATGCCGTAACATCTATAATTGATGGTTTGAAGAGACTGTACATTCAAAAACTCAAACCATTAGAAGTTACCTATCGTTTCAATGACTTTGTTTCTCCCTTATTGGTAAGTAGATTGAGGTGTTTTCCTTTTCTTTATTTGTACAATTGTTAATTTTTTATTCTTGATCTCAATCCTTTTACGTTGCAGTTTGTGATACTTAAGTAACTCATGCGTTAACTTGTTTTTCAGACAAGCAGTGATTTTGATGCCAAGCCTATGGTTATGCTTTTGGGCCAGTATTCTACTGGGAAAACAACATTTATAAAACATTTGCTTAGATGTAACTACCCAGGTTAGCTGACGATGGTATTTTCTTCTCATGTCAATTTGCAAGATTGTGCTGTCTAATCTCTTTCCTATGGGCAGGAGCTCACATTGGACCAGAGCCGACAACTGATAGATTTGTTGTTGTGATGGTATGCCCAACTTCCTTAATGCTTCTACTTTGATTTGACTTTGATATGTTTGAAACATATCTTGTTTCGCTTGCATTTATAGTCATTTGCAGTCTTCTTGTTTAATGAATTTTCATTTACTATACTAACCATGTTCTGTCTTTCCAAGCAATAAGTGAGGCATGAAGGATTAGGTTTATCTTCTTGGTCCATCCTGTCATATATTGGAAACCTTTTCCTCTCTAGAAATGCACAATTGATACGGAATGTACTAGTGTTGCTTCAATTCAAATTTGTTGGAACTTATATGATGATTTTAGTTGTCATCTACCCTTCTTTCTTATGGATGCTTGGCCTAAACTACATCAATTTGGAAATTGCCCATTATATTCTTGAATTTAGACGGGAACGGATGAAAGAAGTATACCTGGGAACACAGTTGCCGTCCAAGCAGATATGCCCTTTAGTGGCCTCACCACTTTTGGAGGATCATTCTTATCAAAGTTTGAATGTGCACAAATGCCACATCCAGTGAGTTGAACTTGGATGTGCTTTTCGTAAATGGGTTTTTCATTACTTATTTGTATTACTAAGTATTTACAGTACCATTGCTGTCTTTTTTTCATGTGCTTGTAGCTGCTAGATGAAATTACAATTGTTGATACACCTGGGGTTTTGTCTGGAGAAAAGCAACGAACACAGCGAAGTTACGATTTCACTGGTGTTATATCATGGTTTGCAACAAAATGTGACCTGATTCTTCTTTTGTTTGATCCTCACAAACTTGATATCAGTGATGAGTTTAAGCGAGTGATTGCATCACTACGTGGTAATGATGACAAAATCCGTGTTGTTTTAAACAAAGCAGATCAAGTTGATACCCAGCAGGTTAGGTGTTGGAATTCAAAATGCCCTATTCTTTCTAATAGCAAGATTTATTAGGTCTACTGCACTTGCTTACTTCTTGGTTTAACTATATAGTTGATGAGAGTGTATGGGGCTTTAATGTGGTCTCTTGGAAAAGTGCTGAATACTCCAGAAGTTGTGCGTGTTTATATTGGGTATGCTCGCTATCTCTTTGTTTATGATGAAAGACACCCGTGTATTGTCTGCAGAGTAGTGTTGTCAATTTGCTATATCACCTACTTTATGATGGTTGTGCTACTTGAAAGGAATGCTGGGGGTTTTCTTTTAAGTAAATCGTGCAAGTTTTCTTGTGATATATCCTAATGTTATAGATCTGTTGTTGACTTTGCAGTTCCTTCAATGACAAGCCTATTAATGAAGAAAATGTCAGCCCCATGTTTCGTGATCTTTTTGAGAAAGAGCAAGATGACCTTCTTGTAGACTTGGTTGAGATTCCTAAGAAGGCTTGTGATCGTCGAGTATGTTCAAATTTTGTGTATATAGTCTTTTAACCGTTCTTATGCAACATCCATTGATGCATATCTGTGTAAATTTCGTGCTTGTTTCATGGATACATGTGGTTTTGATAAAGCTTGTGGAATGGTGATTTTCTTTCTTACCTTTTTACCATGATAAACAAACTAATTACGACAATTATAGATCAATGAGTTCGTGAAGCGAGCTAGAGCAGCAAAGATCCATGCCCACATTATTAGCCATCTTAAGAAGGAGATGCCTGCCATAATGGGAAAGGCCAAGGCTCAACAACGGCTCATCGATAACCTCGAAGAAGAATTTGCCAAGGTTTTTCTGGCCTATTTCTCTTGATCTTTTACTTCTTCACATATTTCTATTCTGTTCCAGAGTGATATAGAGCTGTATATCAAAATTCTCTGATTAAATGGAGCAGTTGCAAAGAGAGTTCCATTTACCAGGAGGTGATTTCCCAAATGTGGAGCACTTCAAAGAAGTCCTGCGGACCTACAATATTGATAAATTTGAGAAGCTGAAGCCGAAGATGATACAAGTTGTAGATGATATGCTGGGATATGAAATTCCAGACCTCCTGAAGAACTTCAGGAATCCCTACGCTTAAACGTAGGTGATGTTCTTAATGGTGAAAAGGCTCTGTGCTTGTCCTCAAAGCAAAATGAACCATAAAGGTTGGATCTTTTTCTTCTTCCCTTTCGTTACTTGTCCTCGGGCAAAATGAACCATAAAGATACAATCCGTTTCGTTTTGCCTATTATTTTTTTCATAGTACGTATAGGTTTGAGTTGGTTAAAACAGTTTTGAATTGGATTGTTGGATGAAGTTCTATTCTTAAGGAGGACGTGAAGATTTTCTAATATACAATAATCTTGAACAGAGGATGCGTTTAAAGATGGCAATGGTTTTGGGCTGGCTGGAGCTTAGCCTGAATACTGTATTCAGGCTCGAGTTCGATTAAATCGGCAATGGGTGTGGGCCGGGCTCGAGCTTAGCCTAAATATAGTATTTAGACTCGAGTTCGATTACATTTATTTTTAAATTTTTTAAAATTAGAAAATAACATTATTTTATGTTTTATATCTTATGTGAAAATGCTTAGCTCGGGATTTATTTTTAAAAAGAATTTGAGCTTGATCGGAAGCTCGATTAACTTAAGTTGAATTTGTTGACTTCAATTGGGGGTCGAGCTTGATATTCGATTAGGTTAAATCTCATCCTTTAACTTTGGGTTAAGGTAGGTTATGTTATTATCAAACATGGTTATGAATTATACAATTAAAATAATTAATTATATGAAGTTGAATACCTAAATTTTAATTATACAAAAATTAAAGAATTATTCCATAATTTTAAACATTATTTAGTATTGCATTGAATTGATATTAAAACTTATCCAATTAACGGATTAAATTTAAGTTAATTGGATGTCGAGCGAAGTTGAAAGATTTACTCAATTTGACTGATATAAACAAAAAAGAATATATTTTAATATGATTTATAAAAAAATTATGTCGTTTTAATTAGCCTTAACATTTTGGTGTAAATTCGATTTGAAATTAATTAGTTTAATTTAATTTAATTAGCTCGGTCGAAATTCAAATATTTCAACAACAATGTTCGAACAATGTCGTATCCTAACAAAACCACAATTGAGCTTGAGCTGAACTTGAAATCTTAAAACCCGATTAAGCTTTGAGCCACTCAAATTTTGATTAGGTTAGGACCTGGGCTCAGGCTGCAAATACGCCCAAACTGTGTTGGGTCCAATATCATCCTTAATTAATAAATTCTTTAAATTGTAAGCCGTTATGGCGCCACTCATGCAGTCACCATATTCGCAAAGTTGACCTTAACACGTAAAGCTCCAAATCCTTTTCAATCTCTGGAGGGAAATGGAAGAAAGGTCGGAGGACCTACGTTCTGTTCAAAATCCAACTCAATCCAATATCCATCATCCAACGTGAGCTCCAATTCCTATGTCCCTAACGTATTGCGCAATCTTTGATCGATCGTCTGAGATCTTCTCGCTTTCCTCCTATTTAAGCTCTGCACATGACTAACACGAGGGAGAGACACCCAGAGAAGGAATATGAACTCCGAAATGATGATCGGGAGGAGATTTGAAGGTAAGGTTGCAATCGTCACCGGTTCCACTTAGGGAATCGGTTTCAGTATCGCTCACCGTCTCGGCTGGGAAGGAGCCGCCGTCGTCATCTCCTCCCGCAGACAGGTAGGTGGATTGGATCATTCAGCTCCGTTTTACTTCCGTGAATCGCCGGCCTTAAATTTATTTATTTATGCAGAAAAATGTGGATGAGGCTGTGGAGAAGCTCAAGTCTGAGGGCATAGAGGTCCTTGGTGATGTTTGCAATGTATCTAATGCACAGCAACGGAAGACTATGATTGACACTACCGTGAAGGTAATGAATTATCATATTTTATGTTTGAAATTTTCCTTCAACTTAGAGTTGTCAAACCAATTCCAAATTCGTTCAGACTCGATTGTGAAGGCCGAATTCAAACCATACAGTTCAAGTTCGATCTTATTCAAATTGATGCTCATAACTGATTGGAACTGAGCTCGGACGTCTGATTCGAATGAGCTCGCCTGTATAAGTCGGATTGCAACTGTACAATCCCAACTCGATGAGAATTGGGGCCTGGTTAGAGCCAAGAAAAAATAACCCATTTGGGATGAGCTATAGACAACGTGTCATCCTACTTGTAATTCTTCTATTAATAAGAATGCATGCTTTTTACAAAGTTGTGAATATATAGTACCGGAGTTTGATTTTGGTCGGTAGAACGTATATCGATCGATACCGATACTGTACAAAATCGATAAAACCCTGATGCGTTTCCATTTTGAACTGCAGAAATATGGGAAGATAGACGTGGTGGTATCAAATGTTGCTGCGAGTCCATCAAACGATCCCATTCTAAAAACTAAAGAATCTGTACTTGACAAATTATGGGAGACAAACGTCAAGGCATCTATCCTTATTTTGAACGTCATTCATTATCACTTACAAATTACTATTTAATCATTTATTAACGGCGGGGGATGATCAGTTCTGACCTCCATTAATTTTGCAGGATGCAGATCCGTACATGCCAAAAGGATCTTCAGTTGTTCTGATTTCTTCTGTTACTGGTTACTGCCCAGAAGCTCCCATGTCCATGTAAGGCGTCACAAAGACCGCCATTTTAGGCCTCACCAAGGCAACCAACAACCTTAGGATGGATAGGTATAAACCATAACCTCTGCATGGTTCAGATTACTTTAAAGTTAATGGGTCAGACCTGAATTTTCAACCTGAAGTTCGGTTCAAAAAGCTCATGCCCCTATCATCAAAGTGACATTATTCTAGTATAATTGACTGAAACGACTTTTAAGACGAAAATACCATCATTTTAAATCAATTATAAGAAAACATGCCATATGGTGCAATCTAATTGGAATTTAAGCCGATCCTAAACCGACTCATTACCATTCTTATCTGCAGCGTTAAATTAGTTTCATTTCATTTTCAGGCTCTAGCAGAAGAGATGGCTCCTAATCAAATTCGAGTGAACTGTGTAGCTCCTGGAATTGTACCAACACAATTCGCAAGTTTTCTTGCAACAGATGAAAAAGTTGTAAGTCCTAAACAACATTAAAAATCTTGATGATTATTATTTAGAATTCTAACTAGAGTTGACTGACCAGGTCGGTCGAAACTGACTTTCCTATAGGTGGCTTGAGTTTAGTATGAAACTTGATCGGACTTAATTTGCCAAAAAATGATGTTTTAATCAGTTAAACTAAGATAACATAATCTTAGATGATTAAATTAAAAAGATAGCATTTTAAAAAGGTATTTGAATATTGAAATTTTCAGGTAGAACTTCGGTTTGACTCCTTAAATCCGAGTTTAGCCTAAATTCCAAACAATTCAAACCTGATCGAACAAATTGTTTCTGCCAACACTAATGCCAACCGTTTTGATTATTGTATTTGTAGAGGAAGGCCCTTGTGAATAGGACCCTTCTTAAAAGGCTAGGCACCTCACAGGACATGGCCTCTGCGGCGGCGTTTTTGGCTTCCCATGAGTCTTCATACATAACCGGAGAAACTTTGGTGGTGGCCGGAGGTGTGCGCTCCCGATTGTAGTTCCTTCCCTCCATTATTGTACTGTAATTCATTCTTGACCACCTTGTGCTTCCGTTAATAAACTCGACATTCATTTGGCATAGTGTATAATTTGGCTGAAATTTTGGAGGGTGAATAATCACTCTTTTTTTTTGCTATAAAAGTTTTTTTTTAAATGAATGTTTGATTGTAAAATAAAAAATATTTTTTTAATAGATATAATTTTTTTGGCAGTTAAAATACAGGCTTTTAAGAAGCTCAAATTTGGAGCTTCTCAAAAAAGCGATTTTTCAATAAATTTTTCATATCAATTAATGAGTCTATTTTTTAATCTCTTTTACCCTTATGTTTTACACATAATTCTTACAATACCCACAAACCCATCTTCACATTTATTTTGAGAATTATATAATATTATTTAGCTTTTTTATATGATTTAATATTTATTTTTGATATTAGTTTTACTTATGTTAGAATAAAAGATTTGGTTAGACATATTTACATTTATGTTTCATATGATTTAAAAATATATAATACTAGTATATTATGCTTTGCATATTGTTTAATATATTTTAAATAATATTTATATGCATAAATAATTTTTATTGTAAGATAAAATATGGTTAAAATTAAAAGTACTTTTTTATTTTTATGTTACCAAATAGTCCACTATATAAAACTCTTAAAAAAACTCTTTTTTAAATGACAGTTAAACAGTCAACTGGCTTCTTAAAAAAGCTCTTTTCAGAAAAATTCTATTGACAAAAGTTCTACTAACAAAATTTCTACTGATATAAGCCTATCTAAACAACACTTATACTCCTTTAATCAAAATTCCAAAAAATATATAAATGCGACAACAAAAATCTCTTGACCGTCAAATAGTAGATATTAGTAATCATTAACGTATAAATAATTAAAAATATTACTTTTATAAAACAAATATTATCTAATAATAATTATATAATTACTACAACAATAATTTATATCCAATAATATGCGGACTTACCATAATTAATAAAAATATTATTTTTGAATAATTCACATGAAAATAATAATTATATAATTGGCCCTAAAAAAAATCTCTTGACCGTCAAATAGTAGATATTAGTAATCATTAACGTATAAATAATTAAAAATATTACTTTTATAAA
>JANITX010000001.1:49476565-49491252 GCA_027564395.1 Erythroxylum ulei
GAATTTATAACACTTATAAATAAGAATTAAAAATAAATATTAAAAATAAATTTAATATTATATTCAATATTAGTTTCATTTTAAATGTCTTAATGAGATCTTTGTAATGATATATTTTGTGTAAAGCAATAAATATGTTAAATTTAATTATTTATTAATTTATGTAAATAAGTCAATTTGTGAAAAGAACATAAAAGAAAAAAGTTAAAAAGTAAAAGGATAAAATTGTCTTTTTGTACTTTTGGTGTAATGAATAGTAGCACACCAAATTTGACGTGTTACTGTTCATTGCATCATTTTAGTGTGTATTTTTGGTGCCTTGGTTGGAGTAAATTATTTGCACCAAAATATCAAATTTAATGTGTTACGATTCATTGCACCATTTTAGTGTGTACTTTTGGTGTCTTGGTTGGAGTAGATTTTTTGCACCAAAACACCATACCTTGGTTGGAGATGCCCTGAGATGTGTAAGGGGAACAGAGGACATAGGGTATTTAGGTACAGGTGATTTGAAGGGATTTTGGGTACCATTCTTCGGCAATACAGAATGGTACCCATAACCACGATATTAAACCCTTTAAACATAATAATTTTTGACATTTCTAAATTTGATGGGTTATTTGAATTGGGTCATCATATACAAGATAAGTGGCTTCTTTTAGTTTGTGTGTGTTCCGTCTGCTATCAGTTTGAAAATTACTTCAAAAAATGTTTTTTCGTACAATAGATGAGGAACAAAGAGGACTAAGTCCTCAAGAAAGCAGCCGAGCTAGCATCATACTGGAGAAGCAAACCAAGACCTGGATCAAAGAAATCTCAAATAACCTAACGATGAAGGCCAGAAGAACCTTGTTTAGCAAGCAAATCTGCACACATCCACATTAAATTTTCCTCCACATGTGTGTCAGTCCAAGGCTTCCTTTTGTCAATTTCTTTGTAGTAAATTTCAATGATAGGAAGACAAATTTGAAATTTTGATTTTTATTTACACAACCCGTTGATTGAATGTGTTCCTAATAATTGATGGATTGAAGATTAAGAAGTCGACTCAAAATCGAATTGATTAATTCTTAAAATGATATTGTTATTTTTTTCAAAATAAACTCGTGTGGAACAACTTAAGTTTAACAGAATCTAAAGTTGGGTTCGAACCAAAAATAAATGTTTCAGCATAACTTGATTCATTATCATTTTTAAAAAGAGATCCAACTATTATTTACCTTCTATGCATGTTTACAAAATCTCTTCCTTATAAATGGATTGGAAAGAAGTTAAAGGTTAAAAAACTTTTTTAAAAATAAGTTGGAGTTCGATATAAGATTTAATTGGATTGATATTGTCAAAATAAAAAGAAAATGTTTAATTAAATTTGATTTTTTTTAGCATTCTAATGAGTTATCAAATTTATCTTTAAATAAGTTGAGTTTGAAATAAAATTTAATTAGATTGAAATTGTCTAAAAAAAAAAGAGAGAGAGTTTTCGGAAACTTTTTCAAAAGAATTTTTTAGATTTTTTTTCTGGGTTTCAAGTCATAACTAAACGATATGGAGCGATGGTTCAATGATCTGGTGAGGATATTGATTGAGTAATCAATTGGTTTGCTTTTTATACGTACCAATTAAGATGGCTGAAATTATCACAATAAATAGCTTTTTTTTTGAATATTTTGTATTTATTTATTCTAATATTTTAAAATTTTGATAGAGAATTAAATTATTTACCAATTCTTTTTAAGAAATATGATGTGTGAATAAAGAGAAACATGATTGGTTAATTAATAGACATAAGTTTTAAATTGATTAGATTTTGAATGAGGCTTAAATCGAAATTTTTTTGACTTAATTCTGACTTACAATTAATACAATTAACTCTTAAACAATAATATTTTGATACACTATTTAAGTAGAATAGTACCAAACAATCCAAGTCTAATAAAGTCTCAGGCGAGTCTCTGATAAAAAAAGGACATAATTTGACTTAACTTGATACCATTCTTAAAAAGAGACAAAATTATTATTAAAAAATCTAAGACTCAATGAATCAAGGAAAGAATAATATTTAATATTCATCTCGATCTTGAAGAGGATTTGTTGTGATTGTAAGTGTTTTATTATATTGAATAGGTTATTTAATTTGGATTTGTTAATTCGTTAAGTGATTTATTATTTTTAGACACGTAATTATAGGTTATAACATGCACTCAGTGATTTATGCATATATATTATTAAGTATAAAAAATGTCACACCTTGATGTGATTTAAGTGATTTCAGAAAGATATCTAAGCTTTAAAATTTTTGAAATTTTTAATTTTTCAAAAATTTCCTTTTTTCATGGTTAAAAATAATAGTAAAATACATATAACATTGGTAAGATGTTTTCTTGATATATTAATTGATATTATCTCCTTTGTTTTGGATTTATTTTGATGCTTAAATATTAAAATTAATGTTTATATTGTTTTAGGATATAAAAAGTAGATATTACATCAAATTGGGACATTATTGATGATAATCACGAATTTTGGATAAAGTGAAGAGATTGCTAGAGTGGATAAGATTAATCACTTAAAGAGTTAGAATTTAGCTAGAAAAATTCTTTCTATCCCTATCATATAGGAATTTGAATTTGAATTTTTTTAGATAGACATCTTTGCCGGGTAGAATTAGATTAGGATTAGACCAGGAAAACCCTATAAAAGCGACATTCCTCTCAACAAAATGAATAATTCGCTTCTTACTTTTCTCTCAATTCTTTATCTTTTCTCTAGTTTTGGTACTGGAACAAAAGATATGTGTGACTAAACTTAATTATTTTGATTCAAGGAAATTCGAGACTCTAGTTGTAACCTTATGAGATTTTGTGTTCTTGACTTTTATTTATGTTTTAATTAAAATATTTCTTGTTTTTATTTCTTATATTTGATAAATGATTAATATTGATTAATTTGACAATTTAATTTAATGTTAATTATTATATCGCTATCTATGAATTCGATGATCTGTAATTGACAAGAAGGATTGGTACAAGTAGCAAATAGGTTGCTTATGAATTTGCACATTTAACTTATGATAAACAAAAAAAACAAGTTAAATAATTGTAGTTATCTCGATTATTTAATTTAGGGTTTAATATTTTGTACTACACTTATTCCTATCATTTATTTGATATAAAATATTATCACACCTAGTCAATGGATAGTAAGTTTTGATTTGGATGCTAGGTTTAAACCAATTAATTTAGGAAGATTTGAGACTTATTACGATTGTACTAATACATTTCAGACTAAATGCTCAAATTGCGACTTCTTTTTAGACCAATGATCAATGTTATAATTAGATGAGATCTTTCCCTTGAATTGGAGTTTGGTATTCTTGAATTTCTCACTTTTATATTTAGTTGATTTATTTTAATTCCTTTTTAATTTTAGTTAATTAATTAATTAATCCAAAAGCCTCCATTTTATTTTATTACTTAAAATTAAGAAACTAATGTTTAGTTCTCTAAGGATTAGACCTGGTTCTACAATTACTATTAGAAGTTTGGATAATCAAAATTATTTTGAGAGCTTCGACAACCCGACCAAAATTTGGCACCGTTATTAGGGATCTATTTTAGTTTCTTAGTTTCTTTGTGTGTTTTTACAGTTACTGCTAACCTCTTGTCTTGTATGACTCGTACTTCTCAAACAGGTAAATTACAATATAATCCAAAAATTAAAAAGACAACACGTCGTTTGAGAAAAGAGACTAAGCAAGGAAGTGGTCATTCACCTTCAAAAGTAAAAGCTAAAATAGATCTAACAATTGGTGAAGACTCTAATTTTCAAGAAGTGAAAGAAAAGATGACAAATTCTAACCCTAGAACGTTGAGGGAGTTAGCGGCACCAAATTTGAATCAACAACCTTTATACATACAATTTCTAGATGTTGAGGTAGATTTTGAATTGAAATCTGGTTTAATTCATTTGCTTCCTATTTTTTCTGGTCTTGTAGGTGAAGATCCAGGTAAACACTTGAAGAAATTTCATGTTATCTGCTCTGAAATAAAGCCACAAGGGGTGACAAATGAACAAATTAATCTCAGGGCCCTTCCGTTCTCATTGAAAGATAAGGCAAATGATTGACTATATTATCTCCACCTAGCTTACTGACAACATGGAATGAGATGAAAAGAATGTTTATAAGGAAGTTATTTCCTGCATCACGAGCAATGAATATTCGAAAGGAGATATATGGGATAAGATAAATTACTAGAAAAACATTATATGAATATTGGGAAAGGTTTAAGGAGTTATATGTCAATTGTCCACATCGTTAGATTCCTGACCAACTCTTGATTCAGTATTTTTATGAAGGACTATTGCCAATGGATCGAAGTATGGTTGATGTAGTTAGTGAAGGAGCTTTGACAAATAAAACACCTGAGGCAGCTAGCCAGATCATTGATATCAATTATGGCCAAAAATTCTCAACAGTTTGGGATAATGATGGATGGAGTTGTTAAGGGTGTGAATGAGGTAAGTAACAGACACCTTGAGGATAAAATTTCATATTTAACCACTCTAGCTCGTCAAATGGCTGTAAGTAAATTACAATTAGTAAGAGTGTGCAGAATATGCTCATTCTTTGGACATTCTATAGATATGTGCCTTACATTGCAACAAAATTCCTTACAAGAGGATAATGCAATAGGGCGATTTTCTAACCAACCTCAATGAAAATAGGACCCTTATTCTAATTATTATAATCTATGATGGAGGGATCATCCAAACCTGAGGATAGAAATCGAGGTGGGCAACAACAATATCAACCTAACAATTTTAAACAACATCAAGCCCTACATATGCTGAACCTCAATCTTCAAATTCAGGTATGTCTTTAGATGAAATTGTTCAAGCACTTGCTATTAATACTAGACAATTTCAATAGGAAAAAAGGGTAAGCCTTCAAAACTTAGGAAATCAGATCACTCAATTAGCCACCTTTGTAAGTAAATTGAAAGCGTAAGCATCAGGAAAGTTACCCTCCTATATGGTGGTAAATCCTAAAGAGAATGTGAGTATGATGACTTTAAGAAGTGGTAAAGAAATTCAATCTGGAGCTTTTTTACCAAAGGAGGAAGAAAAGCACGATGATGGAGAAAAGAAGGAAGAACTTTCAATTCAAGAATCCATAAAGGTTAAAAAAAAGACTTATCTTCATCAATATCAATTAATGCACGTGTACCTCCTTTTCTTAGTAGGTTGGCTAAAACAAAAGAAGATGAGCGTGAAAGAGAGATCCTAGAAACTTTCAAAAAGGTAGAAATCAATATATCACTTCTAAAAGCTATCAAGCAAGTTCTGAAATATGCTAAGTTTTTGAAAGAGCTGTGCATAAATAAAAGGAAGTTGAAGGACAAAGAGAGAATAATTTTAGGTAAGAATGTGTCAGTCGTGATAAATAAAAAATTACCATAAGAATGCAAAAATCTAGGTATGTTTACACTTCCGTATGTTATTAGTAATAAGAAAATTGAGTATGTCATGCTAGACTTAAGTACATTTATTAGTGTCATGTCATACTCAATTTACCAAGCTTCAAATATGAATTCTTTGTAAGAAACTATTGTGATTATTCAACTAATTTGATCATTTGTATGTGCATCCTATTGGAATTATTGGGGATGTTTTAGTTCAAGTTAATGATTTGATATTATAAGTGGCTTTTTACATCTTGAAAATGGATGAAGGTTGTGTTAAACATTCAATTTTGATTGTGTTGAGTAGGCTATTTATGAAGACGTCTAAGACAAAAATTAATGTGAATAAGGGTACTCTTTTGTTGAGTTTGATGGAGAGATAGTGAAGTTCAATATTTTTTAAGCAATGAGGTACCCGAATGATTTCAATTCGTTTATCATATAGATATTGTGGATTCATTTGTGCAGGATATGTTTAAAGAAGAAAATGTTGAATATGAGTTAGTGTTTAAAGTAAATCAGAAGTGAATGAGCAAGTTGATAAAGCTTATGAAGTTGTAGAATCATTGTCAGCAATGCTAATAGATCCAAAGACTTTGAATGATGAACTTACTATAACTCACAAGAAAATCTTATCTTCTGTTTTGCAAGCTCCAAAGATAGAAGTGAAGGTGTTACCTGATCACCTAAAGTATGTCTATTTAGGTGAAGGAGAGTCATTACCTACAATCATTTCAAGAAAGTTAACTATGGAGCAAGAGGAAGGGTTAGTACCACTACTTAAGGAGTACAATACTACAATTATATAGAAGTTTGAGAGGAAAAAGCCAGGTCGAGCATAACAACATTAAAAAATTATGTTTTTTCGGGAGGCAACCCAAAATATGATAGTTTTATCGATTTAGTTTTACTTATATATAGTTTGCATTTGCTTGTTTTTGAAAAATAAGTTTATTGGCTTAAGGGAAAAAAGGGTCCTAAAATTTTAGATTACTAAATTTCATAAGGCGTGATCATGTCTTATGTAATTTAGTTGTCTGGAGTGAAGACCTTAAAATTCCAAAATACTAAATCTCATAAGGCGAGATCACACCTTTTGTAATTTAGTGTTCTGGAATGAAAACCTTAAAATCCCATATTATTAAATCTCATAAGGCGAGATCTCGCCTTAAGTGATTTAGTGTTCTGGAATGGACCCCCTAAAATTTCATGATAATAACATCATAAGGTGTGATCTCATCTTATATATGTTAGTAGTATGTTTGGTTTTCTAAAAAAAGAACATATATTTTTTAAAAACATAAAATACAATTAAATAAAACAATTTTTATGTTTTTTCATCTTTTGATTAGAAAAAACTTAATGTGATATGTTTCTTTTTCAGCATCCAGCCCAAGTCTTGTTCCGCAGTAGTCACACACTCCCCAGCTAACCTCTAAACGCACCTCCAGCCACCAACACCCACTAGTATTGTATTGATGTTCTATTTATTTCTCCTTCCTTTTATTAATTACTTTTAGTTGCTTTACTTTCATTTTAATTTTAATTATTATTAGGTTTTTCATTATTTTTTGGATCAGTTTTTTGTTTACCCATCGGAAGCATGTTTAAGTAGCCTTAGGATGAGATAGATTAAGAAATAAAAGAGACAATTTGGTTATGTGTTACATGATATCTCTATATCCACCGACACTATAGTACACCTCCTTTTCGATGCTCACACCTCAGGGGAGTCTTCTATTTTATGCTTTATTTCTCTCATTATTTTTAGTGAGATGTAAGTATCTTATGCATACATTAAGGACAATGTATGATTTAGGTGTGGGGGAGCAAGATAAATATATTATGATGAACGATGTGATTTTTGCTTGAACTTATGAATACTATGATTCATAAATTGATTATTTCTTATGATAGCCTCATAATTTTTTGATTGTTATTCACGAATAATCCTTAAGTTAAGATACATTTTTGGTTTAAGATCTAATGTAGACAAGCATGATTAGTGATTTCATTAAATTATTTGAAGTATCTCATTGGTTTTGTTGAATGAAAGTGTGCAAGACTTTATGCATTTTTGACACCTACGTGAGCTTTGAGCCTAAGAGCATACATATTTTTTGTTGTGTGTTATTAAACATAGCTGGTTTATGCTATAACTTGCTTTTGAATATGTGTTGAGACCACGCTTTTGATCAACTTGTGTATAAATTTGGTGAGGGCATTTAGGATAACTATTTTTTACCTAAACAACTGCACCTTACTTTTTATCCCTAGAAAACAATTTAAGCCTTACTCTTTCTTTTTTTTTTTTTGCATAATAACCTTGCTACAAGCCAAATTTACCCTTTTTTATTGATATCCTTAATAATTTTGAACCCCTATATTGAAGGAATTGTATCGAGCTTATTTGCATAGGATTTTGACTATTTCCATAAAAAGTAAATTAGATGATTGAAGTTGCATTGTTTTGATTTTTTATAGAATGACGGAGAAGTATGAAAACAAAGAACAAAACAAAATCTCCTTTTTGATATTTTTGTTTAAAAAGGACAAAAGAGAAAAATGTGATTGTTAAGATGCTATTTGAATCAAGTGAAATTTGGATTGATTTAAGTTGAAACTTATGTGGATAACTTTGTGATTTTGATAGATTCATAACTGATCATAATTTTACCTTATATTTGATGTATTTTTACTTGATATTTGATAATTTTGTTATATTTGGTACTTAATTCGCTTCAAGTGCTTTCATAGGTGATAGTTACCTTCATGTACTTAAAGGAGAAGTGTTCAAACGAAAACTCAAATTAAAACTTATTTTTGTAGAATTGGCAGCCTTACCACTAAAGTTTTACATGGACATATCTAAGACTTATGAGATCAAAATGACGTAATTCAAAAGCTCAAATTCAAGACAACATCCTGGGACATAATTTCTATGCAAAACTTGAGGCTCAAAAGTGCTATTTTGAGAGGCTAAAAAGACTGAGAACGAGATCTGAAGTCTATCTCGACTCAATTTGAAGTTTGACCTTCCCTTAGTTTTAGGCCCATAACTTTCGCTACAATGCTTTTTTTAAGCAAACAAGGATCCGTTGGAAAGTTGAGAAATGGAACTACAATTTACATGAAGACAATGTGACCTAAATATGAAGATATAAGATCGAAAACCTAAAGGAATGCATTATCAAGCATTTGTATGTGCAATTCTGCACAACTGTGCACTTTTTCAATTTTCAGACAATTTTGGTTATGCACGATCTGATGCACAACAGTATAAGAGACAATGCATCTCTCCAAAATCCTAAATTTTGTGATAAAAAGATGTTTTCGGGACAGATTGAAGGGAGGCAACTAGAGGAGACGTTAGGAGGCGATTTCCAGACATAGAGTCTTTCTCAATAGGCGATTTTGGTCTAAAGAAGGGGAAAATACAAGAAATCATCGAAAGATCCATCGAAATATAAGATCAAGCCTTAACATCGTAAGAACATTCGATAGAAGACAATCAGGATGATTTAGAATTATGAATCCATTGTTTTTTATTCGTATTTCTGTTTATGTATGTTTGATTTTGTGTTTAATAATAGGTAACTAAATGTCCAATTAGTATTTAAGTTAGATGAACCTTATGTTAATACTTTAATATGATTTGATTCTTTTATTAATTCAATTGGTTGTTTGATATTGTGATTTGATTACGCATTTTATTTATGTTCTAATATCTTGATAATATTAGATTATAATCTGATTTCATTCGTAGAGATTGAGAAATCCTAGTGTCAATATGTTTACTATAATTAGAAGGAGATGATTGCAACTCTAGAGATAGGATGACGTAAATCTTTTAGATTAGGGTCAAACCTAATATAATGACTCATAAATTGGTAACATAATCCTATAAGATTTAACTTTAGTAATTTAGATAGAGACTTTATAATTAGTTATTAGTAAACTCAAGGTCAACGATTAACATACCATAGGAGTCTCCACAATCTAATATATCAACAAACAATTGCATGATAAAAGATCAATTTGTTAAGGGTTTAAGGGGATTCGAACTAAGATACTAACTTTTTATAACGATAGTTTTCTAAGTGAATTACACCGTCTTTGCATTCATTATCATTTCCTATTTCTTTAATTGTTATAGTTTTTAGTTTCTTTTAATTAAAAATATAAAATTAATCCTTAGGCTAAATAATAGGGGAAGAGTAATTACTAATATTCATCGTTTTTGAGAGATTGACCCGTACTTGTCAGTACTAGCTACAGCTACGCCATGCACTTGCGGTTATTACAATATTGACTATCATGAAAAAATTCAACCTGATTTCCTTCAATTTATTTAGCCGAAAAGCTTCTTTTTATCATAACTTATCTAAGCCAAGTTATAACTCTTGTTAAGACCCTTTGATTTATTCATTAAGTTCATTTCTGTTTAGTGGTGGAGACCTATAGTAATAACTCGCTATGTTTTGATTTGAGAGTTTAATGAATGTTCATGAACCGCAAGTGCACGGTTGTCGAAGTGAGTAATAAATCGGTAAGAACTGAGTCTTTTCCATAGGGATTATAAGAAAGTTCAATTCTACGCTAGGCAGTATTTGAAATCGGGTTGAGTGAAATTTTAGGAAATTAAAATTAATATAAAGAAAATTTTTAAAAAAACTTTAATAAATTTCTAAACAACTACCCAATTTACTACGACCAAAATAACTATGAATACGACAAATTTGTGCAGCAGCTAATCAAAATAAGATTGCAACAATTGACTAATTAAAAGTATTAACTTTAATGAGGAATGACTTTCTCTTAGGGAATGATATTTTGTCAACCTTAATATTGAATTAACTATCCTCCACAAATGAAATATCTTAACCTTGTAGGTGAATTTTAAGAGTAATTAATCCCCTTTTTCCGAAGATGAATTAATTTATCCATTCTAGATGTCTCTTAGTAATCTCTCACTTAAGTTCTTCCTAGAGTTTCTTAAGTCCCAAACCTTCAATTTTCACCTCCTAAGTTTCTCGGGTCTCCCAACTCACAAGAAAATCCTAGTCAAATTTTCCTTTAATCTTCTAGCAAAAACTCCCTTTTTCCAAAGGCAAATTTATACTAAGGCAATTTCCAATAATCCAAAGGAAGAACAAATAAACTTAAGAAAAAATCAACAAGTATATGAATATTGAGTCATGGATTCAGCAATGTTCAAAATTAAAGCATCGACAAAAATATCAAATCCCTAAGAGAAATTAAGGTTTTAACAACAAATCATCATGTCAAGCAGTCTAAAAATATAAACGCTAGAAAAATTCATAATGAATCAATTATAAATGAAGAACAAAGCTCTCCAAACTCCTTTGTGCGGTTGCTTCCTTGGCAGTGAATGGTGATGAAGGCTACGTTGGTGAGCGTTGAGTTGCTGCTTCAGTCCGTGAGTGAAGTGAGTAGACGTTGCTTGCTTGAGTGTTGATGTGAAGGCTACGTCTTTGGAGTGGCATGAAGGCTTACATCCGAAGGTGGAGGCTGCTCTATCGTGCGTGGAAACTTCTTGGTGTGGTTGGATTGAATGTCGTGAATCCTTGGCTAGTTGTGTGTCTAGGTGTGGGGAAGTGGAGTAAGTTGATTCGGAGGAGTGGATTGTTTCGGTGGTTGGAGAGGAATCAAAAGTGTGGCTTGGAGGCTAGCTGTTGGTGGAGAGGTGAGTGGGTGGTGTGGCATTATGGAGTTGAGTGAATGGCTTGGTGTGAGTGAAGAGTTGCTTGGTTTCGGTAAGTGAATGCTTGAAGAGTGGAGACAGCTACGTTGGTGAAGAGGTGAGTGAAGTGAGGCTGGTTTTTCAAAACAACTCAAATTTTTTTAAGGTCAATTTCGACAATGCATAAAAACTAAATGGTGACGATTTAGGAGCTCAAATTTTATCACTATCCTTGTCTTTGAGTTAGCTTCAATATGAGACTTGAATAATTGAATTTCACCATCTGAGTCAAAAGTTATGATCGAAACATCGTTGAAAGGTCATTTTAGTGATCTAGAATCTGACGCAAATTTTGGGAATTTATTTCTCCTGAAGTCCAACTCAGAAAAATCTGCAATTGGTCCCAAAAAATCCATCAATGAGTCAAAAATATAAGTATGAAATTTCAGAATTTTTGGCTAAACCAATCTCGAGATAAAAATCCTACAATGACTAAAGGTCAAGTCTGCCAGAAACCCAAAAATAGTGCAATTCGAGTCTATTTGTTTCATTTATGCATTTTACATCAACGAACCTCGAATAATGCTAAAACATGATAAATGAGCGTAAATAACTCTGAATTAAGTCCTAAAGATATATGAAAATATGAGTGTATCAATGAACCCAAAACACTTTGAGCGTATAAAGTGAAATCTTTAAGAGGGTGTCAAGTTTTATTTCATTTGATTTTGATGGAATTCATAAGATGATATGTTTTAACAATGTGTCATATGAGTGTTTATTTTCTCGATTATTATTTTATCTTAAAACTTCAATGTGAATTAGCTTTTGAATATTTCTGGATAACATGAAAGGAGATGAGAGGTTGTTATAAAGATAATTAAGGGGTGCTTGGTTGATGGGTTTGGGAAGGGATTAATGGGTAAGGAATGAAAAGTGAGTGGTTGGTTGTTGATTATCATTATAGGGGCAATAATTTAATATCTCACTTTTGGGGAATCTTCCTTACCCTCCATTTAATAGAAGAATAAAACTTGTTCCTTAGTAGTGGCTCTTTTTTTTAAATATTTTTAAAACTAATTAATTAAACACAATTAATTAATTAAAATATAATCAATTAATTAAAATATCACTAATTACAATATAATTAATTATACAATTAATGAATTAATTAAAATATAATCAATTCATTAATTAAAATATAATTAATTAATTAATTACAATATAATTACTTAAAAGCTAAGTCATTCATTAATTAAAATATTGTAATCGATTAATTAATTAATTAAAATATAATTAATTACAATATTGTTAATTACAATAATTTAATTAATTAATATATTGTAATTAATTATTTACTATATAAATAATTAAAATATAATAAATTTTTATTTCTCAAAATTTTTTACAAATCAACCACTATCAATAGTAATGGTAATCATTTCTTCCTCTTAACTAACCATTATAATTATAATAATAATATACATTCTTATTCTTCACTGTATTCATTCTCATTTCTACCGTGCGGACCAACCGCCCCCTAATGTACTAAATTGATGTATGCTTGAGGACAAGCAAGAATTTAGTGTGGGGGAATTCGGTAAGATGTTATCTTGATATATTAATTGATATTATCTCCTTTATTTTGGATTTATTTTGGTGCTTAAATATTAAAATTAATGTTTGTCTTATTTTAGGAGATGAAAAGTGTAGAATGCATCAAATTAGGATATTATTGATGATAATCACAAATTTTGGATTAAGTGAAGAGATTGCTGCAGTAGATAAGATTGATCACTAGAAGAGTTAGAGTTTAACTGGAAAACTTCTTTCAATCCCTATCATATAGGAATTTGAATTTGCTTTTTTTTAGATAGACATCTTTGCAAGGTAAAATTAGATCAAGAAAACCCTATAAAATGGACATTCCTCCCAGTAGAATGAATAATTCTTTTCTTACTTTTCTCTCAATTCTTTATCTTTCTTCTATTTTGGTATTGGAACAAAATTCATGTGTGGTTAAACTCAATTATTCTAATTCAAGGAAATTCGAGACTCTAGTTATAACTTTGCGAAGTTTTGTGTTCATAACTTTTATTCATGTTTTAATTCAAGTATTTCTTGTTTTGAGTTCTTATATTTGATGAATGGTTAATATTGATTAATTTAACAATTTAATTTAATGTTAATTATTCTATTGTTATCCATGAATTCAATGATCTGTAATTATCATAAAATATTGGTACAAGTAGCAAATAGGTTGCTTATAAATTTGCATATTTAACTTATGATAAACAAGAAAATTAAGTTGAATATTTGTAGTTATCTCGATCATTTAATTTAGGGTATAATCTTATTCACTAAGTTTATTGTTATTATTTATTTTAACATGAAATGTTACCACACTTAGTCAATGGATAGTAAGTTTTTGTTTGTATGCTAGGTTTGAAATAATTAATTTAGTAAATTTTGAGACTTATTACGGCTATCCTAATATGTTTCAAACTAACAGCTTGGATTGTGGCTTCTTTTTAGACCAATAATCAATGTTATAATTAGATGAGATCTTTCCCTTGAGTCGGAGTTTAGTATTCTTGAATTTCCTACTTTTATATTTAGTTTATTTATTTTAATTCCCTTTTAATTTTAGTTGATTA
Organism: Erythroxylum ulei; assembly: GCA_027564395.1. NCBI lineage: Eukaryota > Viridiplantae > Streptophyta > Magnoliopsida > Malpighiales > Erythroxylaceae > Erythroxylum > Erythroxylum ulei. The sequence continues at coordinate 49,490,389 of JANITX010000001.1, forward strand.
ATTAATTAATCCAACCCCCCCTAAAACATTATTACTTGAAATTAAGAAACTAGTGTTTAGTTCTCTAGAGATTCGACCTAATTCCACAACTACTACAAGAAGTTTAGAGAATCATAATTATTTTAAGTGCTTTGTTAACTCGACCAAACATAAATATCATTGTTGCTGATTAGATAATTTAACCTAACTCTTAAAATTGATTTAAATTGATAATTTAGCATAATTTTAATAAGTTATGTTGAAAACATTTTTATCATTAGAATTAATGACATTTTCCCTTAATTTCTGGATTAATTATTGGGTTTTATACATATATTTCCTGCTAAATTGTTTAGTTTATTTGAATTCACATTTATAATTGTTCATGTTTAATTTGCAGGAAATGCGCTTGATTTTAGTTGTAAAGAACTACAACAGTCCAAGGCGAAAATCAAAGAAGGCAACTGGCATGATTTATAGGGGTTGGAACATAAACACAAAAGAAAAGGAGGTTGGCGGCAAAGGATTGAAAAAATGCAGTAGTTAGGCGTGAATATGCATGAAAGGTGGACCAAACAAAATTCAATCAAAACATAAGAGACAAAAAGATTATGGCTGCAGCCGGAAACAAAAGGAGGCGTGAACATGGGCATGAAATTTCGTTGGCAGCTGGACCAAAAGAAAGAAACGAAAACAAAGAACTCCAAACAGGGTACTTATAAATTTCAAAATTAGACATAAACTGAATTTATGAGAGAAAACCAGGTTAGCAAAGAACTTAATGGATTATGCTTGATTGCTAGTTTATGATAGTAAATTAGGATTATTGCGTAACACTCCTTTGATACCTTGAAAAAGGATCTAAGAAACTCTAGGCTCAACCTT
>JANITX010000001.1:49872049-49885974 GCA_027564395.1 Erythroxylum ulei
ATAAGGTTGCTAGGATACATGTTTCTAGTCAATACAATTAATAGAAAATTCCCTCAATGAATGTTCGTTAATAATTATAATTTTTATCGAGGATTTATAATAGCATGGTAACATCGGTGACTGAAACCAAGGTATTTTTCTTATTGATTTTTCAGACTTAATTATTATTTCAATTTGCGATTTTCCTTTTTGATTTTCATTATTATTTCCGTAAGTAACAAAAAAACCCCCCTTTTTATTATTTGTGCCGTTTGAATTCGTAATTTCAAGAATCGCAAAATTCCTCGTGGGAACGATATCCGCTTGCCGCTACTACATTTATTTGTTTTAACGGGAGTGAAAATCTTTTATATTTGGTTGCAGGCGATAGCATCACCATCTACTTTAAAAACGACACTAAAAGTGTGGTTTTGTTGTAGTGGTTCCGTAATTAAACTTAATTAGCACATTATTGTTTGATCATCAATAAAGGTAACATAAAATATATTATATTTTTGTGATGATATTTTATTAATTTCTCCCACATTCGTGAACTTCAATTAAAATTTTTGTGTAATCCTCTAAGCCTTTTTATGTTTAAAAGATAGATTTGTCTGCCTTTTATACTGAGAGGCTTCACATGTGCATAGGTAATGCTCTAATTTAAGTAAGCCTTCCACAAGAGTGTTCTTTTTTATAAAAAGTTGAGCAATAGAGTGAAAGTACCAAAATATCTTATACTAAATCACTATATTGATGTCTTCTTTACGTACTATAATATGGTCCTCTTTCAACAAACTTAAGGAAAAAGTTTTTCCTTTTTAGATTCTAGATACCTCCTTGTGTTTTGTATATTTATTTATGTAATTTTTGAATTTAAATAACACCTTATAACCTTTTTTCAATATTTGAGCAAAAATCAAACAATTTTGATTAATTTTAAGACCATATAAAACATCAAAATTTCAAACTTATGTTAGTGTTCTTATGCCTTTTACAATAATTTATACTCTATTTTTTATGTTAACTTTGGAAATAGTAGTTTTGTCAAGTCCTTGAAGATCTTTCGATCATACGTCATATGCTTTATACAACCACTCCTTACAAGCCAACCTTATGTGGAATTGTTTTTTATAAAACATTATATCACAAATAGCTTCTCCTCTTGAGGTTGGTCTTTAGTAGCTTAAACTTCTGCCTACCGTTATGGAGACTTCTACATCGCTTCTATATACCCTAACTGACAGCTTTATGACATCTTTGTATTTGGCCTTCGCCAACATTTTTTTTTTTGGATGATTATTTTTGATACAGTAAAGATAAGATGGTAAGCATTGAATGTTTCCTTTGTCATTATTATCTTTACGACCAAAACCTTCAGAATTATCATTATTATGCTTTTCTTTTCTCATTCTTGGTACCATTTTTATTTTGTAATTTGACTTAAAAAAACTCTCTTTAGAAATCTTACTTGTCTCATAAGCCTCTTTTTTCTCATATATCTGTAATGCATTCAATAATTTTATTAAAGTGGTGTTTAACAAATCATTTGAATTTTTTAAAGTTGCAATTCTAGACTCACAATTTTCAAAAATTATTGTTATGATTTTTTAAACTATCTTAAAATCACAAAAATTGGTATTAAAAATCTTAGTTTTTTAATAACTCCAAGAAGCATGCCAACATATTCCTTTATTGCTTATAATTCCTTGATCTTGTGCTTCTCAAATTCTTAGATCAAAATTAGCACTTCTATTGCGTTTGGCCTAATTCACTTCATTTATATTCTTGCTTCCAGTAATTTTGGATGGGTTAGCACATTAAAAAGCGCATAACCTTTTTCTAAAACTGGTTGGAATGAGGAGATATTAGGACAGGAACCCAAGACAGTAGAGATTGGTAGGAATGGAGATACCTTGACAGTGGACAATGAACAGAACAAAAGTAATGCAGTCCCAAATAATTCAACTGGTGTGGATACGATCAAAAGCAATGGTCCCAAATAATTCAACTGTTGTGGATACTCAGGATGTTGAAGCAAGGGAAGATGAAACCATTGGGCAGGAGGCATAACCTGAAGTTTAAATGCTCGGATGTTGGTTCAGGCAGATAAGACCAAGGGAAATGCAATCCAAAATAATCCAGTTGATGAAATTGAGTTCATGAGACAGGAAAAATGCAGATAGATTTTGAGAATGACATATTTAACCCGACGGAAAATGCTATTGAGATGACTAATAATGCATTGGATATTCAAGATGTTGTGGCAAGAATATATGACAATTCAGTGCAAGAAACTCAAACCGATGTTCCCAACAAGCTGATCATGCAACAGGCAGAGAAGAACACTAGCAATGAAGTCTAGAATAACTCATGTCCAGATAACTCAGATCATGAGGTAGGGAATATACAAGCAGATACCGAGAATGTTGCGAAGGTGACTCTGAACTCGATAGAAGTTGCTATTGAGCTAACAAGAAAGGTAGTGGATAGTCAGTATGTTGAAGTACAGGGAGAGGAAACAATGTGCAGGAAACACTACTGGTTGACCCAAAAAACCTGATCATGATACAGACAGAGAAAACCAGTACCGAGGGAGGTGCAGAAGTTTTTTTTTTTTTTTTTGAAGAAAGTAACAGAGGTGCAGAAGTTCCTAAAGTGAGTCCCACAAATTCCAGAAGAAGAACTGGTAGAAGGAAGGCAAAACAGAAGGTAGTCTCCCCTTAGATGAATTTATTGATATGGGATACAAGAGGGCTAAATGACCCTCTTAAACAATCCATGGTGAGGGATTTGGTGTTCGATACAAAACCACTGTTGGTAGGATTGTTAGGGACTAAAATAAAAGCCCCACTCATCCGGAATGGGTTGTCTTTTTTGGGTAGTCAATGGCAGACAATACAAATCATACATATCATTACAATGGACGTATTATATGTTTATACAACTCTGATTACATTGTGGTAACAGCTAGCAGTATAAGTGATCAGTTTGTTCATCTTCATTGCCAGATCAGAGACAATGCTCGTCCGTTTGAAATCACACTAATATATGCCTCTAACTTTGTGTTTCAGATGGTGAAATTGTGGTCTAACATGCAGAGTATCCATGCAGCTTTACAAAACCTGTGGATAGTAGCAGGGGACTTCAATTGTTCATTGAGTTCTATTGAAGTAGATGGTGGTGCGAGATATAATATGGGGGCTAGTAGGGAACTTACGCAGCTATACCAACATGTGAATCTGCTGGATCTCCGGGCTACAGGAAGGTTATTTATGTGGACATATAAGCAGCAAGGAGCAATGTTGATAAGAAAGAAACTTGATAGCGCCTTGGTAAATCAAGATCGGTTGAGCAGATTTCCTCAGTCCTTTGCACACTTTGGAGAGAATGTTTTATCAAACCACTCCTTTATACTCATCCAGAAGATGACAGAAGCAGTTCGAGTTGGAGCTCCATTTTGATTTTTCAATGGATTCACGCAAATGGAGGATTTTCTGGAGATTGTTCAACAATGTTGAAGGCAAGAAGTACATAGCTACAAGGTTTTTCAGCTAATGCAGAAATTAAAACTAGTAAAGGTAGCTCTTAACCAATTTGTTAAAGGGAAGAACCAAAGCCTCACAGCCATCAAACAGCAATTAGTGGAAGCGCAAGACGCCTGTTATCATGATCCATCTAATGTTGAGTTCAGGAACATTGAACTACAACGGCTAAAGATTACCAGAAGGGGGTTGGAGTTTCAAAATGCTAACTTAAGACAAAAAGCCAAAATGAACTGGCTTAGAGACGGGGATGCTAAAACCAAATACTTCCATGCTTTTATTCTTGGACGGAGGAACACCAATACAATTTCTGCATTGCAAGATAGTTGTACGAATGTGATGACAAACCAACAAGACATGAGCAAATTCGTCAGGGATTTCTTCCAGTAACTTATGGGACCATATGACAGTTCGCAACAGGGATTTCGAGTGGGAGAGGTACTGAATTTTTCCCCAAGTCAGGAGTTACAGGTTATGCTAACTGCTCCATTCACTCCTCAAGAAGTTAAAGAAGTGCTGTTTAGTCTCAATCCTTCCAAATCTCTAAGCCCAGATGGATTCACAACAATGTTTTTTCAGAAATCATGGGAAGTTACTAATAATCTCTTCGCTGATGCAATTCTAGAATCCTTCTCTTCCAATAAATTGCTCAAGGAAGTGAATTATACCTTTATATGTCTTATTTCCAAGAAGAAAAACCCTTCTTCGATGAATGACTTTCGTCCTATATCCTGTTGCACAACAGTTTATAAAGCCATTGCTAAACTCCTTGCTTCAATATTGAAAGTAGTGTTGACGAAGGTTATTAATGAGGCGCAAGGGGCAATTTTACCTGAGCGTAATATTGGCGACAACATATTAATCCTACCAGAGCTATCAGGGGACTACAAATCTAGTAAACATATCCAAAGCTAATTTTTTGAAGATTGATTTTTTCAAAGCTTATGACACCATTAGCTGGAAATATTTACAAGAATGTTTGGAAGCTATAAGGCTGCCACTAAAATTCAAAAACTGGATTATTCAATGCTTTCAATCTACTTCCTTCAGTATTAGATTGAATGGGGTTCCTATTTTACCTTTTAGAAATGCTAAAAAGATTAGGCAAGGTGACCCAGTGTCCCCTTAAATATTCACCTTAGCGATGAAAGGTGTTTCCTGTCTGATCTCCAGGCTGGTAGAATACAATGGAAGATTTCAATATCATCACAAATGTCAAAAATGGTAGGCACCAAAGTTGACCATATCAAAGGATATGGTAGGCATTGTTGAACATTAACAAGTAAAAGGATAGCTGGCCTGTCTCCTACCTATTTATAGGCAGGAGATGACGCAAAAAGAGCATAGCAAACAGAGCAGGAAAAAAGGAGAGAAAGTGAGGTGTGTGTGGGAGAGAGAAAGAGAGATACAAAAATATTATGCACATTTTTTATCTAGTTTTTCCTTGTAATTCTCCAATTTTCCTAATAGTAAAAGTCTTCTATCTTTGCTCATAGTTTTTACCATAATTTGGGAGTTTTCTACGTAAAATCTGTGTGTTCATTACTATTTTCTTAGTCCTATTTAGCTGCAAACATGCTCTAATTCGATCGATTTTCACAATAAGTGGTATCAGAGAAAGGTCAGAAAATTACGACGAATTTTTTAGCCTAACCCGTTCGAAGTTTCGGTAAGCTCAGTGAAAGTCGATGAATAGTAACCACAAGATGACAACTGTTCATTCATTTATTTTTGCATTATACTGTGCAGTTACTGTAGTTCACGTGTGCGGTACTATTCACGTGTACAGTACTATTCACATATACAAATACTATTCATACGTACGAGTACTATTCATACATATGGGTACTATTCACGTGTACGGGTACTATTCACGTGAAATAGTGAGAGCTAAATTCTGTTCGTGATAGAAGCAATGACAGCAAAATTTGAGATTAAGAAGTTTAATGGGAGTAATTTCTCATTGTGGAAGTTGAAAATAAAGGCAATCTTAAGGAAAGATAATTGTCTGGCTGCCATTAGTGAATGGCCAGTTGGAGTTACAGATGAAAAATGGAACGAGATGGACGGGAATGCCGTAGCTAATCTTCACCTAGCTTTAGCTGATGGAGTATTATCCAACATAAAGGAAAAGAAGACTGCAAAGGAAATATAGGATCACCTCACAAAACTGTACGAGGCCAAATCACTCTAAAACAAAAAAAATTTATGAAGAGGAAACTATAAACTTTAGCATGGCAGAATCCATTTTGGTAACGGAGCACTTAAATACTTTAAATATTCTATTTTCCCAACTCACATCATTAGGATATACAATAGAGATAAGTGAATGTGCGGAACTTTTACTCTAAAGTCTACCAGATTCGTATGATCAACTCATCATCAATCTAACAAACAACATATATACTCTAGTCTTCGACAATATTGCAGCTGCTATTCTGGAAGAAGAGAGTCGGTGCAACAGTAAGATAGACAGGCTAGCAAATTCGCAACAAGAGAAGGCCTTGACAGTGATGAGAGGAAGATCAATGGAACGTGGCCTAAGTGGGAGTCATAGTCATGGTAGATCAAAATCCAGGAGAAAGAAAATTTTCAAGTGCTACAATTGTAGCAAGAAAGGACACCTGTAGAAGGATTGTTGGAATCTGAATAAGAAAGATTTTATTCCTCAAGGAAATGCGGCAAATACTTCAGATAATGGAGGTGCAATGGTCTATGAAGCAGCAACGACTATTGGAGGTAAGAGAAGATTTGTTGGTGTATGGCTTCTCGATTCAGCAGCTACTTTTCATATGACCTCTCGAAGAGAATGGTTCCATCAATATGAATCTGTCTCTGAGGGATTGTATATATCTGTAATGATTAAGCTCTAAAGATCGTTGGTATCGGCACCATCAAGTTAAAGATGTATGATGGGACAACTCAGACCATTGACAAAGTGCGACATGTGGAGGGCCTGAAGAAGAATTTGTTGTCTGTAGGACAAGTAGATGATCTCAGTTTTATATTTGAGATTTAAAACAGATCATGAAAGTGATTAAAGGAGCGCTGGTATTTATGAAAGCAGAGAAGATTGTTGCAAATCTATACGTGCTGAAGGGATTAACTTTGCAAAAAGGAGAGGCATTCGTTGCGGTGACTAGTCCAGACTACAAATCTACAATGACGTGACATAGAAAGCTTGGACATATGTCAGAACAAGGAATGAAGATACTTGCAAAGAAGAATTTACTTCCAGGTCTCATAAAGGTATCACTACCTTTCTGTGAGCATTGCGTTGTGAGTAAGCAACATCGATTGAAGTTCAATACATCAAGGTTTAAAAGTAAAGATATTCTAGAATTGATTCACTCTGATATATGGCAAGCACCAATTGCATCCCTAGGAGGAGTAAATTTCTTTGTATCATTCATTGATGATTATTCCAGGAGATGTTGGGTGTTTCCTATCAAAAGGAAGACAGATGTGTTTCCAATTTTCAAATTTTACAAAGTGCAGGTGGAACTCGAATCTGGTAAGAAGATCAAGTGTTTGCGCTCAGATAATGGAGGTGAATATAATGGGAAAGAATTTGATGAATTTTGCAAACAAGAAAGCATCAAAAGGCAGCTCACGACGGTATACACTCCTCAACAAAATGGAGTAGCAGAGCAGATGAATAGAACTCTGTTGGAACGAACAAGAGCAATGTTAAGAACTGCAAGCTTAGATAAAAAATTCTAGGTAGATGTATTCAATACTGCCTGTTATGTAGTGAATCGAGCTCCATTGACTGCAATTGAGTTGAAGACACCGATGGGGATGTGAACTGGTAAACCAGTGGATTATTTCAACCTCCATATATTTGGAAGTCCAGCCTATGTGATGTTCAATGCCCAAGAAACTACAAAGTTGGATCCAAAATCCAAAAGATGCATTTTCTTAGGGCATGTTGAAGGTGTGAAGGGGTATCGTCTGTGGGCTTTGTGGGATCCCACTGCCCACAAGATTGTTATCAGCAGGGATGTTATCTTCATAGAAGATAAGGATTAAGAGCAAGCAGAAAATGTTGGCACTGTACAAGAGAATCCAGAAACTACAACAGTACAAGTGGATAGGGAAGTTGATCAAAATGATTCTTCTGAAGTTGCACTAGAGCACGAGGAACAAAAACCAGTTGAATATGATGTTCCAGATACTTAAAGACCAACTCGCATGAGAAGAGCACCGAGCTGGCACTCAAATTATATTATGGAGAGCAATACTGCATACTGTCTTTAAACTGAGGATGGAGAGCCATCAACTCTTCAAGAAGCAATGAATAGTTTAGATGCATCTTAGTGGATGACAGCAATACAGGAAGAAATTGAAGCTCTGCATAAGAATAAGACATGGGAGCTAGTATCACTACCGCAAGGAAGAAAGCCTATTGGCAACAAATGGGTTTACAAGATCAAGCGGAGTTGGTGATGATCAAGTAGAGCGATATCGTGCCAGATTGGTGGTAAAAGGATATGCTCAAAAAGAAGGTATTGATTTTAACGAAATATTTTCTCCTGTGGTTCGACTTACTACAGTTTGAGTAGTTCTGGCAATGTGTGCTATATATGACTTGCATCTTGAGCAGTTAGATGCGAAAATTGCATTTCTTTATGGAGATCTTGAAGAAGAAATTTATATGCTCCAACTAGAAGGATTTGAAGAAAAAGGGAAAGAGAACTTGGTTTGCAAGTTGAACAAATCTCTATATGGTTTAAAGCAGACGCCGAGGTGTTAGCATAAGAGATTTGATTCCTTCATCATGAGCCTTGGATACAATAGACTAAATACAGACCCTTGTGCATATTTTAAGAGGTTTGAGAAAGATGATTTTATTGTCTTGCTGTTGTATGTAGACGACTTGTTGGTAGCAGGCCCCAATAATGATCGTATCAAAGAATTGAAGGCACAGTTGGCTAGGGAATTTGAAGTGAAGGACTTGGGATCAGCAAACAAGATTCTAGGGATGCAAATTCACCAAGACAAAAATAATAGGAAGATTTGACTTTCTTTGAAGAATTATTTGAAGAAGATCTTGCGGCGATTTAACATGCAAGATTGTAAGTCAATGTATATCCCTCTTAATGTTAATTTCAAGTTATCCCCAACTATGAATCCTAGCAATGAAGAAGAGAGGATAGAGATGTCTCGAGTACCGTATGCATCAGCAGTGGGAAGCTTAATGTTCGCTATGATATGTACAAGACCAGATATTGCACATGCAGTGAGAGTAGTTAGTAGATACATGGCGAATCTTGGTCGGGAGCATTTGAATACTGTTAAGAGGATTCTCAGATATATCAAAGGAACCTTAGATGTTGCATTATATTATGGAGGATCAGATTTTACTATCAAAGGATATGTTGATGCTGATTATGCAGGTGATCTTGATAAAAGTGAATCCACTACAAGATATGTGTTTACACTAGCTAAAGAAGCTGTGAGCTAGGTTTTAAAACTGCAGTCAATTGTGGCTACGTAAACAACAGAAGCAAAATATGTAGCAGCTACACAAACAAGTAAAGAAGCAGTGTGGTTGAAGATGTTATTGGAAGAACTTGGGTATAAACAAGAGAATATTACTTTGTATTGTGATTGTCAGAGTGCTTTGCATCTTACAAAGAATCCAACATTTCATTCAAAGACAAAACATATTTGAGTTCAGTATCATTTCGTTCGTGAGAAAGTGGAAGAAGGAACGGTGGACATGCAGAAAATTCATACAATAGAGAACTTGACATATTTTATGACAAAAGCAATCAATGGTGACAAGTTTATGTAGTGTCGATCCTCATGTGGCCTGACAGAGATGTAAGCAACATGAAGTAGCAAGATAGAAAGAATAGTGTGAAAATGTGATTGACACTCAATCAAATCTTCAAGTAGAAGAATTGTCAAAAATGGTAGGAACCATTCGGTGACTACCAAAGTTGACCATATCAAAGGATATGGTAGGCACTGTTATGTTGAACATTAACAAGTAAAAGGATAGCTGGCCACGTCTGAGATGAAGCAAGAAAAATCACTGAAGAGAAGAGAAAAAGGAGAGAGTGAGGTGAGAGAGAAAAGAAAGAGAAAGAGAGATACGAAAATATTTTGTATATTTTTTGGTCTAATTTTTTCTTGTAATTCTCCAGTTTTTTTTCAGTAGTAAAAGTCTTCTATCCTTGCCCGTGATTTTTATCCTAATTTGGAGGTTTTTCACGTAAAATCTGTGTATTCATTACTATTCCCTCAGTCCTATTTTAACTGCGAACCTGCTCTAATCCGAACAATTTTCACAACATGAACGTCACTGAGGATACCAAGAATCTGGTGAAGCGATAGTGGAACTACTCTATTGTTCATACCCTTTGAAAGGGAAACAGTGTGCAGACTTTTTAGCAAAGCAGAGTGCTTCTCATCCACAACGCTGGTCTATTTGGGAGGTTCCTGCTCCAGGACTTCGTCAGGCCAATGATGCTTCTTCTGTTGCCGTCTTAAGGCGTTAGGCCTTCTTTTTTCACTTTTCCCTTTCACCAAAAAATAACTCCTGTGCATGTCAAACACAGATAAAGTTAGCATTAACGGAGAATTCTGAGTCTTGTTGTTATCTTTCAGTCCCGGCTAGAAAACCGTTCCGTATACATACCCTTTCCAATCGACATGGCTGATTCAGATCTCTCATTGATTCTTCCAAGGGTTCTCATTGTCTCCCGGGGAACGGTTCGCAAGAACAAGTTCGTAGATTTTGTGGGTATGTTTTTGTAACTTGTCTACCTTTCTATTCTTTTAACAGTTCTTTGTGATCAAATATCCTTTGGGCATTTGAAGAAGGACACAGATTTGTTAAATAAATGATCCGTTAATTAATTATTATCTTTATCCTATGCATGTTTACTTTTAGCCTTTCCATCAATCGCATACAAATGTTAACCATGCATGAATGACTTATTGTGCTCTTTTTTTAAAACAAGTTGGACTTTGATCTAAAATTTAATTGGATTGAGGATGTCTAAATTAAAAAAGTTAAATTTTAATTAAATTTGTGTTATTTTGAAAGATAAATCAATAAATGTTTAATCAAATTAAATTTGAGTTATTGAAATCTGAATTTTGCTCGCAAACTTTTTCAGAAAAAATTTTTAGATTTTTTTTAACTTCATACTTGTATGAAGCAATATTATAAATATGGTACCGAATAAGTTTTTAGATTTTTTTTACTTCAAGTCATGTATTAAGCAATATTATGAATATAGTACCGGTATTGATACCGAATTTAATTTCGATACAGTATTATACTAGTATCGGTCAATACCAAGTACCAATTTCAAGTAATTTTCTAAATTTATAAGAGTCCATAAATTTTTAAAATTACAAAGTAGTCCCTTAATACATTGTATTGTATAATTTATAATTTTATATCAACCATGTCTTCAAAAATTATAATAATAAAAATATATTAATTTATCTTAATATGACTTTTCATATATTTGACATATAAATAATAAAAATGAAAAAAGATCACATAAATATAAAATTAAGGACAATACAAAATAATTAAAATGTTATAATTTCATCATATAATAAATAATATTACATTAAAATTTCAAAAATAAAAAGAGTTTGTGTTGAGAAAACAACCAACCAGAAGTAAAACTTGAAACAAAAAATTTATAGTTATATTTATATTGCATATATATAATTTAACATGAATATCAAATATAAGTGAACTTAAAAGAAGAGGAGAAATGAAAACCTGAAACTTTATTCAATCAAATATCTACTCAATTCTTGTTGACCTCAATTCTTATTTGGTATAAAATTCTTATCATTAAGAGAAACCTCATCATTACCATATGAATATCTTGTGATAATCTACATAATAAATCCCATCATAAAGTTTAAGGTCTTAGGGGAATGTGACCAAGCTTAAAGGAAATAATAAAAATCCTGTTTTAATGATTGGTCTAAAAATTTTATAAAATCATTATTATTTTAATGGCTTTAATGATTATTATGATTAATATTATTTAAATTATTTTTACATATCATAAATAATTTACTAGCAACGAATCATAATTATCATGAAAATTATGAAAATGAAGTTGACAAATATATTATTACCTATGGAGAGTTTTGCAATCTTTTTTTAGATGCTTTGTAAGCATAATCATTGTCAATAATAAACTTAACAATACTTTTTAACATAACTTCATCAAATATCTGAAACAAAGTATCGACACTTCTAAAAAGGTCAAATGCATCAATAAACTTCATAAACGTTGTCTCCTTAGCATACTAAACTAGTTCATATCTTCTATTTGTCTAGCCATTACTCATGATTGAACATCTATAAGTTGTCCAAAGTCATTATTCTTTCATCTGAATAACTCATCATTTCATAAATAAAATTTTTTAGAAGTTTACCTCTATAGTCATTAATTAGAGGAACCTTATATCCTAGATCATAGGAGACAATAGAATCCACCTTGTGCTGGTAATAATAAGACTGGGCAACATTAAATGATACATTTGAGTCATACCACCATATAGTCATTGCCATGTCCACATTCTGAGACACTTCTTTAAATTATAAGGCACTACAAATTGAAGGCTTAGCTTCAGAAGTTGTTTGTGGTTCAAAAGAATTAGACACGTGTCTTCTTTTTCTCGCATCAACATTTCCTTCTTATTGGGTAGGAATACCACATCCTTCAATATCCCCAATATCCTCCTGACTTCGGAAAAACCAATTTCATAGTTTAGCAGTTGTCTTCTATCTTTTTCCTGTTGATACCTATAAAGTAAAGTCTTCATTTGTCATTTCACATCATGACTCACTTTTTTACAAGGCTGTACTTCACCTTTGATCTTAGCTAAATGCTTCTTTAATATAATAACTCTTCCACATTTCAAATGCATGTTGCAATTTACACAATAATATAGTTCTTCATTTCAGGACTCAATCTAACATGAGGGTAAAATAGATCATCAAGTCTTCTTAAAAAGACTAAATTATCAAGATTACTTGAACTCTCCTTCATTTATCTAAAGAAATAAATAAAGACGTGTAAAAATTAAATTAATAAATTCATATTCAAAAATACAATTTTTATATATAATATCATTGCATAACTATACAAATTCAATATTCAATTATAAGCATATCTAGATTCTAAATAAACTTTATTTTTCATCTTTCGCAAAGAGAAAACTGCGTAAAATTGATTTCTATCCCCATGTTCTTGCAAAGCAAAAAGGCTTGTGTACTAGGGTTTGTTGACTTTTAACATCTTTCTTTATGATAATACATGGCAAAAATTAACTTTTTTTTAATGATAATACACATTGCAAAAATGATTTAAATACTTATAATTTCACATTATGTTGAGTAAACTAATGAGTATTTTCTTATAAATTTACATACTATTTTTTACTATGTATTTAACTACCTATAAGATAAGATGATGAATATGTATTTGGTACTTATAAGATAGGATTAATATTTGCAATATTATTTCCTAATGACAATAATAAACAATATAAAAATACAAACATTTAATTTTCTTAACTTAACTATATATATTAAATGGATTAATTATATATTAAATCTTATATTTAAATAATTAATCATGTGTTAAATACCTTTTATATACAAATAATAATTAGTAAATATATGTTTCATATAAATTAATTAACAAATTAACACTTTATTGAATTAAGTTTGATCTCATTTTTATGATTATTATAACAACAATAAGAAGACATGTTCTGGAATTATATACAATTCATTATACCTAAATATTCTTCCATAATTCATACACAATATTATTTTGATCTTATTTTTTATAAATTCACAATGTCTAAATTTTAATGAGCTATATTCATTTCACAAAACCAATTCCAACTTTCAAGTTCAAATTTCCTAACGCATATTTTATAAACAATTCACAAAACACACACTGCACAACAAAAACTCAATGCAATTGCAATCTAGATCAGAAACAAGCAATCTAAAATACACAAAAAAATTATTGAGGGTCGTGGATCGGGTCAGGTTTGGTTGAGTTAGATGTGATCAGGTCAGGTTGATGACTCGATTCAACCAGATGAATTTGGATTTTGATTTCTGTAATATGCCCGACGGTGGAATGGTGTAGATGAGCAGACGAGTAGTAATGATGGTAGGTTGGAGATGAGTAGCTGCGACGGTGGAGTGAAGGCAAGCAGTTGTGATGGTGGAAAAAGTAGGGAGTCCAAGGCAATGATAGTTGAGATTCCAGCCTCGAGCGAAGGCACTAAGGTGGAGGAAGCGTGCAATGTGTAGTGTGGAGGGCTTGAGATAAAATCTACGTCATCTACTGCAAAGATCATGGAAGTCAACAGGATCAAGAAGGAATG
>JANITX010000001.1:50357312-50381794 GCA_027564395.1 Erythroxylum ulei
TTATAATTGTATGATGATAATTATCTTTATTTATATTAATTGTAGTTATTATTTATATGTAAAATATTTAAAAATTATTGTTATTTCATATTAATTGTCATTATTATTTATCATTAAAATTTTTGAAAGCATGGTTGATATAAACAGTAAACTAGTAAAGTATACAATATAATATATTAATATGAATCATTTTACAATTTTTAAAAATTTTATGACTATTTTATAAATTTAAAAAAATTTTGAAAACGGTAGCTAGCACCAACCAACACTGATACAGTTTTTTTCCAAAACAAGGCCCGTTCCTTTTCATTAGAAGAAGTATTTAAGCACATAAAATAAATATCCAAATGGAGGATATCACCACAGATAGTTATGCAATAATCTGGAGGCCACAGTGTCTCTTCTCCCATTTCTACCGATAACTCCGTAGCCCACCAGGATCAGGCGATCTCAATTATTACGCTCTTTGTACTCTTAATCCCAATTTCTGTTCTTTGAGACAATTTGACATGCATCTATCTTGCAACCAATCCATCTCTAGTTTCTTGGGACCATTTCGTTTATCATGGCTGTATTAGTCCTATGCTCTTCCATCATGTGCTGTAATTATGTATATTATAACACTGCTTTCGTTGAACGTAATGGCGTTTCCACCTCAAACCATAGTAAAGGACCTTTTAGAGGTGCAAAGGCTGACACTTTGAAGTTCATACGATGTGGGTCTGTGGAAAATGGGAAGAAATGCATGAAAAGGCATGTCAATATATCACGGGTTGCAACAAGATGTGAGAGGGAGTTGGTGGTGGCGAAAGTTAAGTCGAATAATGGGCTATCTTCTGACGAAGTTATGGGGGTTCTTGTCTCAATTTCAGACCCAGGTGAGTGTTTTTTGTACTTCAACTCAGTTGCCAAGTTGCCCAGTGTTGTTCATACGACCGAAACGTGTAATCACTTGCTTGAAGTCTTGAGTGTTCATAGGAGGCTAGAGGATATGGCTCTTGTGTTTGATTTTATGCAAAAAAGGATAGTAAGGAGGAGCTTGGAGACTTATTTGGCCATATTTAAGTGTCTTGGTATCAGAGGGGGGCTTAGACAAGCACCATATGCGCTTAAAAGGATGAGAGAGGCAGGATTCATACTGAACACGTATTCATACAATGGTCTCATCTATTTGCTACTTCAGACAGGTTCTTGTAGTGAGGCTTTGAAGGTATACCGAAGAATGATTTCAGAAGGTCATAAGCCTAGTCTAAAGACTTATTCCGCCCTTATGGTAGCTTTAGGAAGGAGAAGGAATACGGGAGCTGTGATGGATTTGTTAAACGAGATGGAGAATTTAGGACTTAGACCTAATGTGTATACGTATACCATATGCATTAGAGTGCTTGGGAGAGCTGGAAAAATTGATGAGGCATACAAAATGTTGAAGACAATGGATGATGAGGGATGTGGGCCTGATGTTATTACTTATACAGTGCTCATTGATGCTCTTTGTACAGCTGGAAATCTTGACCAGGCTGTGGAATTATTTGTGAAGATGAAAGCTAGCAAGCACAGGCCTGACAGAGTAACTTACATTACCTTGATGGACAAATTCAGTGATCATGGGAACTTGGATATGGTCAGACGATTTTGGATGGAAATGGAAAGTGATGGTTATGTTTCTGATGTGGTGTCGTACACAATACTTGTTAATGCCTTGTGTGGTGCTGGAAAATTTGATGAATCATTTAATCTGTTGGATATAATGCGGGAAAAAAGGATTTTTCCAAATCTTTACACTTACAACACATTGATTTGTTGGCTTTTGAAGATGGATAAGTTGAACGAGGCTTTAGGTCTTTTCAACAAAATGGAAGCTCTGGGTGTTGAACCTACTGCTTTCACACATGTCCTTTTCATTGACTACTATGGAAAATCTGGTGACTATGGAAAAGCTATTGCGACCTTTGAGAAGATGAAAACTAAAGGAATAGTTCCAGATATTGTTGCTTGCAATGCATCTTTGTACAGTATTGCTGAAAAAGGTCATATTGGAGAAGCTAAAGCTATTTTTAATTGGCTTAAGAGTAGTGGGATTGCTCCCGATTCAGTGACCTATAACATGATGATGAAGTGCTATAGCAAGGTGGGGCAAGTTGATGAAGCCATAAAATTACTATCTGAGATGTCCAAGAACAAATGTGAACTGGACGTAATTGTGATTAATTCATTGATTGATACACTTTTCAAAGCTGGTCGAGCAGATGAAGCATGGAACATGTTCTCGAGGATGGAAGACATGAAACTTTCTCCTACGGTTGTTACCTACAACACATTACTAGCTGGATTAGGGAAAGAGGGTCAAGTCCAACAGGCAATTAATCTATTCAAGAGTATGACTGGGCATGGGTGTCGCCCAAATGTTGTAACTTTTAACACACTCCTAGATTGTCTTTGCAAGAATGATGAGGTTGATGTTGCTTTGAGAATGCTTTACAACATGACGCTGGTGGATATTACTCCTGATGTTCTCACATTCAATACTATCATTCATGGATTTATAAAAGAACAGCGAGTTCATGATGCAATATGGATCTTCCATCAAATGAGGAAATTCCTCAACCCTGATTATGTAACTTTCTGCACCCTCCTTCCTGGTGTTGTGAAGAATGGACATATAGAGGATGCTTTAAAGATTGCAAAGGCCTTCATTCACAAGGCGGAGTCTGGAATAGATGGGTCATTTTGGAAAGAATTAATGGAAGGTATTTTGACTGATTCTGGAACAGAAAATGCTATTTTATTTTGTGAAAGGGTGATATACCATCGAATTTGCTGTGATGACTCCATATTGATGCCAATCATTAAGGTTTTATGTAAGCAGAAAAAAATCCTTGTTGCTCAAAGTGTATTTACAAGGTTTACCAAGGAATTGGGCATTAAACCAACACTTGAAACATACAACTTTTTAATTGATGGTCTTCTGGATAGCTGTAAATCCGAAATGGCTTGGAGTCTCTTCCAGGAGATGAAGAGTTCTGGTTGCTCTGCAAATGTTTTCACCTATAATGTATTACTTGATTCTCATGGGAAATCTGGAAAAGTAAACGAGCTTTTTGAGCTGTATGAGGAAATGCTTAGCAAGGGATGCAAGCCCAACACTATAACTCATAATATTATTGTCTCCAACCTTGTGAAGTCTAATGCTTTGGACAAGGCTATTGACTTGTTCTACAGTCTTGTAAGTGGTGATTTCACTCCAACTCCTTGCACCTATGGCCCCATAATTGATGGACTTCTCAAAGCAGGCCGACTTGAGGAGGCGAAACAGTTATTCGAGGATATGTTTGACTATGGATGTAAGCCTAACAGTGCCATTTATAACATTATGATAAATGGATTTGGGAAAACAGGTGATGTGGATGCTGCTTCTGACTTATTCAAACAGATGGTTAGAGAAG
This sequence comes from Erythroxylum ulei, assembly GCA_027564395.1. Classification (NCBI taxonomy): domain Eukaryota; kingdom Viridiplantae; phylum Streptophyta; class Magnoliopsida; order Malpighiales; family Erythroxylaceae; genus Erythroxylum; species Erythroxylum ulei. The sequence continues at coordinate 50,360,756 of JANITX010000001.1, forward strand.
GCTTAAGACCAGACTTGAAGACATACACTATTCTTGTCGATTGCTTGTGTACGGCTGGGAGAGTGGATGATGCCCTTCACTACTTTGAGGAACTAAAGCAGTCTGGCCTTGATCCAGATTTGGTTGCTTATAACCGGATGATTAACGGGCTTGGAAGATCACGGAGGGTAGAAAAAGTTCTCTTTCTCTTCAATGAAATGCAAAGTAAGGGTATTAAACCAGATCTCTATACCTATAATTCCTTAATACTGAGTCTTGGGGTTGTTGGAATGATAGAGCAAGCATCGAAGATTTATGAAGAGTTACAACATGTAGGTCTTGAACCTAATGTGTTTACCTACAATGCTCTTATCCGTGCATACAGCATGTCAGGCAATCCTGGTCTTGCATATACTGTCTACAAGAAGATGATGGCTGAGGGATGCAGCCCCAACAGAGGAACCATTTTGCAGCTTCCAAATTAATCCTCTTACTTCAGAAGTATGCAGCTGGTTATTGTTTGAACTTGTTTACTGATCTTCTGCTAAAGGGTTCTTAGGTATGCCCTTTAATTTTGTTCCCACAGATTTTCTTTGAAGATGGCTTTGATGCTAAATTTACATTCAAAATTTTCAGGATCTGCGTTTTCCCTTGGCATATCCGTTAAGAAGTTCATTGAAGAAACGCTTGATCCTGATTAATTATGATGTGTATCCTGATTCCGAAAATGCTGCAATGATCTCATGTATATATCTGCAGATGTCTGATTTGCTTGGCTGTTCAGAATCCATCATCTCCGGAAGCTGCACTTTCCTCTGAATACCGCAGGCAGTTTTGTTCAAGGGATCCTATCTTTTCTGCGATTAGGATGTGCATCGAAGGAGTCTAATAAGAAGGATCATATGTCTATATCTGCAAATGCTGGTTTCAGTTGGCACATAATTTGTCAATCTGTGAACTAGCAATGTACATTCCGTTTCCATTTCCATACATTCATGGCATTCGCAATTTGTCGGGTTCCTCCATTGAAGACCTATAAGCTAATCTAGCAATCCATCATGAGGCTGCCAGGCTTCACAGTTGTTAACCACGTTCAAGACAACCAAACCTGCTAATATGATTTCCAAGCATAAATGGGATAGGAAAAAAGAAAAGAAAAGAAAAGAAGAGTTGTTTTATCTTCTTGTTTTCTTCATCTGACTGCTTGTCTACTTCTACTATAGAATAGGCATGTGATCTCAACAATTCAATTAAATTTAACTTAAGATTTAATTAATTTTTAAATGTAATATAATTTGATCCAACATAAACTCGAGTGACAGTCTTTAGCTAAACTTGAACTCTTATTTTTGTTTATGAATTTAGCTGTTACCCGATTCAATGAAATACCTAATTTGTAATTGCATTGCGTAGCGGGCACTTTCCATGTCACTGAGAGGACTTTCTTGCAGCAAGTGCATATAGCCATTTATCCCTCTTCTTTTTCTTCTACAGCTCCTCTCCTCCCTCTTATCTGCTCATCCTCCACCAACACCTATAAAAGATATTCCCAAAGCCCTGCCTTTCACATTTCGTCTCTCACCATGGCCCCTTCTCTCTCTAAATCTTTCTCCTATCGTCTCTCTAAAGTCTAAAATGACCCCAGTTGGACCAAATCTCGTGTTTTGGTTGCCAAAACAAAAATTTGTCAAAAGAAAGAAATTTCATACATGGATGGATTGATAGCTAGATATGGCTTCAATTTTCCTCCAACCGTCCATAACTCTTCTATCCCCTTTAACATGCCAGAATTGCCCTTCTGTCAAACCCTGTCTCCGCTACTCTTCCTCTAAACTCTCTTGTTTCTCCTTCATGGGCTTTTTCGGGTTCTACCCTTACATGGAGAGACGGAGTTCCACAGAAAGAAACTTTCTTTCCTTTTAGTACTCTTATTATATGCCCCTCTTGGCGTTCTCGGTACCTACCTTCCTATTGTAGTTCAATTGGGTTTTGTTTGTTTCCTCCATTTAGCATACCCATTTTGATATCTGTGTTTACTTTCTCTTTGTGTTTCCCAGTTCGTATTACAAAAGATTCAATTTTGCATCGAGGGTTCTATTCGTTTTTTACTAATTTAGTTATTCTTTGTACTTTCTTTTGTATTTCTAGATGATATATTTCTATGGCACCCATGGTTTTTGCTTAATCTGTGAGAATTTGCTTGGGAGATACCATGTCTAAGAGTACCAAGAAAAGGCTCGCTCGTGATAGTCCTCAATCGGAAAACGGAGACTCGGACTCCATGCTTAAATTTGAACATGAAAGCCTAGTTCAACATTACTTGACTTTGCTAAAGGTTAGTCCTTTTGGTTTTCTGTTAGTTCTGTTTCGTGTTCTTAGAATTTCTTAACTACAAAATCCCACTTGAAAGTTCAGATTTTGTAAGCGATTTTGCCATGTTTAGTTCAAGAACAGAATCTTAAGAGAAGGAATTGTGTTGTAGTTGTATAACATTATTTGAGGAGAATTTCTATTTCAAGAACAATTTCGTTACATTGTTGGTGTTTGCCTTCAACTAATTGACGTTTGAACTTTTACGTCCCTTACGTACATCTTCAATTTGGGGATGGCTTCAGTTTTTCTTTTTGGTTTCTTTAGGAATTTGTTGCAAAGAAGAAAAAGTTGCAGATGGTAAAGCAGAAGGGAGATACTCTTTTGGATGATATCCGGTATGTTGTTATTACTTCACTTGTTTTTCTTATGATTCATGGCTCCTCATTTGCTAGATAGGAAGGTAATTAGCTCCTGAATTGATAATGTTAAACCCCAATCTTTAGATTCCTTAGACGGAGACAAAGATATTTGATGGAGATGCAAACTAATGAGGTTCAAAAAGAGAGAGGTCTTGTTCCACCACAAGTTTTGTCCATGCATTGTGAGGTTGTTGAAGAACCTTTGAGGGTGGAAGATAAGCCCAAGAGTTGTTTAACTAAAGGCAAGAGTCTTGAGAAGAAGAAAATTTCGTGGCGGGATCAACTGGGTTTGAAGGTTCAGGATTCCTTTATATTGTCAGCCAAGGAAACATCTTGATCTTTGTGTAGGATAAATTCATTAACTATTGATTAGCATTACATACAGAATAACATCAATTTATCTTCATTTTACATGTAAATTGTAAAGAGGAGTTTTTGATGCTTTTGTCCACAGTAAAATAACCATTTGTCAGATCGAATCCTTTGTCAATGTTTTTCAGATGTTCCTGTGATGGTAACTGTTTGACAACAATTAAAGATGACAAATTGAGTGCAGGAACATCTTCCTCTTTCTTATACTTAATCTGATTTCTTGTTTACATACTTGTGTTGCCGTATTGTTTGGGGCGTAGCCTGATACTGCAAACTGAAGAAAGCTAGAAGTACAATATCAGTTATTTGGCAGAGATGATAAAGAGAGGGATTGAATCTATAGCAGTACTCCCTTGAGCATTTAGGGAAGATTATTTCTCAATGCGGTATTGGCACATTCAGTTGCAGAGAAACAAATGTGACAAAGAAACATAGAGGATATCGGGTTGATAGAACTGTCATTTGAATAAGGATCTCCAAACTGGACAAAACACAGCTAAGATGGTTGTCGTATTGGAACATCTTCCTGGTTTATCGTCTCTGACTGTGTTCTCCCTTTAGATCCCAGCTCTTCTGCAACAACAAAGGCATTCCATTGTTTGCCAGCTCCTGTTCCTTCTGCACAGAGATCTTCCTAAATTGCTCTTCACCCTCCTTCTAAACTGATCCTGATGGTATCAAGTTCTGGTTTTCTCAATGTCATTGTATGGGATTGCTTTATATTATGTTGGAATGCTGTATATTAAATTGACTAGATTGGGGTAGGATAATAACTGAGGCAAGAAAAGCAGTGTTCATAGTTCCTCACAATGCACCGTTTAGAATCAGCCTCGTGCTTTTGCTTGGCTCTCCAGCCAAAAACTTGTAAAACTTTCCATTTACCTCAATTATGCTCCATCCAGGAGTTTTAACAATCCCTGAGTCTTCCATGGCATGTCTCCATCTTTCAGCTTCATCCAACTGACCACATGACGCATACAAATTGGCAAACATCATCAACTCGCCGTCACTAAGGTAGGGAGCCCTGGAAAAAACAAGTTGTATCACTCTTGCACCAATTCTCAGGTCCTGATTATTTACACAGGCACTAAGCAGAGCCCCCAAAATGGATGCTCCAAGCTCAAATGGCATGGATTCCACTAGTTGGTAAGCTTGATCCAGGCGCCTGGACCTACCTAAAAGATCAACCATGCATCCATAGTGCTCTAACTTGGGAGATATCCCAAACTCCATTTCCATGCAGTCAAATAACTGGCAACCCTCTTCAACGAGACCTGAATGGCAACAGGCGCTGAGTAGGCATATAAAAGTAACGTCATCAGGTTTTACACCATTTAGTCTCATCTCGCTGAAGAGTTTGAGAGCTGCATCGCCATGGCCATTAAGTGCCAGTCCAGAGATTAAGGCATTCCAACAGTAAATATCCTTTACTTGAGACTTGTAAAACGCCAACAAACATTGTTCTATGCTTCCACATTTGGCATACACATCAATCAAAGCTGTAGTTACATGGGGATTCGATGCAAGTCCATTATCAATGGCGTAGATGTGTACTTCTTCGCCTTTTTCCAGTGATCCCAAATGGGCAGAGGCAGATAAGACACCAGTTACTGTAACAAAATCAGGTGCACACCCTTGAGCTATCATTTGGCCAAACAAATCAAGAGCCTCTTCGTAGAGTTGGTTCTGTAAACATCCTGTAATCATTGCGTTCCAAGAGATGACATTTTTAATGGGCGTTTCCCTGAAAAATTCACCAGCTGTTTCCATATCCCCAACTCGGGCATATGCTGTTATAATCGAGTTCCAAGAAACAGAATCTCTCTGAGTCATTTCATCAAATACTCTCCTAGCAGAAACTATCATCCCTTTGCTCGAATACCCAGAAATCATAATATTGAACGAAGTAAAATCCTTCAGAGGCATCGAATTAAACAGATTCAACGCCTCCTCCATCATCCCATTAGAAGCGAAGGCATCCAACATGGAGTTCCAAGCAACGACGTCTTTTTTAGGCATTGTATCAAACATTTTACACGCATCGGCGACACGGTTAAACGTACTGTACATGTTCATCAAAGCAGTCTGTACAAAAGCGTGGGTGGCAAAACCAGTTTTCAAGGTGTGGGCATGGAAGGCAAACCCCACACAAGAGGTGGAACACGTCCCAGCTGCTTTGAGCAGAAGTGGGTACGTGTAGTTGTCAGCGACAATACCCAGGAGCTGCATATTGAGGTAAGTAAGTATAGCTCCTTCTGGGTCTCCCACGTGAATTCGCTTCTTGATACTCTCATTCCACTTCCTCTGCACAGGCGTTGGCGAGAAGCAGTTGCAGGCTAAGAGCGACATTTCTTGGTATGGAACTGAGCCTGAGGTCTCGAGATAGTGACTTTCACACGTTTCAGTTTAGTCCTGGAATGGTTCTGCCTAGATTTGGATACTGGCTTTACTTTTTATCCTCACTTTTCTTTATAATTACATTGAAAGTTTTGGATTTTCAGCCAGTCTCCCTTATCCTGCATCCCCTATTATTACTATTATTTACCTTTTGGAAGAGATTGCTTCACCAAGTGAGAGAATAAAAAAAAGAACATAATATGGCCAATGAATTTCTGAAGAATTACATCTCTTAAATCTTTTTGACAGAAGCATACGAGGAAATTTTTTTCCTTCAGCCAAATTTGAATCAGATGAGCAATAAGCTATGGATATGGACCTTCAGCGAAGACAGGCAAGGAAGTATCATTTCCATATCCTACATTTTCGTCAGCTCATTAAGCTTCTGCTTCTAGACGTGTCAAAATTCAATGTGTGTGTGTTAAAGACGAGATGGTTCTGCACCATACAAGAACGTTGAACTTTCTGCCTACAAATTTGAGCAATTTCTTAAATCCGGATAATCTTGTTGAAGTTTTACTTTCCATCCATGTTGCTTACCAGAGAGACCAATTCAACGTTTTCGATCACTTGAGTTTCGGTTCCCTCTTTTGTGCCAGAGATTTCAGTCGGTAGTATAGTAGCATTCTGATCAGCATTTGGAACCAAATATAGCAGACAAAGTGGACTGAGTCTCAATAAGTTTCTGATCAGGATGGCCAGCCAGAGGTTATCAAATGTTGTCCGAGTAACATGTAATACATGAAGCAGGAGCCCTCCAACCCATGAAGCTGTGAAGAGTCCAAAGTTATCAATCGACATGAGCAGAGCAAAGAAAGTTCCTTCAATTCCAGGGGGACAAAGCTTGGAACTGAGTACAAGAAGAGGCATCCATTTGAGCCTTCCAATTACATGAGAGAAACTCGCATCGAACACAGCAAAAAAATAATCTGGTATACCAAGTTTCAAGTTTAATCGTGTCACCATCATCAAATCGAGCATCCCAGTCAAGCCAAAGAGGAATTGAGTCCAAAATAGCAAATCTCTGAAGGGATGATCTTTAAGAATATTTTGATAAAGTAATGCCCCCAAGAAGGACCCAGCTGCAGCAAACGACGAAATGAAACCAATGGTATCCTGCTCAAAGCACGCACAGTTAATGTTGCTAATATAGTTGTTATAAGCATTGGTCTGAGCTAAAATAATGCATGCATAAATTTTAGTTGAAATCATTTGTGAATCAAGAGAAAATAAGTGGAATCAAGTGGTTCCTGGAGATTAGATATTTTGATAATATCATGCGTCACTGTCCAGAGACTGGAAAAAACAAGTACAGAATCATATACCTGGGAGAAGGATGGGCCCTCCTTTGAATCTGTATACCAGTAGAACAACCCTTCATGAATGTTCAAACTCAAAGCGAGGGATAAGTACATATACAAACATGGTCTCCACACTTCTGGGAACTTCAATGTATTCCACATAGACTTGCCAGCTTCAAAGATATTATTCTGCTGTACCTGAGCAACCCATGATATTACAATCTGAAAGCAGAAATATCGTGTAAAAGAAAGAAGTGTGGAAAGAAATACCTCTCTATAAGCAGGATTTTGGTTGTTGGATTCATTGAGTATTATTCCTACCAGAACTACAAGTCCAGCTGGAATTGTCAGCAAGCCTAGGACCCCCTACCACAGAAGACAAATAAGTCTACCAACACATTCTTAAATGAAGGAATGTAAATTGTTAAATCGTAACAGAGTCATGAATATGACAATTAAGTCAAGAAGCAGCCAACCTTGGGGCCAAGTAGGCGAACAAAAACACCACTCATGAAGTATCCCAGTAAAGCACCAATCGATGAACTGAAAGCACACAAGCTTTGCATGTCAGAAGCAAGTGTAGGATGAATATTACTGTTCTCTGCCACACAAGCATCTATCGTCACGTCTGCCATTGCTACATACATACTTTCAGTCGTCAATAAAACTACAGCAGACAGAATATCGAGCTTCTCATTCAAAGACAACAGGAGTGTGGAGACCACACCAAGGAGGCCTGAAATAGACATGAGGAACAAAAGATAGAAAAGCAAATATTATTTTACGTTTGATAATGCAAAATAGTGAATAATATGTTGCTTTTACATAATTGTGCAATTCAATTCCATCATGCATTATACAATGACTCTCAGTGAAAGATATTCATGTCAAGCATTCTCCACATGAGATATGGACTTGAAAAGAAGGAATCTATATGATGAACCTTTTTCACTACATTGAGTTTGGATGGTATCTTATTCCAGTGCATACAGTTGAAACAGTGAGAAAGAATTACACATAATGCTCGAGTTATGCAAATGACAACGACTAGGTAGAAGTTGCATATGAAAAAATTTTCACATTGTACAAAACTTCCGACATTTCAAACCCATTTTTAGACCACTAGCAATTTATACAAAAAGCTTTAGATACAGGGTCTTTATATTTTAGCTACAGAATAAATGAGAAGTTCTCACATTCTTATGCTAGCAGGCTCCTACACAAAGCAATGGCAAATCGTCGTCAGACAAATAGATTGTAGTTCCACATAGACATTTGGAAGAGAGATTAATTTCCCCAAACTTAGCAACAAATGACAGTCTTACTCAACCAGGTAGATATATTTTCTGTAATGCCATGTACAAGCCTGCATTGAGATCTGGAATTCTTGAAACAATTACATACTTGGTTATATCTAACTTAAAAGAAGACATCCACATTAATGGATTCCATCCAACAATCTGCAAAAATATAATATGTCAATAGAAGGAAGATCCTTCCTTCTCATTTCCAGAAGCAAACCTCCCTGAGCATATTGCATAGCTCTAACAATGTCAACAAAGTTTAAATAATTACATTAATCATACTTGGTTGGGTTCTATATTCACTACTAACAACCATGGCATCTTTCTTTACTTCCAAATAACCACCGAAAATTCTTTCCTTTCTGGGTAAAGCTCCATTCTTGTGCATTTCCCAGAAGCTTAAGATGCCAATTGATTTTGATAGGAGGTTAACCACTATATCACCAAGTCTCCCTTCTCATACGTGCTTTGAAGCCTACACTGATTAGAACTTCATCTTTAACTTATTTCACATCAATCCAAAACTTGCAGAAAGATTAAATCTCTACAATGGGAAGTAAAGCATAAACATCCCAGCAAACTCCTCAACAAGTTCTATGCTATATAACTCCAACCTTGATCTCAATCTCCAAGCACACCCTTTAACTATTTTGGGGTCTAAAACCCTACTTGCTGGTCAAATGGCGAAAGAAGCCAGATCAATTACCAAGTTGGTACAAAGAATTAAGTGGATGGAGTTAGGCCATGCTTGAAACTTTCCATATTTGCAATTTCGAAGAGCATAAGTGAACATGTAAACGAGATCTTATATCAATGACAAGCTCAAAAATGGAAAACAAAAGGCTTTTTTTATGAAGAGATCTCAACATAAAACGGCAAGGTAAATGATGGGGAAGAATCCCAACTGCTAATATGCAAAAACTTACCAGCAAAGACGAAATAAGGGCGTCTACGATACCCCAGAACTGGAAGAACATCTGTGAGGAGACCCCATACAGGCTTAACAAGCCAAGGAATCGAGATGATCCCTTGATAAATCTGAGACTCAGAAGGCTGAACCTTTTGAACATCCTTCATATAATACTCCGTCCCCACACGAGCTAAAGCTCCACCAAGCCCCTGACTTATTCCATACACAATAACTACCGCAAGCACATAGCTCCAATGCGTCTCAGACGCGAGCATATTCAGCCAATATATCGGAGCCAACAAGCGGTGAGAAGAACATCGTCTTTCTGGTTTATGCTCTTCATCAGCTTCCTCATTACAGGGTCGAAGACTCAATGTCTCAGATTCTTCGTTAGAGAGTTGTCGACTATTAGCGTCCAACATGATTCACTCGCTCGCTCGCTATCCAAACTCAGATTAGCTAGAAAAAGGAACAAACCGAGAATAAGGAGGAGGAGGAAGTTTCAAGGAATAACAATTTCTTCAGTCAGTACAATGTCAGATTCAACCCAACTAGCCCTGGTGACTCTGCGACGACTTTTTTGAACATGCCCATATGCCTCCATATATATATATATATATATACCAACGCCCCCAACAGAAGCAGTGCTTGTAGTTGAATAAATGGTACGAATGGAACCGGTGATCCTATTAACTGAAATGTAAAAATCGGATTTTTTTATACTAACAAATTATAAAAATCAAATCGTTATGGGCTAATCCGACCAGATATTTCATTTACTGTATTGAAGTTGACAAATCCATGTATATACAACACACACACACACGTTACAATGATACCATTGGTGTCTAAAATGAGCAAGATGACTCCGTGACGGGACCTGATCCTCTGGCCCAGGTACTCTGGCCCTATCCTGGGCTAGCTTAGATCCTCTGGCACAGGATAAGGCCAGAGTACTTGAGCCAGAGGATCTGAAGGTCTCTGTGACGGCCGGGGGATGAGTAATGATAAAGCCGCCTAATGAGCTCCGAACTTTTATCAAAGACTATCAGTACATAGGATTGGAGCATTACTTGCCTACTCATTTCTCTTTTTGGCTATTTTTCATAAATAAATAAACTTGCTACTAACCACCTGATAAGATTATTACATTCCAATAGACTAATCTTTTCATTGCGCAGGGTTCCAATCCAATATTAAATAAAGCGTGTGTTTTGTAGTTGTATGTGAATATATATATCCTATAGAGACGAGAAAAAAAGCAGATTACTGTGTTTCCAATGGCTTGTTAAACTAAACTAACTTGCTTGGCTTTGTTGAGTAGTTGTACTAGGAGCACTGAATCCACTGATCTGAAACCTAAACCTTGGGGATTATTGTTTTTGACAATTATAAGCATATATTATAACCCTTTAGTTTTTAACTTGACCTACTAATTCCAAGCAGCAATTCTAGCAGCCCTAATGCAGTTGGTTCATGTGAACAAACATATAGTAACTCGACCAAAGTGATTTATTCCTGAGACTAGGAAAGCCATGTTAGGTTGGTTCACAAGATAGAAAACAATACAACTATGATCAAATGATCATGAAATATTATTCATATTTGCATTGCACTAGCTGAAAAAATATACCAAATTCAAGCAGCCAAGGAAGCTTAGCAAGTCATAACTAAACCAAAATCCACCAGCATTTCATCTCAGGTAGCTCTGCTCCATATTCATTAAACATGGCAAATCAAACAGATAACTATGAATCAATTATCAACGATCATGTCCAATTGTGAATTGGATGAAATGCAAAAGAGCTAGCATCAACCAGAAAATAAATGTGTTTTAGAAGTCATTACAAAACCTAAAGCATCAAAATTTCACAATAAGACAATTGCAGAAACTGCCACATGCATTGACAACACAAAAGCCCTGTTCGTTCTCATAAGCAAATAGCAGTTATTTCCAAGATCCAAATCAGTAATGCAGAGATTAAACACTCATTTCATGCTTTAAGGACAAGATTCAATTGATTGTTACCACTGCAGTGGAAGCAATAGGAAGCTTTGTCCCTCCTCTCCAATGGCGAAAAGTATGATATGAACCCCTTAAAAGATCCATCCCGCATGAAGGCATTATTGGTTTTTCCATTTTATCATACTTCGCTCCAAGAGCTACTACGAACTAGCTAACTGGATATTCATCCTATCAACCCAGTTGTATAGATAACCCGATAGTTGATAGTTCTCAGGAACACGAGCTTTCTTTTCCTACCAAGTTCATGCCCGCATCATAACACCAGAAGCACCTTCAACCACTTTAAAGGTTCAGAACTTCTGAAAGCTTTGGGCTGCTATACAACACGACACAAGTAACCAGAACGCCCAAAAGATTGGCCAAGCAAATAGTGTTCGAAACCCATGCAGAAACAGAATTCTCATCAAACAGTTCATCACATCAAGCAGAAGCAAATAGTCCGACAAGAAATAATGGATTCACACATCAGTTGAGTACTTATTGACAACAGTAAAATGACTAAACATCGTAAATTCAAGCATTTAAAGCTAAACTTGACACAACTTGAACTTATTTATACAATCACGGAATGTTATGAACATAACAAAAGGCATTCATTACTCGATGCCCACAAAGCAGAGAGTCTCAAATCTCCACCACCTAACACGTACCAAAGGAAACCAACCAACAGAGTTCAATACAAATACAACACAACGAAAGCTTCAAACTTTTTTTTCCCATTATTTAAGAGACCACACGACCAACAACAGGGTATTTAGCTTCAAACTTCTTCTCCCAGTCAGTAAGAACATCGATCTCCTTGTCGGAGAGCCCATCCAGAGAAGGGCAAACATCTTCTTCGTTCTTGCTCATCTTGGCAAGAGCTCTGCTGGCGTCTTTACCGGCGAACATGGAGTAAGAGCCACCAGGGCCGTAGAAGTTCTTGCCGGTGGAGACATCGAAAACTCGACCCTTGATTGCTACGTAAATGGGCTTTGATGGGTCTGAACCATTGTAGTGGCTCAGTTGCTCCGCCGTGAACTCCATGGTTTGGGTGATTGAGGAAAAGGCTGATGGGATTGGAGATTGAGGACTGGGGAAAGACAATTCAATGATTTTGAGAATGGTAGGTATTAGGTAAAGCAACTACCAAGTAACTGTATATGGACAGGACACCCCTTAAATGCCAATAACCACTCTTTTTTTTTTTGAATGGTAAAATCGTATTCATCAGTGATAAAAAATATATACAATATTACAGGGGCATATCCCAGGTAAGGATCAATGGAGAAGGAGCCATGTAGGCCCAGTCCAAAAACTGAATAAGAGTCAACAAACCACAGCCTAAAAATATCCACAAAACCCAATCCAACAAGAAGAAAACGACCCAACTCAGACCCAAAATGCAAGTCATTCAACAATAGTAGTATACGAAGCTAGAAATAGCGGCAGATCCAAAAGAAAACCAAACAAAGCAGAAACAAAGGGTGCAGGATACTTGAGCCTGCAATCCAAATGTCATAAGGAGAATTAAAAACATATGAGCTCGGGAGGATAAATCCTGTACAGGACACGATACATAGAAGTCTTGATTTGAGCCACAATATCCATCCTGGTAACCGAAGCACCTTCCATTTGGATCAGGTTTCGACATTTCCAAATTGTATAAATGGTAGTCATAAGAGCTAGGCGGACCAAAGCCAAGATGTGGTCGGAAGCTAGGAGATAGAATCGCCTAGTGAGAGACACTCTCCACCTCTCTTCTATGTATAATGTATAGCTGAACTTTTTTATAAAAAAAAATAAGTGGATCATGTTCCCAACAAAAGCAGAATAAGTGAAAACCAAATCTTAATTAAACTCTAAATCTTGATGATGACCCATATATAGTACAAGCTCTAATTATTTGTTATGGTTTTTTCACGATGTTCTCGTGAAAATCATAATAATCAAATCGGAACATCAACTTAAAGTTATCTTTTAGTTATGATATGCACATTTTATGTTCTCATGAAACCAATAGAATCAAATTGGAACTTCAATTTAAAGTTAAGTAATCTGTTAGTTATTATACGACCCTTGAATTTCACAAGTACTTGGAGTGGGAAAATCATTAAACCAGCGAATTGTGAATTATGAATAAGCTTACTTTCTTTATCTCACATCATTTTCTGCTTGAAAGCCCTACATCTCTATCATTTGAATATTGTTGTCTCTTTGTCAATTAACACTGGCACGGTGGCACCACTTACATACATTATGTGCTTATCTCCACGTCACACTGCAGGATCGACCTAGACGTTACGGGCGATGGACGTATAATCACATCGCGACATCAAGACGGAAATAAAGTTTTAATAGAGGTGGTGGCTTGGAGAAGCAGAGGGAAGACATTTTCAGGGGTTACTTGAAGATATCTTTTATTTGACTCATTGACACGTACGATGCGTCAAATGAGGTGCAACAACATGATTGATCATTTGTTTTTAAGTGCCTCATGTTTAATCTGTAAGCTTATACCCTTTTAGTCAATCATTTGTATACAATTTGATGCCTTTGTAGTCAAGCATTTGGATGTAATTTGAAGTATGATATTATTATTTATTAATAAAAAAATTCTTTATCTTTTGTATTAAGTTAATTATATTTAATATTTTAATACTAAAGATAAAATACTTGAAATAATTACTATGTAATTGAAATTATAATAAGATCATAATTATGAGGTTCAATTTATATTTATGCATTATTCTTAAAACTGACACACATTATGCGTGCGCGGACAACCTCCCTCCCTTTATTTATATGGTTTTAACGTTTTTAAAAATCTTAATTTCTATTAAATTTTGTTAATGGAGATTAAATTAGTTAATATTCCTAATAATATTGAAAATTTATATTTTGAATTTTTTAAAATTGTTTTCAAGGGTAATTTTATTGAGTATTTTTGTAATTTAGTTTAATTTTCCAAGAGTTTAATTCTTAAATTAAAATTTTATCAAATCAATAACTAGAATCAAGCAAAGGTTTTAAATTATTTCTATCATAATTAGACTATGTTTGAAATTATAAATATAATGAGATTATATTATTTTGATGAAACCAAAATTTTTGAAATTTTAAAACCCTCAATTAAATATTAAATTCACATTAAAAATGTGGTGTTTGCCTTCCATTATTTAAGAATAAAACTAGAATTTCGTTTATTGGTTGGCTTGTTGAGTAAACTCAAGACCACCTTAACCTGACTATGTTTTATCTTAAATTGATAGGTCCTAATTAACTAAATTTGTATGATTTGGAAGAGCAAACTCATGATCGTATGAATTTATAAGTAAGGTTAGGTATATATATACATATATATATATGATATATTTTGGCAAAGTCACCTAACGGTTCTAGAAGTTACATATGATGTGATTGATAAAGATGTTATCTACCTAATTTAAATTTAGTTGACTTGTTGAGCAAACTCAAGATTAATTATTTTTTAATGGGATCCAAGCCCATTAGGATATTATTTGATAATTTCTCGATTTAATAGTGAGGGCTATTATTTTGAATAAAATAGTGGAAGTAATCAAATAATTTTAAAGTGCTTATTTTATTTGATTTTGGATATGAACTAATACTATCTCCCTTTTATGTTTTTTCGGTTATCAAATTAGAAGATGAGTACTAAACTGACATTAAGGAGCATCATAGATGCTAACAAGCTTATTGGACCTAACTTTGAAGACTGGTTTAGAAACCTGAGAATAGTTATCAGGCAATAAAAGAAATTATATATTCTTGTCACTCCTATTCCACAAGAGTCTAGCTTAGATGCGACTGATCAGGTTTGAGAGAGATATCAACATTATATTGATGACGTTGAGCAAGCCACATGTGTGATGTTGGCAAGCATGTATCCTAAACTACAAAGGCAACATGAAAACATGGATGCACCTACTATGATTTTTCATCTCAAGGAGTTATTTGTTGCATATAGTAAGGTAGAGAGGTATCAAATCTCCAAGGTGCTATTTCAATGCAAGATGGTAAAAAGATTTTCAGTTAACCTACGAAGATGATTAAGTATATTGAAAATTATCCCAATTAGGTTTTGTCATAGATCATGAGTTAAGCGTTGATCTAGTGTTTCACTCTCTAAGTTCGAGCTTTTCACATTTCTTCATGAACTTCAATATGAACCAGAAGGATAAGACATTGCCTAAACTGTTGAATATGCTTAACAATGCAGAAGGGTGCCTTAAGAAAGTAACCAGTTCTATACTTGTTGTGAATTCTTTTAAGAGCAAGAAAAAGGGAAATAAAATGAATAAGAACAAAAAAAAGGCTTCTACTAATGTAGTAAAGCCTAAAGGAGGTGTCAAGAAGAAGAGCAATGATAAGGGTACATGTATTCTCTACAAAGTCAACGGACAGTAGAAGAGGAACTACTCATCTTATCTTGCTTCCCTCAAAGATAAGAAGCTTAAGGAATTTGTCTCTTCAGGTACATTTATGATTGAGATCAATCTTTCTACTTCTGTTTCACATACTTGGGTATTAGATACTGGATGTGGTTCTCACATATTTAATAACATGCAGATGTTAATATGAAGTAGATCGTTGAGGAAAGGCAAAGTTGACCTATAAGTTGGCAATAGAGCAAGAGTTGCCGCATTAGTTGTAGAAACTTGTAGTTTAGCTTTGCCTTCTGGTTTTGTATTAGAACTTAATAATTGTTATTATGTTCCTGTTATTATAAGAAACATCATTTCTATTTCTTCTTTGGATTTGAATGGATTTGTCTTTATTATTAAGAATAACAGTTATTCTTTTTATAAAGATGATGTTTATTATAGATATGGATTACTTACAAATGATTTCTACGAGTTCGATCTTTAAAGGACAATTCTTAACATAAATAGAAAGAAAAGAAAGTTAAGTGAACAAAATCCATCTAATTTATGGCATTGTAGGTTAGGTCATATCAATAAAACTATAATCACAAAGCTACACAAATAAGGATATTTGGATTCTTTTGATTATGAATCATATGAAACTTGTGAATCTTTTTTATTGGGAAAGATGAGCAAATTACCTTTTAGTGGAAAGGGACAATGTGCTAGTGAGTTACTAGAACTAATACATTCAGACGTATGTGGACCTATGTCCATTAGTGTTGGAGGTGGGCACTCATATTTCATTACATTCACAAATGATCATTCTAGATATGGTTATGTATACTTAATGAAACAAAAGTGAATCATTTGAAAAGTTAAAGGAATTTAAACTTGAGGTTGAGAAACAAACCGGTAAAAGTATTAAGATACTTAGATCAGATTGAGGTGGTGAATACTTAGATAGTGAGTTTTTTGGTTACTTAAAAGAGAACGGGATTATCTCATAATGGACTCTTCTTGCAACTCCACAGCATAATTGAGTTTTTGATAGGAGAAATCATACACTTTTAGATATGGTACATTCCATGATGTGTCATGTAGTCCTTCTTATCTCTTTTTGGGGATATGCCATTGAAATTGCTATTTATCTTCTAGATAGAGTTCCATCCAAATCAATAGTCAAAAAACCATATGAGATATGGACTGGTAGAAAACATAGATTGCCACACTTAAAGATCTGGGGATGTGATGCTTATGTGAAGCGTGTAATATCTAACAAGCTTCAAGCTAAATTAGATAAATGTAAATTTGTGGGGTATCAAGAAAGTTTCGAATATCAATTTTACCATCTTGTTAAGCAAAAGGTGTTTGTCTCAAGACATGCTAAATTCTTAGAAAGAGAATTTATTCTCAAAGAAAGTAGTGAGAGTGAGGTTGAACTTAGTGAAGTTCAAGAGACACAAAGACAAGTCAAGATGGAACTATAACCTCAAGTTGATACATATGATGCACAACTGAGAGTTGAAGAGAGACATAGTTCACGACGCACTAGTAGGATACTTTGTCCCACCATTAGATTAGATCTACATATAAAACAAGGGAAGGATAATGTATTGCTCATAAATAATAATCCTACAAATTTTAAAGAAGCAATGTTTAACATTGAATCTTTAAAATGACATGAAGTTATGAGATCTGAAATGGAATCTATATACACTAACTATGGACATTGATGGATGTGCCTGATGGTATTATACCTATTGGATGCAAGTGGGTTTTTAAGAGAAAAACTAACATGGATGGTAATGTACATACATACAAAGCAAAGTTAGTGGCTAAAGGTTACAAACAAAAACAAGGAGTTGATTTTGATGAAAGCTTTTCCTTAGTAGCTATACTAAAGTCCACAAGGATCTTATTGGCTATAGCTACATATCATGATTATGAGATCTGACAGATGGATGTCAAAACTGCATTTCTTAATGAGAATTTGCGGGAGGATGTATTATGACACAACATGAAGGTTTTGAATCTAAGAGATTTCCTAATCAAGTATGCAAGTTGCAAAAGTCCATTTATGGACTTAAGCAAGCATCACAGAGTTGGAACATTCGTTTTGATGAGACAATCAAAGAGTTTGATTTTATAAAAAATGTGGATGAACCATGTGTCTATAAGAAATTAAGTGGGAGTATAGTCGCTTTCTTACTGCTATATGTGGATAACATATTGCTAATTGGAAACGACATCCCTATGCTACAGTCCGTAAAGGTTTGGTTATTTAAGAATTTCTCTATGAAGGATATGGGAGAAGTAACTTATATTCTGGGAATAAAAATCTATAAATATAGATCAAAGAGATTGCTCAGGTTATCCCAACCCATATACATAAACAAAATGTTAAAGAGGTTTAGCATGGAGAATTTCAAGAGGAAATTCTTGCTCATGTCGCATGGGATTTCTCTATCACAGAGTATGTGTCCAAAGACATAAGCGGAGAGAGACAAAATGGATTGTATTCCATATGTTTCAGTAATTGGATCAATCATGTATGCAATGTTATGTACTAGATCAGTTGACTCGTATACTTTGAGCATAACGAGTAGGTTTCAAGGCAATTCAGGTGAGGGTCACTAGACAATTGTGAAAAACATCTTCAAGTACTTGAGAAGAACTAAAGACAATTTTTTTGGTCTATGAAGGAGCTGAACTGAGAGTTTAAGGATATTCAGATGCTAGTTTCCAGTCAGATTCCGATGATAGCATATCACAATCAGGGTACATCTTCACGATTAATAGTGGTGTGGTAAGTTGGAAGAGTTCCAAACAACCAACCATTTTAGATTCAACAACTGAGGTATAGTACATTTCAATGTTAAAGGCGGCAAAGGAAGTGGATTAGGTCAAGAAATTCAGTTATGAACTTGACGTGGTTCATAGCATTGTCGAGCTTATAATATTGTACTGTGACAACAACAATGCTATTGCATAGGTAAAGAAACCAAGGTCTCATCAATTGTCCAAACATGTATTGAAGAAGTTTCACTTGATCAGAGAGATAGTGGAACGAAAAGACATAGTATTGGAGAGAGTTCTCACTGAAGAGAATCTTGTCGATCCTCTCACTAAGCCACTGTCTTAAAAGAGACATGATTAACATCTGGATGGATATGGTATTAGATACATAAGCGATTAATTTTAGTGTAAGTGAGAGATTGTTAGTTTATGTCGTTGCAGTCAATCATTTTGATGCAATTTGATGTATGACATTATTATTTATTAATGAAGAGGCATTCTTTATTTTTTGTATTAAGTTAATTATATTTGATATTTTAATACTAAAGACAAAATTCCTAGAATAATTACTGTTTTATTGAAATTATGATAAGATCATAATTGTGAGATTTAATTTATATTTATGCATTATTCCTAAATGTAGTTTCATCAAAATAAGATATTGTTGAAAATGTAAAACTGGCACACATTATGTTTCTTTATTATGAAAAAAATAATTGATATCATAAATTAAAGTATGAAGATACTTAAATTAACATATGGGTGATTATTAAATATTAAGTTACTGAATTGACTCGATTATGAGAATCTTAAATGGAATATTACTTATATGTCCGTGAATTTTCTCACAATGATGGTTGTATAATTGATCCTTAGACTTGAGATTACCAAGGCATCTCGTGTAGCAATTACTGTGTTTTAATGTTACTTTTGAATTGTCCTAGAATAATTCAGTCAGTAGTATTTGGATGCAGTATGAACTATACGGAGATAATTGAGTGAGTCAATACATGATTTGTCACTCTAAAATAATTAGAGAGGATATTCTATTGTTCTTGATTAGTAGTGATTTATGGAATTCTCTGGCCATAGTAAATTGATATTTGAAAAGACTTTTTAAAATTTTAATTATAAATCAATCACTAATTAGCAGGAACGAACATGATTAGACTAAAAGAGTATACATTATTTTCATACTCTGTCCAATTGGAATATTGGATGATGAAAGGATTAATCAATCTTAATATATGATTATAAATTATTTAATTAGATAATTAAAGATAAATTAAAATAAATTTTAATTTATGTGATACTAATTGTGAATTAGAATTAGAATTACAATTTATAATCCTTGCCAATATATTAGAAACCTAATGAGTCACACATCAAAGAACAATTTGTGAAAGAAAAATCTATTTAGTTAAGTTGGACTTAATTATGAAGTTTGAGAAATTTTAGAGATCAAATATGAGATATTTGATTTTATTAAAATTAAAATTAAATTAATTATAATTTGATTTTAATTATAATTAAAGAAATTAATTTTAATAAAATTAAAAATCCTATTGATTTTTCTATTAATTGGAAGAACAAACAAAAAAGCTAGCACTTCTTGTTCTTCATCTCAAAAATTGAGATATTGATTTGGTGAATATCGTTAGAGGCTGAATGATTGAACAAATCGTGATTGATACAGTGAAAACTTGTCAAAAGATTTTAACAGGAAACGTAAATTAAGTATGATTCATATTTTGCAATTTATGTTTTATTCAAGTTATATAATTATTGAGATTTTATTGAAATCTATAAAAAACATTATTTTCCGCTACGTTTAGGATTTGATAACAGTTAGGCTCCAACATAATCTTGTCATTTACCCCGTGTTTGGTTACTGTCCCCGTGAGTGGGGACAGTAGACAGGACCAAAAAATCCCGCCCCCATATGTGTTTGGTTGACGTCCCCGCCTTTGTGTCCCCTGTCTTCGGAGGACAGGGACACGATTTTCTGTCCCTCCCAAAAAGGGAGGACAGAGACACGTTGTCCCTGTCCCCTAAAACACATTAACCCCTTTTACACAACTAACCCCCTATTCTTCCCTAACACCTTCGGTCTCCTCGTCCCCGACTGCTAATCCTCTGTCTGAAAAACCAGCGCACCACTGCTCTTCCCCGACTCCGACCAGTCTCCTGGTTCCTCTGTCCCCGACTGTTGTTCCTCCGGCCTTCGCTCTCGGATCTGGTTGGATCTCTTCTTCCCCAAGACATTCGTCTCTCCAGGGACGGGTAAGTATTTGATTCCATGGTTGAAAAATTTTGGTCTTCGTTGCTTCCCTAACACTCTGGTTGCGCAAACGTCTGTTGAATGTCGTCTTCTTCTACTCTCTGTGCCTCTTAATCACATATAAATGCTCCTTTGGCACCTCTATTTTTACTCTACCCAGCTCAGCTCTCTCTCTTTCCTCATTCATCGCCCATTCTTCTCTTTTTTTAGCTTACTAAAATAGTGCCTTCCTAGGCAAAATATTCGATTTTTTCAGAGATTTTAAATGATTTTCTCTTTTGGGTATTGCAACAGGTTCAAATTTTGGAAGTTTTAAGTAGTCCTTGTAAGTTGTAGCAGACATTCTGGGTAGTGGGTTCAAGTCAAATTTCCTGTTCATTTACCCATTAAAGTTTTCATTACATTTTGAGTGGGGTGAGGGGGGGTTGTAGTCCTCTGAATCATAAGAGTTCACGTTCCGAAGAATATGATTGTGTTGTTCAATGAAATCATTATGTGGAAGTTGTACCTAATCCTTGGAAAGAAACCTAGTGTTGATAAGAACTTCTATTTTTGGATTTTCCAGATCTTT
>JANITX010000001.1:50390341-50403218 GCA_027564395.1 Erythroxylum ulei
GATGGTTAAGATATACGTTATGATCTCTTAATATTTAATTTTGGATATTATTTGATAATTGGACTTAGTTAGGTTTATGTGAGACTCTTCCAAGATAAGTTTGATAAGGTTTAAAATCCTAATTAAAATGAAATTTAAATGGATATCCTATTTTGGGATAATGGCTATCTAAAGAAACAATTTTTTCTAGAAATTTGACCTGATTATGGCAACTGAATTGTGGCTGAAATTTGGGTGAGATATAGGCTAAAGTGGTGTCGTTTTTTAGCATAAAAAATATAAGTTTTCGTATGACTTTTGACAGCTATGATTTTAGGGGTCTTTTTGATGACTTTCGACAGCAAATTTGTTGTGATATTATTTTATGTGTTGCTGAATTTTCAGTTAGTGGATCACGTGGTTTTGGGGCTAAGATTTTGGTTGTGCATATGATTTTCTACAGCTGTGCATTCTTTTATTCTTGAACAAAAATTGAGGGTAGTCTTGTATAATATTTGAAGCTGATATTGTGGGATACCATTTAGACTTGGTGTTGCAACTTTTTGTCAAGGTCTCACGACCTTGTTGCTAGTTTTTCATCGTGGATTATATTGTTTTTGTAGCTGTATAATCTTCTCTTTTTGAATCATCATTGAAAGTTGTGTGATTGTTGATTTGGGGTGCAAAATCTCCAGAAGTTTTCGTGATTTTTGCAGCTGTATTTTCTAGAGTATTGAGTTATCTTTGACAACTGATTTTTGGTGATTTTATCTATCTTGGACAGTTGTGTTTTTTAGTAGTGTTACGTGATTTCTAGGGCTATCCAGATATTGGTTTTTGAGTGAAAAATGCTTAAGAGACGTGTGTTGTTGCAGCTATATTTTTGGTGATGTTTTGGTGATAAGACATTTGTTCAATTGATGATCATTGATGTTGCTGTGTGCGTAAAATTCTAGGAGGCATAGTGGATTTTGCAGCTTCGTTGTTTGCATCGTTTTGGTGAAGAAACGTTTATTTTGACGACGAATTTTCCAAATTGGGGAGCTGTGTCTTCTATCTATTATGAGGAAATTTTTGGGTTGTCAATAATAGTGGTTTTTATGTGAAAAACTTCCAGCAGTCTTGGTATTTTTGCAGCTTCATAGTTTGTAATGTTTTCGGTGAAAAGACATTTGTTTTGTTGGTGACTTTTCAGCTACTGTGCATGGAATATTTCAGTGACGATATTGAAACTTCACGGAAGCTTCTTTTGATGGACAACTTCTCATTCTTTTGTTGACGAAGCTACATTGTTAGGGATTTTTTTTCCTCAAGTGTCTTTGTTTATGTTCGTTATTATTTCAATCACTTGAGTTATTTTATTTTCATCCTTTATTATCAAATACTGATGAGAATAGTATGAGGTAGTCATACTATTAGGTGTGATTTATTTTCACTGAGGACGAGGGGCAGTGTCAATGATTGTATGACTCAACTTTGTAATGCTTTGAGTAAAATTATTGTTGTATTACAGGTGAAAATAATCAAGCTGGGTGGGGACCCCGTAAACTTAGATAAGATGTGTCGAACTGCGTTACCAAATCTCGGGTGATGATTTATTTATTTTGCACTTAATTTTTCTATTTTTTTGTTTATGTTAGCAACAACTACAGCTAAACCAAAATTTTTGCAAAACTATATCCTTTCAGATTTTCAGTTATAATTTTGACAAAATTAGCTCGCCTTAAGTTAATCAAGTTTCAAGTTGAGTTTAATTTTGTTTTCAAACTTTTGGAATTTAGGTTGAACCGTCTGATTCGAATGGATCAAAAGTTCAAAATTTTTAAGTAAAATAATACTTCCTAGCATAAATAGAAATCATTTTTAAATTTTAAAAATATATTTAATCGAGCCACAGACTCAAACTTGGATCCTTAAGTCCAATCAGAATTTGAGCTAAAGGCTAATTTAGCCTTATCCATTGCCATCTTTGACCGAATACAAATTGATAACAGTACGGGAGTTGTGAAAATTGTTAAAACTTTTGTCAGTAAGTTAAAGCTTTCATCCTATCTAACAACAGTTCCTCTCGTAATTGTTCATCCAAATCCAATCAAGCTAAAGATTGAAAAGGAATAACAAACCATCTGAAACTGCAATAATCCCAAGCCTGTTTACTAAATGACATCAAATTCAAGTGTCTCCGCTGTAATATGTCCACCGCACATCTAACGATCCAATTGTAGAGAATGCAGAATTTTAAGCCCAAAACTATATATATATATATATAATTCATTTCCATATTCATCTTAAACTTTAAAAAGAGAGTTTTTAAAACCCAAAACTATATATATATATATATAATTCATTTCCATATTCATCTTAAACTTAAAAAAGAGAGCTTTTTTTAATTCATTTAAGAATTTAATACTTTGATATATAGGGAGATCTCCAATTTCAGTTACAATTCAGCTCACCCATCTTTGTAATTATTCATGTACTTGTGCTTCTAATTTTGTTACCTCTTCACAATTCTTCCCATCAATCTCCTTTTGTTGCACTCAAAAAGACTTACTTGACATAGCTTTTCCGTCTTTTGCTATCATCATCCTATTGTGCTTAGGTCTTGATTTTTTTTTTGATGCTGGAGCTTAATACTTACAAGGAAGCTAAGCTTCCTAGCTTAATGAACAACAAAGTGAATTGCGAATTGCAGAAACTACAGTTTCCAACAAATTGCCACAACATTCCGAATCGTAACCGTAATTTAAAACCTTGATTGGACCATAAACATATTTTGACAACTCATCTCTTTACCTCCTAGTGAGAAAGCAGTATGATTCAATTGGGTGTATACAATGATTTATTTGAAAAAAATATAACGTTAAGTTGATTATAGAAGGGTGTATGGATAAAAGACTTCTCTTCTTGAAGCAATGATGTAAAGTACTCTTCTTATTAGTTGTTGCAACAATCAAGGCATGATAGTAAGAGCAATTGGATATCAATAATATGTTCATGAAGAGGGGCAGGAAAAGGACGAGGAAGAGGATGAAGTGTACATGTATTTGCAACCTGGCTCCAGTTACTTAGCCACCACACCTTGTTATGTACTGCTAACACAATCCTCCCTACCTTCAATACCCTCAGCTGAATAAAATATTCACACATTGCTTGTCAAGCGTGGAACTAATATCATCTCCATGTCTAGGAAGCTGCACATGAAAAAGGGCAAAACAGAAGGGGAAGTTTACATTCCGGCAGACAGAAAAGAACTGGCAACACTTTTCTTATTAATCTTTAGGGGCTTCATAGTTTTCCTGATCAAATTACAAGGCGACTAAAAGAGAGCAATGATATTAGGCCTTAAAAGACAAAGCAAGAAGATGAAAAGTACTCCTATTAAGCCCTCTGGACACCGACTGACCTTATCAAAACTGGCACATGGTAGAACTGTTATGTTGCACAAGAAAACTGGGGTGAAAAATTCCTCTGCCTGACCAACTCATGAAGATCATGAACAATCTTGAAGACTGCATCAGGTCTTGCCATCTTTAAGGCATTTCGAGACATTGTCTTGAGTTCCTCTGCCTTTGGACCAAACCATTGACCTACTATATTTGCAATCTCTTTGGGTGACTTTGAAAATTTCCCACATCCATTTTCAACCACATAAGGTACATTCCCGACCTCCTTCATGTATCAAAAAGACTTCATTGGGATTAACATGCTCAAATAATTTTAAGGAAAAGCGAAAATAAAAAATTGCTTCTATCGTTTAAGCAGATTACACAAACTTTCAAGTACAATGATGGATATTCAACAGCCTACTGACAGAATATCATTCCTAGAGAAACGTAACACAGGAACATAGCTTGTGAATTTTAAGACATTAAATCTATGCAAGATTAACTGGAGGAGGTGCAAGGAGATGATTAAGTTCGAGTCCTGTATATTGCAATTACTCAATCCTCCTTATAGGACCCTGGATATGCCCATTTTAAACTTCAAAGACAATGTAAGCAGAATGCATCACATTGCTAATTTATCGATAGGATATCCAAATTTAATAATCAGTCCTTCGCTTAGGTTACTTGATCAATAATCAGTCACAATTTGTACCTCATTTAGGCAGTTAAAGTAGTCCATACATTAGCTTATTACCAATGAAAGATTTTTTAATGCAAGTTATTAGGACCAATAGCAGTAATTAAAACTTCAAAAGAAAATAATATTTAATGGTAATATACAATAACATAATCTGAATAGTCAACTTACTTGTCCAGCTATGTAACCATTCAAAATTATAGGGAGCCCTCGTATCAAAGCCTCTGCAATAGTCCCTGGACCAGCCTTCAGTAGAATGCAAGAAGTAGTTCAGCTATTATTCATCTGTGGTCAGAAAAATTACAACCACTACCACAAAAAGCTTACCTTCGTTATAATGCAGTCACAAGCACCCATAGACTCCTCCATTTTCGTTACGAACCCTTTCACCTATTAAATAGAGCAACTTCTTTAATGCTATATAATTAGTCACGGTTCACATTCAATGCATGTATATGCTTATTTTGTATTACAACTTACCATGAGTAATTTGCAACCTACTGCAGCAAGTTGATGGGCATATACTGGAATATCTACCACAAGTAATGATGAAATGTATAATAGGAATATTTATAGATTTACCCATTATCAATTTCGGATAGATGATAAGTAGAGGTACACAATGTGCAAGTGAAAGAAGTACGTATTTGTTTTCCACCATGAGGAGTGGGTTTCACATGGAAACATCTTATATATTCATTACCACACAATCCAAATACAGATGCATGCATAATTCAAGATTTTGGACGATCCTTTTTTCCTTTGAATTTGCATTGGAAAGATGCTAAGAAGTACCAGACAAAAATTCAGGATCACTACTTGCAAAAACAACATCAAGCCACCGAAAAAAATAGTTCAAAAGATTTATGGTTACAATAAAGTTTGATTAGCAAACTGTACTTGCTCTTATGAAGACTTTTAAGACAGTAAGATACCTGAACAGGAATCTTCCAATCAATTGACAGCAATTTGTTGGCAAGCTTTTTATTGCGGCCACATATCACAAGGATCTGACCAATTGGTTCACCAAGGTTCTCATCATATAGTGAATTCCCAAGTTCTCTTGCAGTTGCCTCAATTGGGCCCATTCCTTCCCCTCCTCCCATCAGTAACACGGCTGGAAGATCCTCATCCATCCCTAGTTCACGCCTCAGTTCATCCTATGGCAATATCATGGAGTGGGTTAAAGGACAATAGTGAATATTATGTATAATATTGCATTAATCTCCATGACATTCCTCTGAGGGCCTTCTTTTGGCTATAAGAAGAGATCATTTTCACTACATCACAATTGCTGACATAGACTTCTAAAAGCATTGATCAGGTAGTAATTGAATTCTTGAATATTACAAGGACAAAGAGGTATCTGTGAAAAAAGGATGTCAAGTTGTGTATATTTACTGTGTACCATTTTTAAAAAAGTCAATTTCTTGGCATCCCATAGGTTGTGGGATTCTAATAGATTCTTCTCCTTTCCTAGAGAAGTATAGAATCCTAGGAGACCGTTTTAATTTCCTAGAAGAGTAATTGTTTCTTATTTTTCCTCCTACTCTAAGGTGTATATCAGCATGTAATCCTAAATCATCTGAAAATAAAACAATTCACTTTCCCTTCTATTTTGTGACATGGTATCACAGCCTTAGGGTTTCTAAGGAAAATTCTGTAGCAGCCTTCATTGCCATATCTAGCAAACTTCATTATTGCAATATCCAATCATCATGTAGCCTTCATTATTGCATTTTCCTAACCAAACATACTAGTTTTTATCATTGCAATTTCTTTCTTTAAACTCTAATCATAAAAGCTGTCAGAAATCACTGAAATTAATTCTATCCAAGTAGTAAAACTATCCTCAAAGGTAATGGAATTGGACTACTATAGGACTGCTGAGCTGCAGTGTAGCAATTGTTATGATAAAATAAAAGATTTTATTAAAAAGGATAGGGTATATGATTTTCTTGCAGGTTTGAATCCTGAGACTGATCAGATAAGGATACAAATTTTGGGAAAAGAAGAAGTTCCTTCACTGAATGAGATAGTATCACTTAGAGCTAAAGAATGTAGAAATGAGATGGTTGAACCACAAATTGTGAAAAAATCAGCACTGAATATTACGGCAGAAATTACCAAAAAAGTGCCAAACAAATGTACGAAGCATGGGAGAGCTGAGTTCACCAAAGAAGGGCAGAACAGAAATGGTACCAAAGACCCCAATGACAACCTTTGGTGTATATACTGTAAGAGATCAAGACATACCACACAAAGTTGTTGGGGGTAAACCACCAATCCAAGAATGGGGCAACAAGGGAAACTAACAAAAGGCCTCTAGTTCAACCCACATCACTCAAAATGATCAAGAAAAGCTGGAATAATTGGAAGAATTCAATAGTAAAGATATTGAAAAGCTTAAAAGGCTACTGGGTCAGCCCTACAAAACATCACATGCGAATTCATTAGCTCTCTCAGGTTATCCTTCTTGTTTAGTTGGATTTAACCTCGAAAAATTCCTTTTTGTCATTTATGGGTAATAGATTCAAGCACCACAGACCATATGATCCACTCATGCAATCAATTTAGAACTTATACTTTATTGTTGCGGATGGGTCCCATATCATTGTTGTTAGCATAGAAGACATACAACTTATGCCATCAATCTTATTAAAAAATGTCCTGCATGTTCTTAAGTTATCCACCAATCTTGTTTCTATACATAAACTAAACATTTTTGTACTCTTCCTTCTGTGAATTTCAGGACCAAGGTTCGAGGAAGAGGATTGTACTTGCAAAGGAAAAGGACAGGTTGTACTGTTTGAAAACTTCAAACCAATAATCTATCATCAATAGTAATCTATCTTTATCAATTTTATCACCATCGAAAAGGGATGTTATTTTGTATCATCATTCTCGTCAGGGACATCCACTGTTTACAACTTTAAAGATCATGTTTCCTTCTCTTTTTAAAGGGATAGATGTAGTGAGTTTTCATTATGATGTATGTGAGATTGCCAAACATACCTGTGTGTCTTTTCCCATTATCAATAAAAGAACTTCTACCCCTTTTTATTTAATTTATAGTGACAACTGGGGTCTTATCATATCCTGATATCACTGGTGCTAAATTGTTTGTATTCTTCATTGATGATTACAATCGTGTCACATGGATTTCTTGTTGAAAATAAAATTACATATGAGTAACATTGTCCCTAGTTTTCATTCTATGATACAAAATCAATTTGGTACTAAAATTAAGCAATTTCAGTCTGATAATGCAAAAAAAATATTTTAGCCAAAATTTGTCATCATACTTTCAAAAAGAAGGCATTATTCATGAATCATCTTGTATCATGATTGTATCTATACACCACAACAAAATGGAGTTATTACAAAGCAAAGTGGTCATCTTTAAAATACCATTTAGAGCACACTATTGCATCATATTGTACCAAAACAGTATTGGGGGAATATCTAAATTCATATGTTAGGCAGTTTAGGGTACCAACCTTAGGTCGAATAGGCTTCACGAAAGAAGGTCTTATAGGAAGGCCATAAACCTTAATTTGGGAGGGCTGAAGCCTAGCTTTCAATGCCCTCTTTGCTACATCTTCTGTCGGGCAATAGCATCTCGTTACAAGCTTATGGAACCTAAACATAAATTTAAATGAAAGGTAAACATATCTGCAAAGCATACTTTCATCAAAATCTCTCCACTTGCAATATTATACCATGTTGGATGGCATGTACTAAGATCAGTGATTACAGTGGTGAACACTATCTTTCGTAGAAGACCCTTGGCCCTCAATATACGAAGAGGAACATGTTGCATCAAAGGATGCACACTAATAATGATGTCAGGCTGGTATTTCATTAACCCTTTGGCAACCTCACTGCAAGAATGGAAACAAAGAAGTTCATATTGGAGGGAAAAAAAAGACAGTAAGACTAAAACTTATCCAGATTAATACAACGTAGGTCTAACACAAAAGAATGGAGAAGGTATTGGATGAAAATAAAAAAGATTTCTTGTCAAGAATCTCATTTTTTATTTCATGTAGTTGTGAAGGAAGGGTCTTATGTCAACAAGCATGTTGACAAGGTGATAGTTAATTAAGAAAAAATGAAAATGAGGCTTATATGATCATAAAATTTGAATATTAGATATCATGGTTCCTAAGTTATGCCATTATGAAAAATGTTCCTATTAATAACCAGTTACACATTGCAAATAAAAAAATACAAAGAGTAAGTCAAACTCAGTAGCAAAGCTATAATGAAAGCCATCTTTTCTTAAGAGAGACATTTAGACAGTACTCTTCAAATCAGAAATTAGAAATATAAACATATAGGGATGAGAATAAGTCGCATGGTGATAAGGGGTTTGGCTTGGTGATAAAGAGTAAGGAGTACATCATCGATTATAGTCGAAATCATAGTGAGTGCTAAGGAATTAGGTATACTTGGTCCAAAAATGAAACAATTGAATGAAACTAGACAGACGAAAGTAATGACGTTCTGAATTAATAAGGACAGAGACATGCCAAAAGCTAAACACACTATATTAAGAGGGTAAGCAAGCCTTACCGTGCTATAAATGTTGAAGTCGCAGCAAAGTTAGATTGATGAATCATTCGTGGTGCAGATCCATAGTATGTCATCTTCCACAATGGCCCGTGTTTCACCAAGAAATTATAACTTCTGGGCAATTGATTAAACGGCCAAGGGGTATGATCGGACCATAAATCAGTAATAAATACCTGCAACACACAATCTTAACACTCTGAAGAAAATGAATAAATTCATATCCACTCACTCACTCAACATTTTACCCTAAGTCTAATAAATTGCAAATATTGCACTTAGAATATTATTCATATGCAACCCCCCTTACAAAATGTTACTTGAGGATTGAGATAACCAAATGCGCGCCACTTTTGGTTTCAGCTTATCCTTAAAAAAGAACATATCTCGAAACATCAAAACCAGGCTCAATTAAGTACTGTAGGCCCACTTCTATTTTATCAAATTCACAACTAACCTCATAATCATCGCCAAATTCTTCATTGAACGCTGCTTTAATAGCCTCCGCAGACGCACGATGACCACCACCAGTATCACTCATCAAAATGAGAACTTTCTTGGGGCTCTCGGCTTCAACACCGTTAGTAGGCAAGCTTTCATTCACCATGACTCCGCAATCAGCATCACTTAACCCACTGTTGTTATTAGTAGGACCACCTCCTGAACCAACGCGAACTGAAGCAAACCCAATAGGTATTCTATCACAATGAAATCTAATAACCCTATTAAACTCACTCCAAACTGTTCTGATGCTTAAAGCTCCACGACTACTCAAGCTGAGTGAAGCAGCGACCTTTCGCTTCTTATTACAACTGGAGCTCTCAAAGAAGAGATAATTGGACTTGAACGACGAGTGCCCATTTAAATTTATGCTCTGAAATGTTGCATTAAGAGCAGAGCTCCCTACATGGGTAACAAAATCGAAGATAGGACCAAATTCTTGGCTAACCGTTGAAGGGTGATGCATGATGATTGGAAAGTAACTGGAGCTTAACTAAAAATCCATAACGGTGTTTGAGTATTATATCAAGTAGAAGACAAATGGGTTATACCCATTAGTCGACCCAAAAGAGAACAAAAGAAAGCAATCAAATGGACAGAGAGGAGGAGGGAAGAGAATGAGAGTGACGGTGAAGGTGAAGGTAAAGGTGAAGGTGAAGGTGATGGTGAGGGTGATGGTGATGATTGTGAGAGAAAGAGGGAGGAAATCGAGGGGAGAGCACTACGGCCACAGCGAGAGGATTTAGGAGACGGAGATGACAGATGAGAAAGAGTGTGTCCTTTTGTATATGGAATACCACGCATGCACAAAAAGACACTTCAAGATTGGATAATGGATATGCATTATGCTTGTTTCGGCCTATTAGCTTCGGGTTCGGTCCTTCACGAGTTGTGTGCTTAGTTTTTAAGGAAGAATGTACGGATCCTTCCGTCCTGAGAATAAAAATATATTGACGGAATTGGCTGATATCTCGAAGCTAGATTTCTCCGTCACTAATCCAACCCTAACTTAGGGTTGTCAATGGGCATGGTAATTAGGTGGGAATGTAGTCTTATCATTTTGGTCGGATTTAAAGTCATGCTCAAACTCTTTTTTCTATTTTTTTAAAAATTAAATTGAATTAAAATGAAAGAGATATAGTACAACTATAAAAGGATATCATAACATACACAATACGGTATCGTAAACTTAATACACTCACGGTGTACAAAACTTTCTCAAGTATTCTCGAATGTTCCTAAAATGAGAGCAAAATTCATCTTTCGAGGTTTCACGAGACGTTTCCGAATTAGGGCTCCAAGTCTCCTTCATAAGCGTCTCCAGATAGTTATATAGGTAAGCTTTTTCTAGCTTGATCTTAGTAACTACGTTTTCTCTTTTCATCTTCACTCATTTTTTCTTCTTATGAATACTCAAAAAGGTCTTCCTACATGTTTGGGCTCCGGCTACAAACTTGCATCTCCCGACTACACATTTTCAGCACCCGCGAGAGATCTGACATAAGGATCTCATGGAGGAGGTACTCTATAAGGTAAGACTTCGATTTTAGACTTCTTCATAACTGTTGTGTGTGTGTTATTTGGCTAGATTAGGGAGTAGAGATTTTCTGCCCTTTATACTAGGTAATATTGGATTATGGTTAGAGTCTCCATGAAGTGGCTAGGCTCCTGCTGCATTTCTCCTCCAATTGGTTAATAACCAGTTGTTCTCTAATATTATTAGAGATGGTTTCCAAGAGGGCAAGTAACCCTCTTTCCTTTTCCGCAATCTTCTGATATTCCTCTCTTGCCATATCTCCTGAATGCATGTTGTAAAAGCTACTATGTAAACTTCCTTGTCTTGTTTGAGTTCACGGCTCTGTAGTATCTCCAGGATAATGTCATTCAGATTAGTGTGATTGTTACTGAGTGTACATAGGGATGCGATTTGTCTCCAAACTCTATTAGAAAACTCGCAGTTGAAAAAAAGACAATCCATGTCTTCTTCATCTTGGTTGCATAGGATACATCTTTTAGGGGAGGAGATGAATTTTAATCTAGTCATAGTGCTTAGTCTGTCCTTCATGGCTAACCAGCTTAGGAAACTGGCGTTTGGCTTGATAGAGTTTCTCCAAATCAATTTACCCCATCCAACTGTAATGTTTTGGCCATACTTCAGTATTTTGCTTGCCTATTTGTTATATCCATTACTACTAGCCCATTCGAAAAATATGTATCCTCTCCTTCATTGTATCGATATTGTGGTATCAATAGAGATCTGATATCGTATTGGGAAAGAACCCAGTTGCCATTTGCAATTAACTCTTGGACTTTAACTTTTTTTGAGAATCTATCCAGAGTATCCCTAGCATTCGGGTGATGAATTAGAGCTCCCTGACCTGTCCAATTGTCATACCATAAAGAAATTCTACCTCCTTTCCCTATTGTACAAGTAATCTAATGATGTACTTCTTCAAGGGGTGGTATTCTATGGGCATTCAGACGTAAGGACAACCTCTCATAGTTCTTTAACCAAGTACTTAATATATAGGTATACATCGATTCCTTCTTGCTTAAAATTCTCCACAATCTTTTCAACAATAAGCATTTGTTGCTTCAGCCAATAGATTCCAAGCCCAACCCTCCACTTGTTTTAGGTTCACAAATTTGAATCCAGCTATCTCTATTTCTCCTTTCCCCTTACTCCATAGTTTTGATTAGTCACTTGGAAAGAAAAATGTGAGAACACCAATAAGTATTCATAGACGTAATGACCGATTTCAGAAGCTGAAGTTTGCCACCGTAGGATAACGTTTTGTTAGTATATGAATTTAATCTCCTTTGTATCCTCTCAATAAGGGGTAGGCACTCCCTAAATCCGAGTCTTCTCGATGAGATAAAGATGCCCAAGTAAGTGATAGGAGGCTCTTGATTATCCATTCTAATGATAAGAGAAATAGCATTAGCTAGGTGTGCAACAATCTTCAATAAGATGAAGAAACTCTTTTGAAAATTGATACTTAATCCTGACATCTCATTAAAGCTTTATAAGATATTCATTAGCACGGTAATTGAGGGAATATCAACCTTACCAAATAAGATTAGGTCATCTGCAAAACATAACTCGGTTAATGAAAGCAACTTACACTTGGTATGGAACTTGAAGTGTGGAGTCGAGGAGATCTTGTATTTCAGTACGAGGGTAAAAGTCTCCATACATAATAGAAATCGGTAAGGGGAAAAATGATTCCCTTGCTTAAGTCCCCTTTTGCCTTTGAGCAATTCAGGGGGGCTGCCATTGATCATGATCCTAAAAGAAACTATAGAAATACATTCTTTTATCCAATTGATAAACATATGAGGGAAAACCATAACTTCCATAATCTGCAGTAAAAAGCCCCAACTGACACTATCAAACGCCTTCTGGAGGTCAACTTTTAATGTACAATTTTGAGGGAATTTTCCTCTTGTATATCCCTTCAGAAGTTCCTACAAAATTAGGATATTGTCCCTAATATTCCGCTTGGTTAAGAATGCTCTTTGATTTTCACTGATGAGGTAGTGCAACACATATTTCAGTCTGTTGGCTAATATTTTAGCTATAATCTTGTTGCTGAAATTAGTGCATGCGATAAGCCTAGTGTAGCACCCCACTCTCGCAAGACACGTACCCGACATCCATGGTGATATCCGAGTACGTACCCCGCAAGGGTGGCATGCTAGAATGATCATTCAGTCAAAATTCATTACAAAACTT
>JANITX010000001.1:50406684-50417714 GCA_027564395.1 Erythroxylum ulei
GTATGCACAATGCATGTTCAATGACAATTTCGGGGTACAATATTGCGATCCTTATCAAAAATTATTCAGATATCAAAGCCCTCATTAATACCATGCATATTTACAATTGGATTGAACAAAACAATGTCAAACAATGTCATAACTTCATTGACCACTTCAGATTTTTCCTCTAATACACTTACGGATCAACTTTCCATACTAATTCTGATAAGGTAATTGACCAAATTAGACAAAACTTCCTTCTATAAAGTTGTTTTCCCATTTCTTAACTTTCTAATGACACCAAACTTATTTAATTTGGTTCAGTATACAAAGAGATATACTCAAAATATTCTAGACGGTTCATAAGTTCCAGCAGAATTCTTACCTAAACTTCCAACCACATATTGAAAATCTTAGAGACAGAATTAAAACTCCATTTCTTCATAAACGTTGTAGCCCTATGTCGGTAGTTTATTTCAAAACAACAATCACCCAATTTGGATACCTATAGAGAAAGTTATGGTCAAAATACAAAAGCATGTTCAAGCTATCAAGGGGGTCCTTGCCGCGACGAGAACAAAAAGTGAAGTCGCGACGTACAGTCCAGAAATCAGTTTTTCTTGGGTTTATTTTGTAACGGTCACCGCGACGAGCTCAAGGATGAGTCACACGTCTCGACGTACAAAAAGGGATGAGTTGCGGCGAGAACAAAAATGGAGACCGCGACGTATGATCACAGAAACTCATCTTCCAAACTTTCCAGATTTTTCACTTTCTCACTCAACTGTAATTTTTCCAAAACTTAATCTGACATCAATTAACTCCAATAACTTGCAACCAAATCCTCTAACTCATTCAAAACACAAATCAGAAATCAAGCTTATACTCTGGCACTGAAAGAAACGATGCATGCATGTACAGTGACAACAACCCATTT
Source organism: Erythroxylum ulei (assembly GCA_027564395.1). Classification (NCBI taxonomy): domain Eukaryota; kingdom Viridiplantae; phylum Streptophyta; class Magnoliopsida; order Malpighiales; family Erythroxylaceae; genus Erythroxylum; species Erythroxylum ulei. The sequence continues at coordinate 50,407,604 of JANITX010000001.1, forward strand.
TCGGTTTTCTTTAATCCATGACAGAGTGTATATATATGTATATTCATCAATTTTTCAGCACTCTTTCATAGCTCATTTCAAACTATAACAGATCCTATTTCATACTTTTCTAGTCAATTTCTATTTTACAGATCTATCATCTAGTTCTTTCATCACCGAAACTAAACTTCACAATTCCAAGCATGCCTGTTTATATTTACACTAGAAACTAAACATCATTGGAACTACTTACTGGATTCAACTGTAAATTTCCAGGGAGTAACTCAACAACACAAAGGCACAATCACTTGGTAATCGGCGATGAACAAAACCAAGCAGAACATGTTTCAGATGCTCCACTACCGTAACTCTTCCTAGTGTTTTCTTTTCAAAACATAAAATACGTGGGTTCTTTGCATGTCATACATTTGTCACCACTAGCAGTCCACGTGTCACCATACATACAAGCCATTTGTCCCAATTATAAGATGTCACGTGTCACACCATAATTGGCCCAAAAATCATGATTTTTCACAAAATTCACTAAAAATTCTAAAATACCCTAATTAATACCGAAATTACCAAAATACATTTTAATCATATTTAACAACTCAATTGTACACGGAAATGTCAAAGAATGCATGTACAATCATATGAGTGTGCAAAAATGTGCATGTCACAATTAATTTATGCATGATGTGCATTTTCCTATTTTATCAGAAATTCTCATAATACACAATTCAAGCCTTAACATAGGTAACGGGATGTTACACCTAGAATCACTCCATGTAGTAGAGTTGTGAGTTGTTGGGATCAAGCATAAGGAAGTCTTGTTGATCTCTTTAAGGGTTACACTGTTTTTGAAAATTTCATGTACTGCTTCTTTCATGATAATTCCTGTAGTATTCTAGGTTTTCTAATAGAAGAGTCCATTGAGGCCATCGGGTCCAGTAGCCTTCAAACCATTCATTTTAAATACTACTTCTTCTATCTCTTGATTTGCTGATTAAAAGATCCACTTGATATTCAGGAATTTTAGCTGTAATAAACTTCCTGAGATCTTCCCTGGAAGAGCTAGTATTCCCCTCTGATCTTAGGATCTTTTAGAATTGTTTCAATGCATCTTGAGCAACTTCAGCTTGCTCGTATAATATCTCTCCTGTTTCTGTTTTAACCGAAGTGATCCTATTAGCATTCCTTCTGGCATTAATGGTGTTGAAGAAAAATCGAGTGCATTTGTCCCCTTCCCTAATCCAGTTGACTCTAGATTGTTGTTTTTATAAGGAGCAGTGGTTATCAACTGCTTACATGTAGGACCTTAGTGCTTCCTTCTCCTCCTTCGCAATAATCTCATCAGTAGGGTTATCAGCCAATGATTTCTGTAAAAGGGAGAGTTGATATCTAGCAATTTCTAGCTCTTGCATTGTGCTAATGCCTCTACTTTCATTTAATCTCCTCAATTCCTGCTTTATAACCTTTAGCTTTTGCATACAGATGAATTGTTTAGTAACAGTAACTTCTACCTCCATTCCCTTATTGACTACTTCTTGGAAACCTTCTACAGTGATTAGGAAGTTGTTAAACCTAAAAGGGTGCTTAAAAAAACCTTCTTGAAAAGATTGTCCACCTTAATCGGAGTATGGTCTGAAATTCTCGGGTCTAAAAACATGGCTTTACTATTTGGAAAAGTAGTTAACCACTCCACATTTACCAAAGCCCTATCAAACTTCTTTCTAATTGTTGGTGATATACTAATATTCTTCTACAGATACTATACAGTTGTATCTAGATTATATTGAGATATAGATAGGCTGTATATAGATCATATAGAATAAGTTCAAATCCCTTAAATTAAGGGATTAGATCATATTAGATTAGATATATCTGGATATATTTCCAGATTTAAACTTCTCTTGTAATAGGCCATATATGGCCGTATATTTTCTATTCAACAGTACAGTGGAAATTATTCCCACTTTCGTACACTAATAAACTAGTTAGAGCCCTACTTGTTACTCCAAGTAAATCTATGCCCCTTATATTTTAAGACTGAAATTTCCAAATCTCTACTGCAATCCAGCAAGTCTGAATTGTAGTTGTGCAGATTAAAGTTCCCTTCAGCTTCCGATTGATAAATAGTACAGTTGAAATCGTCATTTATGATCCATGAACCACTAGCTGTTCCTTTAAGTCTTCTTATAGCATTCCATAGGTCACTTCTTTGAAATGCAGTATTATGACCATATACAAAGGTAGCCAACATTGAAGTGTGCTCCATTGTGAAAGTCATTCTTGTATGCATAAATTGCTCACTATTTTCCAAAACTTCCAACTCTATAAACTCCTTATTATAGATAATGATAATTCTTCCATATCCATGGTACCGATGGTTGGATTTAATCTTCCATTGATTCCCAAAACAATCTAATTTATTCAAGTTTTCAATTCTGATTTTTGTTTATAAAAGAAAAAATAATTTAGGTTTCTCATACCGGACAAACTCCTTCAATGCATTGAGCTTTGAAGCGTTGTTTATTCCTTTAACACTCCAAACTAGAAAGGTCATATAGTAATAATTTTACCTTTCGAGCTCTTCCTACTGCTCCAATTTCTCTTTCTAGTTTGAACTTGTTCCATCTTTTCCCCATAATATTCCATCTGATGCGAAAGATCTGGTTGTTGTGGTTCTTGGGTGGTAGCCTCTTGCAGAACTCTTGGGAGATCTCCATTCTATAACTCCTTTTTATTTGTAATAAAGTTTTCCAATTCTGCCCCTCCCTCTTTGTTTTGTTGTCATATTCACGGTTACTAACTGATTATGCTGTTGATTCTCAATGTTATGATCAGATTGATCCTCCTTAGCTGCATAGTGTTGATTTCTATCAAGTTGAATATCTAATTCCTGATCCACTGACATCCTTTTCTGCCCTTCAAGTTCCTCAGTTTCTGTATTTCCCTTTGTATTATTCTCATCTAAACCCATCAATTCTACATAATCTCCCCTTTCAAAGGCTTTCCTTGTTAGTTTCCATGTTTTGCCTTAAACTTGTAGAGAAGGTTTCCAATGATAAGTGATCGTGACTTTATCCTCCTTTAGAGAATTACCACAAGCCAAAATCTCCTTTGAAATGTCTATGCTTACACATAATCTAGCATAACCAACTTGTTTTCGTAAAGTTGTATTCTCATCCATACAAATCAGTTTACCCAAATATCTAGCTAACAAGCTTAGGCCCTTAGTGGTCCAATATTCCACTGGAATGTTGTGGATGTTCACCCATAGGGGCATGTTCTTGACTTTTATTTTTCTCTAGTTCCATTTCAGGCTGCCAATTTTAGAGAAATAGTGGAAGTTGTAATGTGTCATGGACCTTCTTCTATCACTTTTTGAGCTTCTGATTTAGCACTAAAAGTGAAAATGATGTTGTCATTATCTATTAGCATTACCTTTTGTATACCTCTTCCTTTCCAATTTCTCTGAACCTATGATTGTATTACAGGAAAGGCAGACGTTTATCTATGAAGAAGCTAATGATCGCAGCTTCCCATGTTTTTGCTCCCTCCTGCAAGATGTCAATACTTGGGGAAACCATCAACTTCCCATCCACTTCCACTAGGAGACTATAAAAGAGGGAAGATTTAGTACTTTCCCCCCACGACCTGTTTCCAAGTTCTCATGGTTCTTTCTATGTTCTGGTAAGCTGCTATGGTTTTTTTAGGTGGGTTTGGTTGTGTCATTAAGGTTGGTGCTTGCCTCCAGATATTGGGAGCAAATCAGAGGTGTTCTGGAGAACATGAGGCTTGCTAAAGGATGCAGATGAAGGGGAAAGAATATTAGGTTTAGTGTTAGCAAGCGGCAAGTCTGGAGTTGATTCAGTAGAGGAGGGTGGTGAGTTGCATAAGGGTAAAAGACGGAAATCAGCAAGGTTGGGAAGTGTGGGGGCAAACATTGTGTGACAGTTTTAGTAAGTGAGCAATAATGCAATGAATGGAGTAGGAGATGTAGGTCTAGAAACGACAATATGAGTGGGGGCGGGAAATTTTTTTTTGGAAAGAATGACAACACTACCTACTAGACTGGAGTAGTTGTAAAAAGAAAAAAGAATGAAAGGGGGAGGTTGATGTGCAGAAGAACAAGTCTGAAAAGGACGCTAAAAGGGCTTCAGTTGGAGGAGCAAAGTCAGGTGAGGAGGAAGAAGGTGCAAAGCTTAATTTGAGCTCTACATCCTGAACGGTAGGGATTCAACCATGTTCTCCTCTTAAGTAGAGAGCTCTAGGGAAACTATTCGTGAAAGAAAAGTGAGGTTGTGCTAAGGAAATGGAGATAGGGTATAAGCCGGTGTAGGTTGGTTCAGAATTTCTTGTATAACAATGTGAATCTTTGGAAACACCTACTAGGTTATCACATTGCAAGGTTGGCCATGTTTATATTGTTTGACTCGATCCAATTTGAAGTTCAATTTTTTAAAAAATTAATCTTTTTTTATGAACTTAAATTAAAAATTAAATTAGATTAAAATTTAAAATATTTAAACCCAACCAAGCTTAGACTGAGAGTCACTTATCTCAACCTAACAGAGCTTCCACTCAAAGGCTGAGTTCAAACACTAATTTTTGAATGCAAGTCCGTTCCAACTATTGTCATCTCAATTGTCAAATAGATAAACCCAACTCTAAACCATAAGCCATGCGTAATTTAAAGCTTAACTCCGTATTTTATTTTAATCCGAGTAAAGTAACTTTTTTCCAATCTCGAATCTAATCCATAATTTAATTAAAAATCATTTTGAAATATCAATCCTATTCTCACCAATCCTTGAATTGGTAAACCTATTATTCAACAAAGCTACTGTTTCTTCAAACTCTTAACTATATTTTTCAAACTCTGAATCTAAAACTTAATGACAAGTTGAACAAAATTGACTCAAAAGACGAAACATCAATTTAATTCTCACCAATCCTCGAATGTATAAGCCTATCATTCAACAAAGTTACTCTTTCCCGAAACTCTTTAAACTCTCATTTTCAACTCTTTAAACTTCAAAATCCAACACCTCAAAAGTTCGAGTTCGACTCGAATCCGATCAGTTGCCGTCTTAAGATATTTTGTTTTGACAGCGAATGAGCGAATACCTTACTAAAAGATATTTTGGTACCATAAAAAAGGTTCCAAACGTAAGGAGGGGACGCCAAAGGACGGAACGTAACCGAAGGAAGATCAGTCAAGACTTGATTTTTTAGAATTTTATCCAATTCTTCGTCTCCTCTTTGGAACGCTAAGTTCTTGTGGTAAGCCGGTGGTGCTGGTGGCCAAGCCCATCGACGGTAGAATGCCTAAAAGAGTCTCGGCTACTCCCAGGGCTTGTAAGGTTAGGGCTTCGGTGGTTAATTCATCAGAGAGCTCCTCTGACTTCGTCAAGCGCATGGAACAGGCTTGGTTGATTTCTCAGGTAACTTTGTTTGACTAGTCTAAGCCTCCTCTGTTGATGATTCCATTGTAACATATATGTGATGCTTTCTTTCAGCAACCAGGGCCAGTTGCATGCTCTTCTTGCAACTCAAATGGGCATGTCGATTGCATGTGGTGTGGGGGAACTGGGTTTTTCATTGTAGGAGATAAGATGCTCTGCCAAGTCCCTTCAAGAAACTCCAGTTGTGTTATATGTATTGGGAAGGTACATTAAAACTTCAAAGATCCATTATCATATTTCTCTCTCACCAGTTGTGTTATATGTATTGGGAAGGTACATTAAAACTTCAAAGATCCATTATCATATCTCTCTCTCACCCTTTTTCTTCTGGCTTTAGATTTTGAATATAGTTCCAACTAATACTTCACAGGGGTCAATATGCTGATCCGATTGTAAAGGAACAGGCTTCCGTGCCAAGTGGCTGGGGAAGCCTCCTATCTCTACCTAGCAACACTGTATTTCAGTTGACATGCAGGGCGCAAGAAGTTTTGCCAGCGGTCCAATCTTTGGCCCTGCAATGTATATCAGACTCATCTATAGAGCAACTTGTGCTCTACCTCTATTCAACTTCAGTGGCTCAAATCATACATGTATTCTATAGTGGATTAAATTGTAGCATTTTTGGCAATAATTTGATAAGAGTCATCAGTGAAACATTTACACATTGCTTGGTACAAAAGTAAAATTATTTTCCTGAAATACCTGTTTCAAGTTTCTGGTACCTTGATCCCGTCATTTTCATGCACAATATGTACCAGCAGAAGCAATAAAACATATACGAATATTAACTAAATATGCATTACTATTTCAGGCTTTCATCTGCCCATCTGGGGCGTTGTTAAACTTAACAAATAGAAAACGATCGAGTAGTTGCATATGCAAAGCCCGACACCAAGAGAAGATTCCCTACAAGTATCAGCTTAGTGCTTTGGAACTGGAGCACCTGTTTAGATGTGTGCAAAAGGAAGTAGATCAACCACACAAACACAAAAGGAAACTTCGATAATCAATCTTCCATACATCACATCTGAAAGAACAAACACAAATTTGGCACGTGTTTGCGTAAAACAGTCATTGATCCGTGAATGCATGATCTACAATTACATGACCAACATTCAGAGTCCTCGTCTGATTGTGTTCCAAGATTCCTATAACTCTCAGCAGTCATTTTCAAGAAAGTCCTTCAGTTGCTTTGGACTATAGCCGAGAAGAGTAACTTGTTAACATCCGCAGAGTCTGAGTTGTGCCTCTCATCACCTGCAGGATATGAGGTATTTGAGTTGCGACTTGTGTTTACAATCACGTTTCTGCTAGGCTATATGCTTTATTTTGTGCAATGTTTTGAACACAATTCAACAAACGCATTCATCTGATATAAAACTCCAACTTTATCCAATTTCATACCCAAGGACACTTAAAATGCCAATTCTGGCTACCAGAGGCGAGTTTTAGTTTTGAGCAATGGAAATTTTTTGGTAAATCTGAGGTACCTCGTCAGCATGCCACACGGTAATCTCCAGTTAAATGATTCCACAGTGTTCAGATTACCTTAAATCGTACCTAAATTAGGAAAATTATAAAAGGCTTTACTTGTCCTATTTAGGTTTAATATTAAAAGAAGACCATCAATGAGTTAGTACTCACTCTGCACCTAGTAATTTCTCTTTAACAATATTCTATACGATAGTTACGTACGATAGTCCATGAGCTCACAACTATGTCACTTTATTGTACAGAGCCTAAGTTATCTCCGCAAGAATCAATCTGTAGTCATAGAAACCATATGTTCTGTTAACCCTTTACCTGATCTGGATCTGACTTGTTCCGTCCACTCATCAATAATCTGTAGAAGAACATCTGATGAGTTATAATCAGTTGCGTCAAAAGCTGCTGTATATATATTGCTTGCAATAGTAATGAATGGGAAATTATAAGAAAAACATAATATTCAAGCTCTATATTGTAGGCATAAACAGTTGACGGAGAACTACCCACCAGTATATGTGAACTACCCACCAGTATCTATGTGTGGGCACTTACTGGCAGAAAGCCTCATCAAGACTTCAATATTGGTTGCTCAGTGGCAAGCAGTGCAAATCCTTGTGCGCCACTCGGAAAACATGCAACCTTCCACATCACTCACCACTAATGGGGAAAAGAACTTATCCATACAGGACAGATTTTAGATTTGCATCTAATTTAACAGATTTTAGATGAAGTAGTTTCATCTACTTTTCTTTGCTCAAACGGAAAGTTATAGAATCAATCTTGGAGTTGCAAAATCGGGGACATTATGCAAACTATGTTGTACTGAGATGCGAGTGGAGCACATAAACAACTACTTAAGCCTTCATCCTACGCCATGAGCAATTTACCTGATTGAAGTTAGCAAAAGCAGCGTCATCGGAGTCAGTAACAAGGGAAACTCCCATGGATGCTTGCATGCGTCGTAGCAAATTTCTGTTCCCAATAAGACTTGTCCGGGCTTTATCAATCAAATCCTGCAAACGCAATTCAAATCACAATCAAATGGCTTTCCTGTCGTCATGAATATCTTAATCTTTGGAAATACTATCCCAAGCTGAATACCTGTTTAGCAGCTAGAAGATCGCGACATTGTTGGTTCAAGAATGTGAGATCTTCTTGTACCTTCTTTATCCTGTTCACTAACTTGATAGGATTCACCTGAAGAAACCCAATTTCAGCTCGTTAGCACCAACAGAAGAAAAAAGGAAGTTGGATAACGTGAGAGAGGGTTTTACGTTATCGGGATAGAGTTGTTGAAACTCCTTTTCAAGCTTGAACTGAACCACGTTGAGATCGTGGTTCGCTTTCGTAAACAAACTCACCAGACCGTCCGTCGCTTGGTGGTGGTGCTCGCGACCCATTTCTCTCCTCTTGAAATTGAAATTTTACGCGCTGTACTATTCCAAAACCGAACACACAAAGGTTCAGGATTCCGCCACATGGCATGGGTCATCTTCACCGATTAAATTGACGACGATACTACTAATGATAATTTGGCCGTTTGAAATTAATAAATAAATTTGCATTAATTAAGATTAAAAATTTTTAAAAATAAAATTTTTAACTGATTTTAAATTAATAGGGTATTTAAAAGTTAAAATATTTTATTTATGTCACATTTGCTTGTGCTTCCGTTGAGATAATAAAATAATTTAGAATTAATTTAGTTCGATCTTATCTAATTTGACCTAAAATTAATAAAATTAATTATAGTAGCCTTATTTTTTGGAAGATTTTGAACTTTTCATTTATAAAAAAATTAAGACTTTAGGTCATGACAAAGTTAAAGTAAAAGTCAAAGAGTCGTGATTGAGGCAATGACTCAAATTTTCTATTTATAAAGTTACTTTCGACATCATTTGAAGATTAAAAAATGAGGAGGAAAATAAAACATTTAGGTGTTTGCCTTATGTAAGGCGTAACATGAGTTTTAATTACGCACTTAAGATTAAATATGAAAGTGAATAAATTAAAAAAAAGAAAAATACCTGTTTTTGCTTTTCATAACTTTATATGAGTTTTTTATCACTAAAACTTCTAAACTTTTTTTAACAACCTTTACGAGAGTTAATCAACCTAATGTCGTTAACGTCTTTTTATGAGTTTCTTAACACGTAAACTTCTTAACGAGTCAAAAATTTAGGCATTTACGACATACTTAAGTAGAAGCAAGAGACCTTAGCTTATATATATAACAACTATATCGGGTCTTCCTATCACAGGTTTAATATATATCTGACCCATACAAATTAGGGTTCATTTTCTTCATTAAACTTCAACCCATTAACCTAGATCCTTTATTAAGTTACTTTATTATCTTCTAACCATATCAAATTTGATTCCCTTAATCTTAAGTTTATTAAAATCGTAATTAATTGTTGTCCACCTAAGAAAATTACTAAGAACTTAATCATTAAACTTTCAATAAGTTGACTTTTAGGCTTGATTTATTCCAATTAGGTTTTGGAATATTTAATATTTTTAAGTTGAGCTTTTGGGCTTGATCTAACCTACATGGACTTTGGACTATCTATACTTTAACATTTCTTTAAAACTGTTAGACTTTTTGACATATTTCAATCAAATTAGACTTGACTTGAACCATTTGAATTTAATTAAAACTTAATTAGGTCTAAGCTTACTCCAAATTGCTTAGGCTTAATTAGACTTTGGGTTGCTCAAAACTTGATTAGACTTAGATTTGGGCTAAGACTTTTTAACCTGATTAAAATTTGGGTTAAGTTTGGACTTTGGGCCAAGACTCTCTAATTTGATCGCGATTTAGGTCAAATTTTGACTTAAAAAAAAAAAGGGAGGAGTATTCATACTTCAATTGGGGTTTTGAAACGGGGAGTGCGGTGGAGGGTTGGGAATGGGGAGAATATAGTGGCTACAAAACATCCTTAGTTACCTATTGATCATAATTTTGTGGTGGAAGATAGTAAGGCCTTTATTGCACCCAATATGAGGGTGAGTGAGTTGTTGGTGGAGGGTGAGAGGAGCTAGGATGTGGAGAAAATCATGAGCTTATTTAGTTTGAGGGAGTTTAAGGCTATTCTTAGTATTCCTCTTAGTTTACATGCTTGTCAAGATCATCTATTGTGGCATTGGGATAAGAAAGGGAAATATAGTGT
>JANITX010000001.1:50417814-50427927 GCA_027564395.1 Erythroxylum ulei
AAAGACTGACTTGAGCGTCGGAGGGGCTAATCGGGACACAACCCCCGACGTGCCTTCTTTGTTTTGCAGGTACATCCACGTTGAAGTCATCACAAGAAGCAACCAACTCATGAATCCAAATGATAACGTCCCGTTCTGTCAGAATCCGGCAGAACCATAGGCCAATTTAGAATCTGGGTTTTATAGTGTCAGTTTGTTGAGAAAGCAAAGACCCTCATGATCTTAGTGATATATGACAATTATGTAAAGAAGCCAACGCCTTTCTAATTTTGATGGTAAAATTTTTAGTGATAACTCAGTTAGGGCGAGGATTAGTCATGTTCTACGGAAAGCAGTAAATAAACGCCTATATACTCTCTGCCGCCACCAGGACAAGATGCTTATTTTGTCCACATAAATCGCTTTACCTCGTTCCCTCGAACAACCCCCTTTTTAAAATCTTATTTGCACTCTTGGTCCCCGAAATCAAATCCTGGGCCCTTGACAAAACCATAACAAAATTAAGGCCCATTCACTACTGATATTTAATTTTATTCGAACCCCAAAATTGAAATAAACTACTCAGTTCGCCGGAGTAAAAGCAAAGTGACACCATATATCAATGTTGTATGCCTCCTGTCTTTCATTTCCTTTCATGTTAGCATTGGTTTTTGATTTTGGAAGCTCTTTTGAGATGCTTTTGTCACGTTTTTCTGTCAGTTGAATGTTATTTGTCTCTGTATATATCTTCTTTTATTCGATTTACTTACACTTAGTCAACTTTGATGTACCTATGCTTGTTAGGAATGAAGGAAGCTGAGGATAAGTGGATAATACTCACCGAGTAAAGTGTTAAGAGGTGAATTATAAGAAAAAAAAGTTAAATGAAAACAGAATGTTTGAAGGGCTTGTCCATCGAGTGCTGGTTGGGTATCTGGGTCGCTTCGTCAAAAATTTCCAGAAAGATAAACTCAAGCTCGACATATGGAATGGTAATCAATCTGTGTTTCTCTACCTCTCTATTTCTTTAACTTCATTTTACAAGCTGTGAACTGCCCATAATTGCCATCAAATTAACACTCTTGTGATAAATTTCCATGCCTTTTGTTCTTTAAATGTGTTAAATTCTCTGTTTAGATTGTTATGAGTTAACCCTATTAAATGCTTCATCTTTGTTTTTTTTTTCAGAAGAAATAGTATTACTGGAGAATGCAGAGCTAATTCCTGGAGCTTTTGACTATCTACAGTTGCCATTTGCTGTAAAAACAGGGTATATAGCTCAAGCACCTTTTTGTTTGTCCTTTTCAGACTGTTTTCTTTTTCCTCCTTTCTTGTTTCCCTCTTTGGGATTTCTGACATGCTCATTGCTGTTGAATTTTGTTTGCTCATCAGGTCGAGTTGGTCGATTAAGCCTCAAAGTTTCATGGAAAAGGATTGGTCGGGAATCTCATGACCAACTAGTCACTATTTCTATCGAAGATGTATTCATTTGTGTATCCCAGCGAGATGATCAAGATGTAACCACAAAACTTAAATGCATTTCCTATTTGTTGTTCCAATAAAATTCTATCTCTATGCTATGTATTTACATTCATGCATTTATAGAAATTTCCACAAATAATTTGTGAGGGGTAGAAGGAGATGTAATATGAATCTCAACTCCTAATGCTTTGTCATTTATTCCTTCCTTGGCAGTGGAGCTTGGATGCAATTGAAAGAAGAGAACTTGATGGCAAGAAGGCTCAACTTGCTGCTGCAGAGCTTGCAAAATTGTCAAAACGTGTTTGTGGTAGGCTACTTTAAATAATTGAAACTTGGATGATGTTAGATATAATGTAGCACAAAAATATTCCGGTGATTAGATTACTTCATTCATACTGTTGTTTGATTCTTCATAACAATTACGCTGTGATGGGATTTACATTCACTAGAAATTTTACAATTGCTGTAAAATAATTCTCATTACATTAATTCCTCTATTCCATGAGAATACATTCTATAAAAGATTCATCCATTACATGGCATTCTGCCCATTATCACAATATGGCTACTTTTAGTTCATAGGCCTTGCAGTTTGGATGGAAATTCTAAACAAACTAAAGAAATTGAGGAGCTTCTACCATCTTTACCAGTCCCATTATCATAATTATGCATCGCCTAGTGCCTCTAGTATGTATACTCTCATGCTTAGTATTTATTTTAGCATGGTGCTACTTACAGTTTTGTTGTTCCCTGCAGAGAATAACAAGGGAAATTCTTTTTTCTCTTTCATTGCTGCTAAGGTAATGCCATATCTACTAGTGATAATATCTTGGTAGCATGGATGGCTTAAGCAATAATCCTTTCACTTATTCTCTTCTGATTTAGTATTTGTTCTTTGCTAAAGTACTAGTAGATTTTGTTGTATTGTTTGGTTTCTAGAGAAATCTATTGTTGATTTTTTTTTTTGGTATCATTCTGATAAATTTTGTGATTTGTTATTTTGCTTTTAGGCCATTGACATTATCATGGTGTCTATAAAAAATTTGCATGTGCAATATAGCGAAGTGCAGATTGATTCGGTAAGCTCAATTTCCTTTGTTCATCTACCTGTTTTATAATTTTATGGCAGAAATTTGTCACTGCTGCACTATTCCATTTTGCATTTCTTTTTGCTTGATTACTTCTCATATTCACAATGATGGAATGTGAGAAGAGTGAGAAGAATGAGAAGAATAAGTTTTCTGTATTCAACTTAGAATAATACCACAGATACAGGAATACATAAGTTTAAACTAGGAAAATAATCCCTATAATCATGCTAAAATCCCTGTGATTATGTTGTTTACATTAACTATATAATCCCTATAATTACTTAACTACTATATTTTGTAACAGAATGGAATACTAGTGACCACAATTTCATCTCTTTCAAGGCTTGCTATTCGAACTAAAAGATTTATTGGACCAAATAAGTCCATAGTAATAATTGGAATATTATATTTGTTGAAACATATGGTTTGTTGTTTGGACTTTGGAAATTAGGTTGGATTTTGAATTACACAGGACTAATGATTGATTTTTGTTAAAAGATTTTCTGCTGATTACTTTGGTTGCAAATACAGCCTATGTTACATTTCATGTTCTATTAAGAGATTTAGGGGTTTTGTAGCTTATTTTAAGTTTCCTCAAGGTATAAAATAAGCAGACACCAGCTTAACATGTTTGAGTTGCATAGTTTGGGGATCATGAAGTGACTGATGTTGGAGATTTGTGTTCATGGAAGGATGTGGAGTGTAATATGGTGCTTTTTAAAAATACTTTTCAAGTTAACATTGACTATCACTACCTAGCATGCATATTAATGATTGAAGCTGAGCAGTTACTGAATTGCACGGTTGAGGGTGATGAAGAATTGTCGGTGTTGAAGATTTGTGGTTCACGGTACAATATGGAGTCTAACATAATGTCGTTTTCTTGCTGTTCTCTTTTACTATTTGGCGTAGTTCTGAAAATTTTTAAGTCACGAGATCTCTTTGTCTTTATTTGGGTAAGGCAAGTTTTATTAATCAAGAAGAGGGTTCTAAAGGTTCTTTTGCTAAACATTTCCTAGAGAGCTACTTGCAAGGAAAATTTGATAATTTCATAGGATTTATATCTTCCTAAAACCACCTTCAAAATGTAAAAGCAAAGCAAAAAAACCCATAGTGGTAACATACATAAAATACTCAATCCAGAAGAAATTGAAGATTGCAATTAATGATAATTAACTGATACAATAACTTTGTATTAGTTAAACCTGTCATCGTGTTTGTGTTTATTAACTGATACAATAACTTTGTATTAGTTAAACCTGTCATCGTGTTTGTGTTTATTGCCTTAAAGACTGATATTATTGGTTCACTTCTTTTTTTGTTTGTGTTGTAAATCCTGCATTTGAGAAGTGGTCCAGTTGAATGAGAAGTAGTTATTTTTCCTTGTGATTGTTGCAGCCACAACTTCTTTTGGGTTTGAAGTTTTCAAGCTTAACTGTAGTTCACATTCTTGTGCTAATGTTTTCTTTCCCTTATTCTCTGGTTGTGTGAGTTGAGAACTGTGACTGCCTGCCACAAGTTTACTTATGGAAAATCATTTTTTGTGGAATGTCAATTTTTCATCCGTTATTCTCTTGCTGTTTACCTTTGATAAATCACATGCGTTGGCTTGCATGCAATGGAAAATCAATAAATTTCCCAAAGAACCAATAATAAAGAATCACAAATGGTTGAGGAATATGCACAAGCAGTTTGACTTTGACATGCAAAATGTACTCTTATTAGTGGAAATATGATATTCATTACTTCCTTTTTCAATTACTCTGCAATTTCATAGGTCTATACGTTTAGCTGTTTCTTGTAGTATATGATGTTGCCCCTGAGTATTCAGTTGATCCATGGTGGTTGAAAGCAGTTGGAATTATTTTGCTATACTATTTTATGATGTTCAACCCACTAATAGATTATATGAGTTGCTTGGTGCTTTAGGTTGTTGTTATCATGAGCTTGAATGTTTAAATTATAATTTTATTGTGTCCTTCATGAGGCTACTTGGCATACATATTTATGGTTGTTTAACAAGGAAAATGAAAATAATATTTGTAGTTCCTGTATATGGATCTGACAAAGTATTAGAGAGGGAAAACCTACTCTTGAAATGTAGAATAGAGCTACTAGGACCATGGAAATCAGGAAATCCTTTTGGCTGTACATTTGATACCACTCTGTGCATTTTCATATGGTACTTGTATCTTAACCTATTATAAAGTAAAAGAGATACTAGCCGACTGAGAGAAGATTTTCATTCTTGCTGCTTAGAGAAGTTGGGTATTAGAGTGACAGAGTAGTAAGGATAGAAGAACTCTAGGGAATAAATATAGAATCTGTTTGTGTGGCTTTGCAAAACTTTCATTATGTGTTTAGAACCTGTCTATGTTATGTTTTTCTTATCAACACAATTTTCTATTTTCATGAGCTCTCTACTTCTTTGTACCATACATTTTCAATTACTTGTGGCTTATGATTACATCTTTTTTCAGCTCATCTGTTGGAGGGGACCAAGTGAATAAAACAATAGAAATTGAAGGTTTCGAAATTTATTGCAATGCAAGTGAAAGTCCTTTGGAATCAACAAATTTTGGTGATGCAATGGACTATAAGTCCCAGGGCACTGCAAGATCTGATGGCAGTAAATTTGACCGTTTATTACAGCCGTTTAATGCATCTTTGTCACTTGTGGTATGAGAAATGAAAATGATACTCTTTCTTCAAAAGTCTCAAAGTCAGTAGAAATGTCTTGTTTGAAGATGTTTGTCTTCATGAGATATTTGTAGGCATGTACATAATATGTAATTCAGAGTGCATTGATGCTTTTGGTAGAAATGATTTGTTCTTGTCATAGGTTTCTGTTTTCATTTTACTTTTTCCTTCCTCTCCTTAATACTTACCTTAGAGTATGACCTTGATCTTTTTGTTAATTCTGTTTTATATGCTTAGCTCTCTACGTAGGTTGGGGATTGGGTCTACTTAAACAAGATGTGGAAGTTGTTTCTAATGTGAGTTTGCTTTTGACACAACATTGGTTATTTAAGATGCACAACATTGTGGAATCATGTATTATCGCTTTGGATTTCCTGGTAAATATTTGGTGTTAACATATTGTATGTTTACTCATTAATGTGAATCTTGTTTATTGCAAGCAATAGTATGTATTAGTTGGCTTATGGTCAATATCTTGTCTCCTCAATTATTTTTCTTATCAAACATGATGGACAAATATAATCTAGAAGTCATTGGATGTTGATTGCAGTTTTCCTATGGTGTATGTTTGATAAAACAACATGGTCTAAGATTATATGATTATTATTTACAAGGTTTAGATTGTGAAAATTTGACTTTCTTCTGTAGTTTAACAGAACAGGAAAACTTGATGGTGATTTGCCACAGTACTCAATTGCAGCAGAGTTGACAGGCTTGGTTAGTTCAATGTTTACTTGAGGCAGTTACTAGTTATACACAAGTGCCATTTGTTTAATAACTTAATGTAAAATAGTTTTAAAACTGTTATGTTCTTTGTATCTTTTTTTTCCCCCCTAGGAGGTGTTTCTAAATGAGGTCCAATTGCAAAAAATTCTGATGCTATTTGATTATGTAAGCACAAGCCGCTTACGGGAGAAGTAAGTTCACTGCTATCCCCTTTTCAACATTTCTTTGATTGGTTATGTGCTTATACCAGTAGACTATTAATAGATCTGTACATGGATTTTTTTCTACATATCATATCAAGAAACTAGTGAACTCGAAAGCTTAGGTTTACGGATGAAGCTTAGCACTAATCATATATTAAACCCAAAATTTTTTTCCAAAACTTTTATAACTGATGTTATGGATTTAACTTCATTTTATCAGCTACTGTTGCTAAGTTTGTTGTCTAAGAGATGTCTACTCAACATTTTGTTTCACTTGTTTTGTTTCTTGTGCTGATTTTTCAGTCTTCAATGTGGAGTGCCACCTTATGAAGGAGATGCATCTTAACCATTTTCCTTTATTAATTCTTTGATTGCTACTCGTTTTCTTTTCTTCCCTTTCTTGTTCTGATGTTGCATCATATGTTTTTGTGCTGACCTACAGTAGTAAAACCTATGTTGCATTTATGGGAAAAATAGTCCTCATCAATATCAAATTATTTGCTCATTTGCTTTTGTGTATAATCATGATATGCATATCCAGGTGCTGCCAACATCCAAACCCAAAAGTTGTATTCAATTTTCTCTGTTAATTTTGATGTAGGTACGGAAGGTATCATCCCTGGGGTTGTCCTCTAACACGAAAACAAAATGGTTGGCAAAAGTTATGGTGGCACTATGCACAATCGCCAGAAGCTGATGAAAACTTCGTGGAGATATCTGGGACAACGGTTGTACGTGTGTTTATATCTTAGATGTACATTGTGACTTGGATTTGGCTTGATAAATTTTCTTCCTTAAGACTTGACATAAGGGTTTTGTGACAATTCTGATAATTTATTAACCGCTTCCAGAAAATAAAAGAATGGGAGAAACATGGATAAGTAAAACTACGAAGCCTAGTGGTTAGCATGGAAGTACTTCCTCATCATCCAGGCTTCAGATCCTGATAGATGTATGGGGTTAAGAAGTTGTAATTATTAATGCTTTCCATTGTACCAGAAAAGAAAAATGATTATTCCTTACTGTCAATTTGAAGTAGCAAAAGTGATTCACCCCCACTGTCTGTCAAATATTTTCTGTTTAACTCATAAGTACGGAATGTGAGAAAGAAGACGAGAAAATGTCAAATCACAGGACAGGGTAAAATTCTATGATATACTTTTGCTGCATGTGCGCCCATGTTTTACATATGTACTTTTTTTATTTTCTCTATATTTAGTTTTTTTTAAATTTTGAATATAATAGTTTTTCACATGATCACATTCTTCTTTAACTACTGAACTTTTTATCTCCCTTTTTATTACTGGGACCAATTACAGGATTTATCGTCAGAAGTACATCGAGTTGTACAAGAATAAGCTAGAATGTCTTCAACATGAGCAGGTAATTGTTTCTCGGCCATATATCCATACTATTGGTCTATGTCCCTCTTATCAATAGTTTGGACGCATAAACCTCAATGAGGATTTCAATAACTAGAAAGAAAATGTTGAGGGCTTCAATAACTAGAAAGAAAATGCTTATCTAAATGTAGGTTGTAAAATATAGAGTATCTTGGTTTATGATAAGGAAATTGATGGTGCTAGATCATGCTATTAAAATAATTATAGCCAACAAGAGTGGAAGTTAAGAGCGTTTCCAATGTATTACGAATACAAGATATCTTTGCTTCTTTTGCTTAATTGTAGAGGACAATTTTCTCACTTTATTCCATTTTCCTGCTTGTATTGCTGTTGGTTTGGGGGAAACAGATTTATTACTTTCTATCCGTGGTGGCATTGATTTTGTTATGTAACATGTCTTCAGTCAGTTGATGATTATATTCTTCAGGAGTTGGAGCAAATTGAGAAAGACTCTGATGTTGAAGATATCTTAAACTACAGATCTGCTGCTGAACATGAACTAGAGGTATATACTTATCAAATGCACCCTTTGGTTTTACCCCATTGTGTGGCTGTTCTTTGATCTGTTTGACTAAATTACATTGTTAAGCTCCATGAGATGCATTACAATTTGGTTTCAAATTCTACTGGGGACTAGATATTAAATTGCAAAATCACTTGTTCTTTATAATTAGAATCCACAGGAATTCCTAGTGGTGCATATAACTTAATACCAGAATGGGTGCAGGTCTTTTAGTGCATTGCAAATTCCCTTCATCGACTAGCTGCTTTTTTTTTTGGTGGAATTTTTCGTTGAAACTTCTGTAGATGAATTGGAATTCGGTTGTTAGTGCTAGATGAGAGTTTTAAGCATCTTCAATATCACTTTTACATGTAAATGCATGCTGTCAACAATTTACATATGTAACTGATTTACAGGAACTTCTGTCAAACTCATCGTCTTTGAATCTTGGGATTAGTGGTCCTAGTGCTGTGATAGAGAAGACACTAGATGAGCCTGCATATGGAAAATCGCGTGGTTGGTTGAATTGGCTTTCCCTTGGTATGCTTGGTGCTGTTGGAACTAATGATTCTAGTCAATTTTCTGGTGTCGTCTCTGATGAAGTCGTACAGGTGGATTTCTAGTCTTTATGGTAAACTGTTATTAAGTGAATTACAATATATTTGATGGTCATCAATGATTTGCTTTCGTCCTTTATTCAGGATATTTATGAAGCAACAGAGTTCCATCCATCAGTTTTATCCACTGGGGATGCTGATGTAAATGAAAAGATGTTTGCTTTTGCAATGAAGTTTAGCATAAGCCAACTTTCTATAAGCTTGGAAAGCCTGTATGCTTTCTGATCTTCTGATCCTCTCAAGTCATTTTTCTTGTTTTGAGTTTGGGATATTGGTGCCAGTTGATCAAACACTTCTTCACATTTGCAAGTTGATAAATTATGCTTGTAATCATTATTACTTAGTAGCTAGCACATATATAGTTGTTTTCCATCTGGAAGTGGACTCTTTCTAATGTATATCTGAGTTTATTGACTAGAATGTAGCTGCTGTCTGGTAGTCTTCTACTCTACATCCAAATCATTGGTGGTTTTTTCTTGTTTCAGTTCTTCTGGGCAAAAGATTGCACTCCTAGTATTTGAAGATGTGGTTTGTGACTTCAAACTCTGGGAAGAATTGGCAACATTAATATGCTTTATTAATTCTGGAGAGATACGTGATCCGTCTAATGGAGCTACCATCCTAAAGATGAGAAAGGTTTGTTTCTTGTATGGTAGCTATGTGTGTTATGATTATAGTTTTGAATGATTGGTTTCAAATTGTTTTTGTCATTTTGTTTTTCTGTTTATGGGATTTGCTTATCTCCTCTCCCTCATTTTCCTCTTTCAAGTCATTTATATAATAAATGGGAAGAAGTTGGTCTGGGATAACGTTAGCCCCCTGTTTTAGTTCACATAATTTGGAACTTTGCCAGAGGGAATTTCAAATCATTAAAATGTCTTTGCCTTTTAATAGTCGTTGATGGATAAAAATGTCAAGGAAAATGGTCTTAGCTCTTGCAAGCTTCAAGTTGATGTATCCTCCAAACAAGAGGTTGGACTGTCTGTGAAGGTACTATTTGTTTCTGGTCCTCTTTGTTTACGGTTTTCTTCTTGCTATTTCTGAATCATAGCACTCGATGCAGGCAACGATTCAACCACTTGAACTTACTTGCGAGATGAATTTTCTTCTAAACTTTGTGGAATTTTTCACCATATTGAAGTTGGTTGAGTTTCAACATGATAGGGTAAAATGTTCAATTGTTTTTCATTCCAAAGCCCAATTTTTGGATTTTATTGTCATGCTTTATTATGCCTGATTCCTAGATTTTTGAGTGATTCTATTTTGAAAGAATTTATAAGAATAGGGGTAAAGATGCTCTAAATGGGGTGTCAAGATAAAAACAAATATAGACCACCATCGGTGGGAAAACCAGCCCGTTGGGGCACCATCTGTGGAAAAAACAGCCCGTTGGTGCACCTTCGGTGGGCA
>JANITX010000001.1:50428027-50441330 GCA_027564395.1 Erythroxylum ulei
TTTGGAAATAAACGATTTCAATTACTTCATAAACATGCTTTTACAACTTTTAAATTCATTGAGGGGTAAAGATGCTCTAAATGGGGTGTCAAGATAAAAACAAATATAGATAAGGATGCTATCAATGGGTGCCCTGGGCTATTGGAAGGAAAGACTAAAGAAGGATAGTGAGGCTCTCAATGGACTACCATACGAAAAGATAAGAGTATCAATGTCTCAATAGGGTATTGGTTCTCAATGGGGTATTGGTGTTTTGAAGAGGATAGGTTCTCATAATTGGAATTTGGCTTTGATATCTCATAAGAAAGTAGAGATAAAAAGAGTGATAAAGGAGAAGGAAGGAGAATATACATAATGGTTTTTACATGTTCTAGTTGTCACGTCGACTTTTATGAATACAAGGACT
Organism: Erythroxylum ulei; assembly: GCA_027564395.1. Lineage (NCBI taxonomy): Eukaryota > Viridiplantae > Streptophyta > Magnoliopsida > Malpighiales > Erythroxylaceae > Erythroxylum > Erythroxylum ulei. The sequence continues at coordinate 50,428,434 of JANITX010000001.1, forward strand.
TTGAAGGTTTCTAAGTTTTATTTTCATTACTTTTACTCAGTCTATCTATAATAGTAGGATAATACAATTCTCCATAATAAGATTATACAATATTCCATGATAAGATAATGTAATATTATTACTAATAACTAAACTATCACATCATGAGATACAAAAAATATTTTTATCTTGGACATATAGTAATATTCCCATTTGCAAATGTTAGATTTTCTTTAGTTTCAACACACCCAATTCCTACAAATGATATATGTACGAAATAATTCAACATTCTTTATTGTTTTTGAATAATATATGGTAGAAACTTGAATTCCAACTGTAAATTAAAAAAAACAGAATCACAAAACTCTTCATTAGGCTTTTACCCAAATATATCCATATATACAATTGAGAATGTATGTTAATAGGTTGAATGTTTCCTATATGGGACATATGCCTACATATTAAGCATACCTCTCAACACTCTCCCTCAAGTTGGGAGTATGAGTATCTAATACACCCAAACTTTTACAGAAAGCACTCGCTCTAAGCCCATGAGTGATGAAGTAAAAATATCAGTAATTTTTTTCCCAATCCTAACATGAATCGGTACAAACAGTTCCTATTGATTCTTTCTCTAATTAAATAACAATCAACCTTAATATGTTTGGGTTGGTGTAGTCTATGCTCCTGAAACACAAGACTGGAGGTAATATATACAAGTACGTGATTATTATATCACATCTCCATAGGAGTAACTTTTTCAATCCCAAATTTTTTAGTATTTGTTTCATCCCCACTATTTAACCCAGGACTAGATTTAGAAAACACATATTGTTTCATGCTCTTTTGTGAAACCATCTTTAATCATCAGCAGACTTAGCCCAGGCAACATCATATTGATCATCAATTCTTGTCTGTCCATGATATACAACATACCTGGACTCTTTCTTAAATTTCATAGTTTGGGCTATTGCTTGCTTAGGTGATTTCGAGGTGATAAAACAAAGAGGCTTTAGGATAACATCCTACAAAGAATCTGTCAACAACTCATTTCAAGACCCTTGTGATGAAAAGGTGGTTGAGTAGTCTCCTCAAATGTAAGAGATAGTAGAGATTATGCAGATGTGGCAAATGATAATAGAGAAAATCTTTTGAGGGAGAATAGGATTAATCAATTGAAAATGTCTAAAAATATCTTTACTTTGGCCCGAAATGTATAGGGTACTATGTTAAAATATTAAATGCATGAATTACATTTTCCACATCAACAACAACAATTCCCAGTATAAATCTTGCTGATGAACTAGCTTTTCAGAAATGTGAAAAACCGTTAGAAAGATATTGCTTCTCATCATTCCTTTTTTCATTAGATCATACTTTTAATGCTATCACCATTCCTCAGCAGGTTTTGTCATCATTAAATGGCTTTGAAGATACTAGAACTCGTCTATCGGCGAAAGCTGAGTGAGTTCCTTTGACACTTCTGATGTTGATTAGTTTTGCTCAAATTAGTAGTCCTATGAATTCTGATTTGAGAATTTCACATAATAATTTTACAGATACATCTTCTCGAATCACAGAAAGCTTTACTGGGATGTCAGAATCAGCGATATAAGTGTTAAATTTCGTTGGGAAAAGGTTGATTTAGAGCAATATGTGTTGGTAATTTCTTTCTATTATCATTCTTATGGATCTTTCTTTTTCTTTTTTGTGTTAGTGGTCTTCTTCTGAGGTTAATGTCTGTGTTATTGCTATGATTACCATTTGCACTTATGTTAACCTTCATATCCAGTTGTTTGAATAAGATTTATTATTCTTCCTACTCATTTAGTGTCTGGACCACCTCAGATGTTCATCTAACTTTGAATGCAAATACTTTCCTCGCTTTGTTTTTACAACTTGTTCACTGGATTTTATATTACTTAATTTTGAAAGCGTGAATGACGACTACACTTTTTGTTTAGTCAACCAATTTTACTGGATATTTTTATCTTGCATAAAACTTTCCAAGTTTGGAGACTTTTACAATCATCGCAAAAATTGAGCGGCCATGAGTTAAGTGCAAGCAGTGTTTTGGTTTTGGGCTTGCTAATTGGAGTTCCAATGTTTTTACCTTTCTGCATACTGTTCTAGAATTAGGGTCCTCTTATGTATATAATCACAAGCCAATCCTCTTACTTTAATAATTTCCTTCTCAATACTCTTACTGATTGAAATTTATCGACAAAGTTGCTAATAATCTTACCAAGAAATTATGCTTATAGTTTTCAGTCTTCTAATTTTCTCATGACATTTTTATTAGTTTAGCTTTGAAAGAAGGTTTTATTGTATTAGAAGATCGATAATAGGAAAAAGCCCCTCTACTTCTCTAGAAATGAAATAGAAAGGTATAAAGTATCTAATAAAAAGGCAATGTGTTAGGTAGTGAGAAACAATCCATGCAAATGGACATATGTTGTATTTGGGTTCTGGAATTTAGTCAATTATAAATTTGTAAATTGTCAGGGAGTCGGGGATGAGCCTGAAATAATTTAGAACCTCAAGCCTTCTCCAACAAACCAACAATTCATCTTCTCTACACAACAGTCTATTCTCTAACTGTGACAAGCTCTCTGTCTCTTTGACTTGGGATAAGCTAGAACAGAGTTGGCCTGAGCTAGAATATGAATGTTCAAGGGCTTATGTACTGATTTCTTTTTTATCATTTAACTTTATCTGACCTTTATTGCAACATTAATCAATGCGACATGCATTTTTTCCTGCTTCCTTTATGCCCCACATCATTCAATTCGAAGTTCACCAACCTGTATACCCAGAACAAATCAGTTGGTGGAAAGTGCCAAATATTTATAAGTTTACTTGGTATCGTGATTGTTCTTTGCTATGTTACACGGAGAAAATAGATTTTAGCTTTTGAAATTGTAAAAAAAACCTTTGTTACTCTGCAGACATTTCATAGATTTGACTTCATTTATTGGGCAGGTACTGAAAATGGAATCCCTTCTCTGTACTTCTAGGTGTGATACTCCTAATTTTGGTGAAGGATGTCATATCAGGGAACAGTTTTCAAGGTCAGATACTGCCAACAATGTTCTAATGGGCTTCCAAGTTGAAAATTTCTTCAACTATTTTGAAGTCAAAATAAATGATGTTAAGGGAAGTTGTCCTGTTCTCCTGGGATTTATATGCCCTCATTACTGATTACTGAAAGTCAGGTCGGGATGCTGCAATTGAAGTTACTTATATCTCAGCATCCGCAAACAATTACTATCTTGGACAAATTCAGTGCTTCAATCACTTTGGCGTCTTGCATCATTTCTGATGAATCAATACTGAAACAATTAGGGGTAAGTCAATCCAATGATCAGCCTATACTATACTGTAGCATTTGCTATGTTTGGTCTAAACCCACTTACTTTGTACTTGACAAAAGGAATCATAGTTGGTACAAAAGTAAGCTCTTTACCCCCTGCTAGATTTCTGAGAAGTTAACTGGAGATCAATAATTAGTTTGTGAAGGTTTATCACGTGAATTTTTTTAAATTTGATTAACTGCATTGTTTTTCCAGATCAGTGAGATAGGTTACTTTCGTTTCAGCTTTCATGTTTGTGTTTCGGTTGCAGGTTTATATAATTCTACCGTCAATCCATGCAAACTTTAGCAAATCAATTTATGAAACAATTTTAGCATTCATCAGATATCAACAGATTCTTCAGTCAAGTTCGAGGCTTCGGAAACTGAAATGTTGTAGATCAGATGAAGCCACAGTGATTCTACCTTCTACTTCTGTTTTTGGTTTCTTTATTACGGCAAAGTTGCATTCTGTCTCTTTGCGTGTTGACCTGGAAAATGATGGAGAAAATAGCTCAGTGTTAACACTTTCAGTTCAAGCACTAAGTACTAGGTATATTGTTTGCCTGCTTAATTTATAATTTGGAGTCATTGTATCAGGCTCTTTGAACACTATATCCATACTTTTTGTACTCAAACTTATCTTGTACAAAATTGAAGGTATGCTCATGCAGATTTTCAAGAGTTCTGTCTCTGTACAAAAGCATTGAAAGTTTTTACTTCACCCTTGAATGGTGAAAGTGACAGCCAGATTCTTTGCTTGTCTGGCAATCAATTTGATTCTACCTCTGTGGACCAAGAAGGCTTTGATTTCAATGATGAATGTAAAACCACTGAATCATGCTTTTGTTTAAATTATGGAGCTCGCCAAGGTTTCCAGGAGTGTACTATTGGTCTTAATAATACTGAAATCCATTGCAATCCGCATATATTTGGGCTGTTGTTTGGGTTCTATAGCAGAATCACTTCATCTGCTGCTTCTTTTTTTAGCGATGATTCCTTCAGTGGTCTTGCTGTGAAAGGTCAAAACAAAAGGCCAGGTTTTCAGTTCAACAAGTTTGGATTCTCAAATTTCTTTGACACTGGCTCTTCTGACCTTGCTGGCATTTCTTTGGATTGCTACCCGTTCCTTACAATAATCAATACTGGGTCTTTTGGTAGTCTTGAGTGTTCACTCCGTTATGCCAGTCAGGACTGGAGGAAATTGTTAAAGCTAAGGAATGAAGATCCCAATTGTCCAAAACAAAGTTCGGAAAAAGAATGTAAAAGTTCCTTTGATGCAAATTCAGTCCCTGTCTCAGGAAGTTTTTGGGATTCAAATGTGTTTAATATTGATTTTAATTTTTCTGAAGTCAGATTTCATTTCCATGATTCTTCTTCTGTTATTGGATCTGTTTCACTCCCCTCCTCCAAGTCTTCAATTGTACTCTATGAGGATACTCTGGATCTGCTTTTTTCCACGGAAGGATTGATTCTCACATCTCCATGGTGGACTAAAACTTTCAGAGAGTTTCTTTGGGGACCTTCATTATCGTATCTGTCTCCTGTGATAAATGTCCGTATTAGGAAAGGAAGTGCTTTTTCATTGACTTCTGAACTTGAAGCATTGGTATTCAACATGTCTTCTGCATTTTGCACCCGAATATTTGGCCATCATAATTGGTTATTTTTCCTTGCCTGCTTGGAGCTTGGATTTAGGTGAGCAGGCAATGAATGAAGTTCATAGTGGCATTGAAACTGAACGTGGGACTCAGATTGTATATAAGTTTGAGATCTTGGATTGCAGTTTAATTTTGCCAGTTGAACAAGATGACCATCATTTTCTAAAGATAGATCTTCCACAGCTGTATGCTAGTTTTGTCCAAAATTGTGCTTCGGATGGTGTTCTAAAGGACATTCCTCCCCAGTACATGGTTTCATGGCATTATGTTGCAAAAACGACTCACTGTTTAAATTTATTTGGAAGGGATCTAGTTTTGTCCGTTATGTTAGGCAAGGATGATGAATCAGGTAACACTACCCTAATTGCTCCGCTGAGTGCTGATGTTTGGATTAGAGTACCTTGTGAAAGTGAATGCTCCTCAACAAGCTTTTCCAATATTACATCTATAATGTCAACGATTAGCAAATGTCAACTCATTGCTGATGGTAAGATGTTTTGGTTTTTGTTACTTATGCTGCAGCTTCGATGCTGGTGTTCTCTTTTCAAATAATGTGTTAATCTCCCTTCTATGACAGATTGCAACACCCTGAATGGATTTGAGGCGCTATTTACTGTCATAAATCATTTAGCTTCTGTTGACAAAGAATCTAAATATTTCACCTCTGATGTCTTGCACTTCCTTCAGTTAAGAAGGAATCTAAAGGAAAATGGTGAATCTCCACCTGATGACATGGACTCTGTGCTTACAGAAATTAAATGTTGCGTTGACTCATTCTCTATTACCTTGTGTCAATCACGAAATGAAATCTCATCAGAACCTGTGGCTAAAGTGGATCTGCATTTCTTGTGCTCTGCATCTTTTATAAATGATATACCAGTGACCATGGAGTTCAGTTTCTCATCCTTCATTCTGTATTCATTGCTTAATTCTGTCATGTTGGTGCAATGCCTGGACACTTCTTCAAGGTCATCTGCTCTTCACATAAGTTACACGGAATCCCGTCAGGGTGGAAAACAACTTCAAATAACCATTCCTTCCCTTGATATTTGGCTACACATTTTTGACTGGATTGTGTTCATCGATTCTTGTTACTCTTGTGCTCAAAGAATGACACAAAACAATGTCATGGAGGTAGCACCTAAGACCCCAGCTAAAGATATTGTTGATCCTCTGGGAGATCATGCAGCTCATGTTTTACAAGCTTCTGATGAGAATTCAGGTATGGAAAACACAGTAAAGAATAAAAGACTGGACCTTTTCCTCACATTGAAGTCAGAAGATATTGGCCTTACCATTCACCTCCCGGCAGCCATGGGTGAATCTAGGATAGGGAATGTTCAAGACAGGGGGCCTCAAAATGTTTCATCTTGCTCTGAAGGGAAAAGCTATAAGTTTATTGTACTTAGTACACATAGCCGAAGTTTTAAATTAGCCTTGGTTGGTAGAAATCTAAAATTGAAGTTCACTCTGGAGAAGATATGTGGTTCCTTGGGAACTTGTGAAGGAAAAAGCATTACCAATTGGCCTTTCTTCCAGTTTTCCCAAATCAATGTGACAAGTGAGATCTGTAGAACTCAAGCGGAGCTTCTTAATATCAATCTGGGGGTTCAGTGTGATCGTGTGGATGTATGGCTTTCTCATCGAGTGCTGTGCTTCTGGTTTGATGTTCAGTTTGATACTCTTGAAGTAGGATCATCTCAATCTTTGTATGGCAGCATAGATTTTAGAATCCAGTTGAGAAAAGCTTCACTTTTGATATCTGATGAAAGGGTATGCATGCTTTCTACAACCTATGTTTCATATCATTTGATTTTGGACTGTTCTTACCAACATGAATGGCAATTAAAATTCTGCTCTATAACCTGTGGTAGTAGTTTTCTTCTGGCCGTTTGATTATTCATCTTTTCAATTTATGGCATGAATACTGCTTCAAAACTACTTGCTCGTAAAGTTTGTGGTTGGATTCATTTCTTTGGACTCTTTGCATGTTTAGTTTTTCTCTTTTACAGGATGATTTTTCTTAAGATGTAAGGCTTTGAATTGGCTTATGTTCCGTTTCTTTGTGAAAAATTAACAAGGAGACACACTAAGAAAGAGGTGGATTGTGTTAGCTTTGTTAGAAGCTTCAGTAATTCAAATTTTGTGTAACCAAAGTTGTTATTTTGGATAGAAAATTTTGTGAACTGTACCTTGCAGTGTTTGAAATAAAGATTGGATATTTGTTCTCTTTGCTGGGTACCCTAGAATTGTTGACCAATTAGTTGTGGTCCCTCTATTTTCTGATATTTTTATTAGTAAATGAATTGGATTTTGGAATATTGTATTGCATTCTGGTAAATATAGGTACATTATTCTAAGCATTGTTATACATTTGGTCAAGGATTCTCAATGTTCTTTGGCAAGTTAACATATGCTCCAAGTTGTTTATAAAAAATTTACTCTATCGTCAGGTATACTTTGTTACAAACAGTGGATTAGGTATAAAAAATTCCAGTTTCATTTCTGTGGGTTTAGATTTCTCTGGTACATCTCAAACATTTGCATACAAATTTTTGCAGAGACATCACACTTAGTGATGTATATAGAACATAAAATTTCTTTTTGCATGATTAGCCACATCTCCCATGTTCAAGTGAAATTTCTTGTTTCTCCATGCTTAGGATAGTTCATTCTTCTCTTATAATATTCGATAGTTCTAGTGGAACTTGAATAGCTAGTCTGTTGTTTTTGATGGGGCGTGATATAAACAAAAGTGTTAGTCCAATAGTGTTCAGCTAAGATTTTGTAATAGAAGTGTTAAGAGTCAAATAGTGTTCAACTAAGATTTTGAAAGTGTTTTCCAGTTTGGTTGAGGTAATACCAAATCCAAAGTAATTATCATTTGGATGGTTCTATATTTCAATCTTAGTTTTCAACAAAATTTCAGCTACTCACCAAAATCAAGACAACTATCTGCATATGGTCACTAAAAATCAAATCTTTTATTTGGATTTTCCCCTTCATGCTAAAATTTTAATGTTAGAATTCTTTATAATGTTTTTGCTTCTTACACTGAAAGTGTTTTTTATTATGTCAAACAACTGAGTATCTTGCAGTAAATTACTTCCTATGTGCTTCCTGTGTGACTGAGGAAAACTGAAGTCCAGTTTTTTGTTATTTATGTCGCTTTTTTTCCCCCCTTGTTTAGTGGAGCTGTCGTGGACCATTGTTGGAGATTCTTTTGAGGAACATTGAGTTGCATATTGTTGCGACTCCTAACAGTATTGAGTGCTCAACTGGTAGTCATCTTGAAGTGAACTACAACAACATACATAAGGTGTATGAAACTCTGGAGATGTTAATGCCCTTAACACTTTAAATATGTCAATTTGCTGATAACTTCTCGTATATGTTGAAGGTACTGTGGGAGCCATTTGTTGAACCTTGGATTTTTCAGATAGATATTAAAAAAAAAAAAAAGAGATGACTGCTTTCTTAAGTAGTTCTGATACCACAGAGATGAATCTCACGTCAACTGCAAAGCTTAATTTGAACTTTACAGAGTCTCTTATTGAGGTATGTTGACAGGCTAGTATATGTGCACCCTCAATCATTTTTCTGCTGAGCAGGCATGCCTTGAAACATCATTAGAAATTCAATCAACCTTATTTCCTTGTATTGCTAAATGGTACAAAAACAAACATCACATTGGTGGACTAAGCAAAATAGAATCTTTCAAGAAAGAACATATTTGACATTGATCACATATAATTTTCCTGCATATGCTTACCAATGATGCTTGATTTAGGTTTAGATGCTTATATTGGATGCCTAAGTACATGTTATAGAATAGAGTTTTTTGATCTTTGAGCATAGAATTGATGCCATGTCATTTAGGTTTAGATGCTTTTATTGGTTGCTTGAGTACATGTTATTGAATAGAGTTTTTTGATCTTTGAGCATAGAATTGATTTCATCCAATGAGCCTCCATACATTGTGCTTAAGACACATGAGGATTTTGAAGAAATGTTCCATAGACTGGGCACATCATGAAATGACAAAATCATTTCCAGAAATTTCTTTTGTATATTCTCTTGATGATTTTTTGTCTCCAAAAGTGTGCTTTCAGGACAATCGAGATGGTTAAGGATGCTTCATATTCAAGGCAACCAAATGAACTCTCTGAAGATCAAAGTTTCTCTGCCCTGAAGTTTACAGAAAATATACATGAAGGAAGATATGCACCTTATGTACTGCAAAATTTCACTTCTTTGCCTCTAGTATACCATGTCATAGAGGGACTCGTTAATCCTGATGACTTTGATTTGTCAAAAGTGAAGGACGGGAAATTTGTACTTCCAGGTGCTTCTGTTCCTATTTTTCCGAACGAAACCCCTGAGGAGTTGATCTTTCGTCAAAGGCCTGCACAATCTTCTGACAGGCTCAATGAAAAGCCTTCAAATGGAGTTATTCATCACTTTATGAGTATTCAACTTGATGCAACATCTCTACCTTCAGCTCTAATATCAATGGATCGTATAGGACTGACCCTTTTTGAGGTTGATTTCTCTAAAGCATCAAACAAAGTAGCTGCTGCAAATGTGGGGCACCCACCAGCATATGAGATGCATCCCGATGAGAATGTTAAATCCAATACTGCAAGTGGTTTTGTTGTTCCTGTTGTGTTTGATGTTTCAGTTCAGCGCTACAGCAAGTTAATACGGCTGTATTCAACGGTATGTAAGTGATTTTTATTGTTGCATCTATTTCTTATTTAATCAACATTAACCCATTTTGTTGCTGATTTAGGTCATACTTTCTAATGCTACATCAATGCCATTGGAACTGAGGTTTGATATTCCATTTGGAGTCTCTCCTAAGGTATGGACAAATGGACTGCTTTCCTGCTAGTAAAAAATTTGATGATACGTTCTCATACGTATCAGTTAGAACATCCCAAGCAAAATTTCTGAGCCACTACTTTTGTGAAGCAAACTGGTTTTAGGTGGCCAGAACTTTAGGTTCAAGTTGTAGAGCTTGCTACTTTGACATTGTTGAACAACCTATGTTCTTAAACTTCTTTTATGTGGGACATCACAACTGTAATTTCATTGTTTCAGATCCTTGATCCAATATATCCTGGTCAGGAGTTTCCGTTGCCTTTACATTTGGCCGAAGCTGGTCGCTTGAGCTGGCGTCCCCTTGGAAGTTCTTACCTTTGGAGTGAAGTATATGACCTATCAAATATCCTTTCACAAGAGAGCAAGCTTGGTTTTCTTCGACCATTTGTTTGTTATCCATCTCACCCTAGTAGCGATCCATTCCGGTGTTGTATGTCAGTTCAAAATTTTAGCTTGCTTTCATCCAACTACCCAAAAAAACATTCATCTCTACGTGTTGATTACACGCATAAAGGGTTGGCTGAAAGCTACAAGCATGATAGTGGGAAGTTAAAAAAGAATTGTATCCATCTAGTGACTCTAAGTATTCCATTGGTGGTGAAAAACTATCTTCCTGATCCAGTATCATTGACACTTGAGAGTGCTGGTGTGGCTTGCACTGCATTGCTTTCAGAGGTATGAAAATTTTAGTGAAATGATGCTGTTATATGCAAATTTCATTTTTATTTTATAATCTGAAGAGAACGTGATATATTTCTCTTTTGTCCTTTTCAGTTAGAAATGTCCTTTTATCATATCGATCCTTCACATGATGTGGAACTGCAGTTCTATATGCATGGATTCAAATCTTCATCTTTGAAGTTTCCGCGTACAGAAACCTTCAGCACAATGGCTAAGTTTAATGGAACCGTTCTTTCTCTAACTGAGACCATAACCTTTGATAGTGACACATCTCACGGTGGCATACCATTTTCTCTGGTTTTAATGTAGTTTCGTTAGATTTAGGTTCTAGTTTTTGGATGATATTCATTTTCTAAAAACATTCATGTTTCCTTGTCTAGGTCCTCTATATGTAGCAGTGGAGAAAATGATGGATGTATTTTCTGGTGCACGGGAACTCTTGATTTTCGTTCCCTTTTTGATTTATAATTGCACCGGTCTCCCAATTAACATTGCAGAATATGCCGCAAATATGAAGGAAAAAGTTTTCACCATTCCATCCTGTTATAATTTGATTCAACAAGAAGTGCTTCAGCACAACAAAGATGGGCTTTGTCTTTTAGCATCTGACCTTGATTTATTTTCTAATGCTCATGTGAATGATGGCTTAGAGCGTTCTTCCTCTAAAAATAACATGTTCGTGGTCAACAAAATTTACAAATCACATCCTAGGGGATTTATATGTAAACCTTCCATTTTGAGTGATGCAGGGAAACCCGTGTGCAACCAACTAGAAGAGCATAAATTCAACAGCCAAAGAGATGCTCTCAATATACATTCCAATGGTGGATCAATTGGGAGAGATTCAGGCCTTGATAGTACCAATCATCAAAAGGCTAAGGCTTGCATGTATTCGCCACGGGCAATTTCTTCAGCAAGTGAAATAATGGTCAGGGTTGGTGCTTGCCTGCGCGAATGTTTTGAGGAAAATGTCCCAAATTCTTCATGGTCAGATCCATTTCTCCTTATACCACCAAGTGGTTCAAACACTATTCTTGTGCCGCAGTCATCTTCAAATGCTGCATTTATTGTCTCTGTGACTTCCAATACTATTGCGGGTCCAGTAACGGGGGAGATACGAGCTATTATATTCCAACCCAGGTTGTAATGTTGCCATTACTACTAGATTAGATTTTTACTTTTAGATCTTTTGTACTCATATGAGCTCATTGTTGTCAATACTGTTTCCTTTATTCTGCAGATATGTCATTTGTAATGCATGTAGCAAAGACCTGTGTTATAAGCAGAAAGGAACTGATTATCTCCATTATTTGGACATTGGACGGCATTCTCATCTTCACTGGACCGATACAGCAAGGTATTGTTTCTGTGGGGACTACATGCCACATATTCTTAATCTTTTATATGATCAGGGTTTAAGATTTAGGGTACTTAATGTTAATTGTTCCACTATAAAGTAGTTTTGGAACGTTGTAACTACAAAAAATTGAATGGGTTGCTAGCTTTCTAACTAAGGGAGTAGTGCATCTTCGTAGATGTAGTTGTAAGCTTGATTTGTAGATCCTGTTCTCAAACGTTTTACTCGGTCCAAGATAAGAACAAGACCTAATGTGACATGAAATGGAACTTCTTTTAGTGTGACAATTTGGCGGGGACAAGTCTGTAGTAGGTGAAAATGATAGGAATAAGATTTAATGTGATGTAATGGTTACTTCCGCATCCGTGAGATAATTATAACTAGTGATGCAATATTTTCTTCTCATCGTTTATTTATTACCCCCGGGGGGGAATATAAAATAGCCTGATGTTAGTCCTTCTTAGTGAGCATCCTTCACTGAGTTGACATGATCCACGTGGACTATGTCTTTACGTCTTAGGACATGTGAGTTAGAAAAACAGAAAGAGGAGCGTAACTGACAATGCTTTAAGTTACATTCAAGGAGAAATTTCATGTCCAAAATCCCACTTCTCTTGTGGAATCTTTCCAAGAATCATGATAAGTTAAAGCTGACCTTATAAGAGGAAGAAGCACAATGTGCGTGATCAGTGCTTGATTGAAGAAGAGAAGATCGTGGTCTTTGATCCAATACTTTTAACAAACTCCCTAGAGTTGGATGATGTGTTGGGGAAAAACCTGATTTTGAGAGGGGGAATTTGGAGGATAAGCAAACAAAATTATGATGGGTTAACTGGATAAATTGTGATCACGGGAAATGTTGGGAAATATTCAGCTGTGGAAATACTGAACAGTTGTATTCCTTTCTCTCTTATTCATCAGTACACAATTACATGTATATATAGAAATAGAGCTAGCTAATTTAGGAAACTAATATCTGTACA
>JANITX010000002.1:5596-22905 GCA_027564395.1 Erythroxylum ulei
TAACACAATTCATATACAAAAACACTCATTGAATTCATTTTAATATTTCTAATTTTCACCGAAAGTTCGGGGTCCAATAACAAGTTCCTATCTAGAGCTAGTAGAGAGGTACTTATCAAGTCCATTGGTTAAGCAATTCCTTCTTATTGCATGTCAGTGTTCTTGCTCCCTTCTACATTATGCCATGACTTGCAGGTTATTTTGAATCGCTTTTGGTGGAATGGTAGGAAAGAACAAGGTAAAGGCATCAATTGGTTATCATGGGACAGAATGTCTTATATAAAGAGACAAGGTGGTATGGGTTTCAAGGATCTCAAACACTTCAATCTTGCTATATTAGCTAAACAAGGTTAAGGGTTACTTACAGAGCAAGATACTCTATTTTATAGCACCTTCAAAGTTACATATTTCTCGAGAGGGGATCTTTTCAAAGCTCAAAAAGGTAATAACTCGAGTTTTGTATGGTCGAGTATCCATGCTTCCATTGATTTGTTGCGAAAAGGCGTTAGGTGGCGTGTTGGTGATGGAAGGAGTATTGTGGCCGCTACTGATCCATAGATTCCTAAACCGGATTCTTTCAAGGCCGAAAATGGTGCTATTTTTATTGATCCTGTGTCACGCGTTTGTGATTTCTTTGTCAATGGAGAAAAGGAGTGGGATGTGGGTAAACTAATGCAGTATTTCTCTGCTAGGGATGTGAAGTTTATTCTTGCCATTTCTTTATCTATTCACACTTTTGCAGATTCTCTCTTGTGGCACTTTGAGAAGTGGGGAGTGTATACATTTAAGTCCGATTATCGAGTGAGCTTAGGTGATGAAGGAAATGCTCAAAATACTGTACAATCAAATATTTAGAGACGCATTTGGGCTTTTAATGTGTCTCTCAAAGTGCATAATTTTACGTGGTGAGCTTGTAGGGATGTGCTTCCAACCAAGTTTAATCTTTTCAAGAGAGGGCTTGATGTGAGTCCAACTTGTTTTTTCTGCTCATCTCTTGAGATTGGTGATCATGTGTTGAGTCATTGTTATAGAGTATCACTGTGTTGGAGTATTGGCGGATTTACTGCACCTCCAATAAACACCACTTTTATTGATTTGTTTATGCAGATTTGGGAGACCCATGGCCAAGAAAGAGCATAATTCGTTACCTATATAGCATGAAATTTGTGGCAGTCAAGGAATGACTTCTGCTGGTTTGCAAAATTTGTCCCACCGAACTAGATTGTACATCTTGCCAATGCCCAGCTTGCTAACTAGTGATCTCTTTCACGTTTGCGAGATTTTGCAGGTGTTAGAAATGGCAACAACGCTGGTACTTCTAGTCTACCTATTTGTGTTAATCTTGAAAGCTTGAGTTGGCAAGCTTTTTGTGATGGAGCCTTGTTTCAAGTTGAAGATGCAACAGGCAGTAGAGTGGTATTTAAAGATGGTGAAGGAGGGTTTCTTCAAGCTTTATCAAGTCATTCTGTAGGATGTAAATCTCCGACAGCGATTGAAGCTTTGGCGTTAAGAACGACGTTACAATTCGTCATAGCCTACTACCAATCAAACGGTTACATTTTTATTGATTGTCAAGCTTTATTTTCTGCACTTAAATCTCAATCCTTAAACTTTGTTGAGTTTGATATTATTGTGTTGGATTGTAAGAAATTATTAGAGATACTCCCGGATATCTAAATTCGATAGATACGTCGCATTATGAATGGTGCTGCTCACTCTCTAGCTCGAGCATCCATTCGATTTTTATCACTGTGTATTTGGGAAACTATTCTGACAATTTTTCATTCATTATCATTAATCTAAGTGTGAGATCTTCTACTAAAAAAAAAAAACCCTATTAAACATACGGGTACATTAACATATTTCCTCATCTCTTTAAAGAAACACGAAAGTGCGAGCCTAACATGGCCATGACCAGAGCCTTTTCCTTTGATTCCTTTTTAATCGTGTAAATATATGTTTAAAAAAAGATAAAAATTAAGGAGAAATGCCTAATTGCAATTGTGGCCTTCGGTTGTATCGCCCAACCACATTGTATAAAATATCAATTGCCATTAACACTTCTTCGCTTTACTCAGATCCTCACTATCAGCGACACACAAACAGACAGAGAGACCTCAGTCTCTTCTCTTACCTACTTCTTATCTATTCAACGCCGCCTCCTATGGATTCTGATTACGGCATTCCCAGAGAGCTCTCGCCTTTTCAAGACCTCCGATCTCTGTACCAACCTCAACTTCCTCCCTGTCTTCAGGTCTCTCTGCCTGTTCCATTCCCTCTTCTTGCTTTCTTTCTCGGCTGGTTCCATGTCTTTAGACTTACATTTGACATCCTTTCATTAAAATTGATTTTGCTGTTTAGATCTGTCTAAATGCTTGGATTTCCCTTTATGATAATGTCGTTAGATCGTCACTCGTATTGCCAATTTCTACTCTGATGATAATCTCACTCTCTCTTCTCTCGACTCACATTTGACTACTCCGTTTGGCTTATATACATTCGAAATGTTTCTTAAGAGATCTATGTTACTCCGCATGCTCCTCTTATCAACTTTCGAAATGTTTCTTAAGAGATCTATGTTACTCCGCATGCTCCTCTTATCTACTTTTGATCTACTACTACACATACACTTTTGCTTGATTCTTCTCTCCCTCTAATGTAATGTTTCGCCGCTTCTCTCATATAAATTATTGCATTAGATATAGTATTATGACACGCCTATCAATTTCCAATTTCAAATATGCATATTCTTCTGTAGTATTCCAAAGTCGACGTCATTGTTTAACAATATCTAGTGGAGAAAAAACTTGTTTAGTGCACCTTATCAGCCAACTTGAAGACTTTACTTGAATGTGGTTGTTTGCTTTGATTACAATCATCTCAAACTTACGTTCAAACTTACCATTGTTCAGGGAACTACTGTGAGAGTTGAATTTGGTGATGCAGCAGCGGCTGCTGACCCAGCTGATGCTCACATCATAAGTAGATCCTTTCCCAACACTTACGGTCAGCCCTTGGCTCATTTTCTCAGGGAAACCGCAAAAGTTCCCGATGCTCAGATAATAACCGAGCATCCCACTATCAGGTGACTGTTTGGGGATTCTGTACCCCTTTCTGGTTTGTTTTCTGAATTACACTTTTGTCTTGTCTGGACCGATACATGAAGGTCAATCACATTTTTGTTTAATGTTTGTTTCTCAACAGGGTGGGAGTAGTCTTTTGTGGCCGACAATCTCCTGGAGGACATAATGTCATATGGGGTCTTTACAATGCTCTTAAACTTCACAACCCTAGCAATACTTTACTTGGATTTCTAGGTAACCTTTTTTTTTTTTTGACGTGGCATTCACATATGCACATGGACTCATTCATCCTTAGACCAGAAGTTTGGTTTGTGCTGTTTTCCCCCCTTTTCCATTATAAAACTGGAGTTTTTCTGCCAATGTGTTGTAATAATTGAAAAGCAAGGATTCTTTGGACTATACATTCTAATTCTCGCCTGTCAACAGGTGGTTCTGAGGGTTTATTTGCACAGAAAACTCTTGAGATCACTGATGAAATTCTTGCATCCTACAAAAATCAAGGTCGGTAGTAATCCAAGATACTGCTTCTAGATCTTTAATTACCATTTGACTATGAAATATGGCTAAGATTTTTTGTATCCTTTTGCTCAACAAGGTGGTTATGATTTACTGGGACGTACAAAAGATCAAATAAGAACAACTGAGCAAGTTAATGCTGCATTAACGACATGCAAAGATCTGAAATTGGATGGCCTTGTTATAATTGGAGGTGAATATTGATGCTTGAGGATTTGGTGAATTGATTATGCACAAGGGATATGGATGAAACCATGAGCTTGGTATTTTTGCAGGGGTTACATCCAACACTGATGCAGCTCAGCTTGCAGAAACATTTGCTGTGGCAAAATGCCCAACAAAGGTGTAGTTTATGTGCATTATGAATTAAGTTGAAATGCTGCTGTATTCTGCAATTTGCCAATGTTGCTTTTGTGGTCAAATACCTTTGAATCTCTGAAACTTTGTTTGAGCATGTTCTTCTAGTACATCTATTTACTGATTCATTTGATGGACTTCTCAGGTGGTTGGTGTTCCTGTTACTCTCAATGGTGATTTGAAGAATCAGTTTGTTGAAACCAATGTTGGGTTTGATACGATATGCAAGGTACTTGTTTTGTCATCAACCAATGAAAAGCATTCTTTTGTTGCTCCATGCTTTGAAGAAATTATCCTCTTTGGCAGGTCTTGTGTTAATCTTCTTTGCTTTGGGAACTAGTAAGAAGATTATAGTCTATTCTTATTTTCTAAAGTTGGATACTGGATGTTCTGACTCTTACAAGCAACCTTGAGCTCTGATTGATTTTAATGGTCAATTTGAAGAATCTTTTGATACTTCATCTTATGTGGTGTCAGATGAACTCCATTCTCAATCCATTATATGAAAGAGGTTGAGGATAATATTCTTTTAGATAGTTGTCCTTACCATTATTCATCAACATACCATTCCGTGCTCGATGTGAAAATTGCATATTTCTTTTATCTTTCTGTGCTAGATTTGACTTGTTTTTTAATTTGTGATCAATATATTTTTCTTAGATGGCAAAACTACTATTTGGGCAGAACAATCAGGCACATAGGAGAATTGATTGTTGAATTTGGAGGAAAAGAAATTGAGTTATCTTGTTTTTCCTCGAATGCAGGTGAATTCCCAACTGATTAGCAATGTCTGCACTGATGCTCTCTCTGCTGAGAAGGTAATCATTTTTTAAAATTGATCCCAGCACATTTTTTATTTAGTTATTATGTTTTGCATTCCCTGTACTTACAATTTTCTGAAGTGATGGTGACACAAGGCCCAAATAATGAGGTGAGAAGTATAGTGACCAGCTAACGCTATCAGTGCTGAAATATGATTTTTCTGACTGGTTTTAACTAGATGATAAATGAACATAAAAAGCCATTATTTCACTCTTGAATTTCTTTCTCAAAAACCTTTATTCTTGTATTTTTGGTTGTCATTTTTCTCCTTAACTGAATATTTGATTTCATTCCTCTTCCAGTATTATTACTTTATCCGGCTGATGGGCCGAAAGGCATCACACGTTGCTCTAGAATGCACACTCCAGTCTCATCCGAATATGGTTAGCATTTTGTGTTATTTAACTTTTTTTCTTCTACGTAATGTTATCATGTCTAGATAAATATTGAATGCACCTTCATGCAGGTGGTTCTTGGTGAGGAGGTAGCTGCATCAAAGCTTACCTTATTTGATCTCACAAAACAAATTTGTGATGCAGTCCAAGCCAGGGCAGGACAAGGTCTTAAGAACAATATTTTATATTCTTTCATTTTCTATGATATTAGGGTCAAGAAATACATTTATACTTGCTTGCATACTTTGGAACCACTGCCATTGACCTTGAAAGTAACTGAACAAAAATCATTTTAGTCCTAACTAGTTAAGTTACCAACTCAACCAGAACTTGTTGAGAAGAATGCTATTAAATACAGGGTCAGTTTACCCTGCCCTTAACTACTCCTTGGCTGTAAGCTTTTGAATCATTTATCAATACATCTTTACTTAGTTACCCATTTAGTGATGATGACAGTAACTAATTTGCTTTAGTAACTTTAGTTCATCTTGTGCTGTTATGGACATCTGATGAGAATTGATTGTGTCAGATAAAGACCATGGAGTCATTCTACTGCCAGAGGGACTGATAGAAAGCATTCCAGAGATGTATGCTCTTTTGAAGGTAAATCTCTCTCCTACACTAGTATAATACTCATTTATATGCATGTAGCCTGATAGTCAATTGTTTTGAATGCCTAAAGATGTGCTTAATGATCAAAGGTTCTGAAACTATCAGGAAATACATGGTTTACTCAAGCAAGGTGTTAGCCCCGATAAGATCTCATTGCAACTTTCGCCATGGGCATCGGCTTTATTTGAATTTTTGCCACCCTTTATTAAGAAACAGGTTTGAATTTCCCTTGGATACACATCGTAAAATGTATGTCACTTTAGGTCGATAGGTTCAGTTTGCCTAACTTTTTATCTTTACCATACAGATTCTTCTTTACCCGGAATCAGATGACTCAGCACAGTTATCACAGGTATGGGGGATGAGATTCTGTTAAAAAGGAACTATTAGAACTTATGGATATTGATTTATTGTCTGTCATTTATTCTCCAGATTGAGACTGAGAAACTCCTAGCACATCTCGTGGAGATAGAAATGAATAAACGCTTGGTAAGATGGCCATGTCCATTAACGTAGGATATGGGACCTAGGCTGACTCAGCCTACTTCCTTATGTACCTTAATGTATGTAATCCCAGATGGAGGCGAAAATTCAAACTTTTTCATTTTTATTTACCATAATGTGCATTTTTTTAAGTAACACAGGAACTTACACTAACATGATTTTAAATAATTTTTGTTTTAACTAAAGTGGGATGTTTGATCTTGTAGTTGTTCATCTTGAATCATAAGCTAATCACTTCTTTGTCTTGGTGTTTTGACCAGAAAGAAGGCACATACAAGGGGAAAAAGTTTAATGCCATTTGTCATTTTTTCGGTTATCAGGCCAGGGGATCATTGCCTTCAAAGTTTGACTGTGACTATGCTTTTGTATGTCATGGAAAGGAGTTTTAACTGCAATCCTCCTAACTTTATAGCATTTAAGTGTCATTTGCTTATTGTGGAACTACATACGTACAGGTCCTTGGGCATATCTGTTACCATATTTTAGCAGCTGGTTTAAATGGGTACATGGCTACTTTAACTAACCTGAAGAACCCTGTGAACAAGTGGCGTTGTGGTGCCGCTCCAATTACAGTTACGTGTTCGTTTTTGTTTTCTGCTTTCTACTGTAGTTGCCTCTTCTGAACTGATCCTTCTTTGTCTTGTAATTTTTTCCAATTTGCGTATGGCATGTATGCACTGTTGTAACAAATTATTGACTTCTGTGCATTCCGTAAACACTAGGCAATGATGAGTGTGAAGCGATGGGCCCAAAGTCCTGGTGCTTCTTCAATTGGAAAACCTGCAATTCATCCAGCTACTGTGGATTTGAAAGGCAAAGCATACGAGTATGAACCCTTTTTCTTCCCCCCTTTTTTCTCTCATAACCTAAACTTTATGTACAAATATGGCTTGTACGGAGATTTGGCAGATGGTGGTAGTTCAAAGCCAAGTACGAACGAAATCAATCAGTGTGATACATCTGTGTATCTGATCCACGTGATGCAAAAACTTTGAATTCTCATTGTTTGGATCACCTGAACTATACCAGCTGATGATATACTGACAACAGCACGATGTTTACTGCTAGGCGACAACATCAATACTGATTGCAAACAACAGCCAAAAATCTTGTCCCAAGTTCTCAAAATGAGATAGCTAATTTCCTGTATGGCTTTGGTTGCAGGATGCTAAGGCAAAACGCCACAGTTTTTGATGGATGATCTGTATAGAGATAGCTAATTTCCTGTATGGCTTTGGTTGCAGGCTGCTAAGGCAAAACGCCACAAAGTTTTTGATGGATGATCTGTATAGAAATCCTGGTCCTCTTCAATTTGATGGCCCTGGTGCTGATGCTAAGGCTGTAACCCTTTGTGTTGAAGATCAGGATTACATGGGACGGATCAAAGAACTGCAGGGATACCTTGAGAAGGTAGCAACACTTCTATTTTCTCTCTCCTTTGCTTGGCGTTCCATTATTTCCTTTGACTGTGTTTTGCTTTACCTGGTAGAGCAATAACTTGGGAGTGATCCTTAATCATCAACCGAGGCCTTTCATTTATGAATAGGTATTTGTAGATCAGATTGACAATTATAAAATAAATTCCTCGTTGTAAATTTTGAAGGGAAAAAGTAGTAAGAGGATAAAATCTGTGTCTTGGTATTTATTTGTTCTTTCCCTCAAATTTATATATAGTAGTCCTTGAGGCTAAAACTATGAGTAAAACCTTGTTGAAAATTGACAATAAGTTATTCAGTTGACTAATTATTTCTTGTGATTGCCAGGTACGAGCAATTGTTAAACCGGGGTGTTCTCAGGAAGTTCTGAAGGCTGCTTTGAGTGTCATGGCTTCCGTTACAGAAGTTCTCTCTGCTATGTCTTCAACTAAATCCAACAACCAGACATCCTTTTAAATTTTTCATTTATTTTTTCAGTCACCTTCGAGCTAGCTGTGTATGGTTTGAGACATACATACTTATGGACATAGGGTCTCCTTGTTCTTTATTTGTAATCTGAACTTCAGGCACAAGTCAGCTGTTGAGCTATCTTTTTTCCTTTCATGTTAGTCTTGTTGACATATTACGATAAGGATTGTAACTCATGGAAATTTTTGTTATGGTTGTTTACTGTTACCGTTGGCAGCCAGATTTTATAAAGTATAAAAGCCATTTTGAAGACGAACTGATTCGGCTTGGCTGTACAGATACAGAAGGATAGGTTTTCTTTCTACGTACAAAGATAAGCCAAAGGAACTTGACCAGAAAGTTCTGGTAAGTTCAAAACTGAATGAAGAATCAGAATCCACAAGTTTAGACCCAAAAAATGTCACATGAGTTGATTGGAGAAGGATGAGAGGAATTGATTATAATAATTTCGACATAATGATGAGAATAAAGAGAGTGAAAAGACGTGATTTCAGAACCAACAATCTTAAATTCCCTCCTCTTCTTCACCACTCAAACACAACGCGTGTGTTTTAGTTGTGGTCTCTTTATCTCCCGAAGAAGAAGACTTCCGTTCAGCGTCTTAAGGTCAAGGTCAGTTTTCTTCTTTTTCTTTTTCCCCCTCCTTTTCACGTGTACGTATTATCCTATCAGGAACCCAACATGTACTCTTAGTCTTGGGGTTCTCTAGACGTGATGGAATTTGATCCCCATTCTGATGCCACAACCCTTGACTTGGAAAGTCATGATTACCATTATCAACATTCCTTTACTCCCTCCACCTCTGAACCTATTCTCGAGCCTTTTCAAGGTTTGGAATTTGACTCTGAACAGTCCGCCCGCATCTTCTACAATTCATATGCTCGCCGTACTGGTTTTAGCACTAGGGTCAGCGTTTATCAGCGCTCTCGTCGAGATGGCTCTATCATTTGCCGCCAAATTGTGTGTTCTCGTCAAGGATTTCGCCGCGAGCCTAATGAGAATCGGTGTAAAAGACAGCGCACTATTACTAGAGTTGGGTGCAAGGCTCAATTGACTGTTAAGAAACAGACTTCTGGGAAATGGCTTGTCACTAAGTTCGTTAAAGAACACAATCATGAGCTTGTGCCTCCTGATATGGTGCATCGCCTCCGATCTCATAGGCACGTGTCCGGTTCTGCGCGAAGCCTCATTGATACACTCCAAGCAGCTGGCATGGGTCCAAGTGAAATTATGTCTGTGCTTATTAGAGAATCTGGGGGAATTCATAATGTGGGATTTACTAAAGTCGATTGCCAAAACTATATGAGTAGTAGTAGACAGAGGACTCTTGGCTGTGGTGGTCAAGTTGTTTTTGACTATTTGAGGCAAATGCAGGCAGAGGATCACAATTTCTTTTATGCCGTCCAGGGTGATTGTGAGAACTCAACAGGAAACGTCTTCTGGGCTGATGCAAATTCAAGAAGGAATTATAACTACTTTGGTGATACTGTTACTTTTGACACTACATGTAGGACAAATCGCTACAGGGTTCCATTTGCACCATTTACAGGGTTGAACCATCATGGGCAGCCAGTGCTATTCGGATGCTCATTACTTCTGAACGAATCAGAGTCATCTTTTGTGTGGCTGTTTGAGACTTGGCTCTCTGCTATGTCTCGTCGGCATCCCATCTCAATCACAACAGACCAGGATAGAATAATTCGGACAGCTATTGCACAAGTTTTTCCTGAGACCCGCCACCGATTGTGTAAATGGGATGTTTTTAGAGCGGCTCAAGAGCAACTGTCTCATGTTTATCACTCTCATCCCAATTTTGAAGCTGAGTTTCAAAGGTGCATCAACTTGACGGACACCATAGATGAATTTGAGACATGTTGGGAGTCACTTCTTCGGGGATATGACCTCGAGCAGAGCGAATGGCTTCAATCAATGTATGAGGCTCGCCAGCAGTGGGTTCCTGTTTATCTCCGGGATGTATTTTTTGGTGAGATGTACATAATGCAAGGAAGTGATAGTATCAGCTCATACTTTGATGGATATATAAATGCGTCCACAAATGTGCAAATACTCCTTAAGCAGTATGAGAAAGCAATTGCCAATCGATATGAAAAGGAAGTAAAAGCAGATTACGATACAATAAATGCCCTTCCAGTCTTAAAAACACCATCACCTATGGAAAAACAAGCTGCAGATCTATATACAAGGAAGATATTTACGAAATTCCAAGATGAATTAGTTGAGACGCTTGCTTATGCTGCAACTGTAATAGGTGACATGGGATCAACAATTACTTTTAGAGTAGCAAAGTTTGATGAAGATTACAAGGCCCACTTGATTAGGTTCAATGTTTTTGAAAAGAGAGCTAGTTGTAGCTGCCAAATGTTTGAGTTTTCAGGTATCATTTGTAGACACATAATAGCAGTTTTTAGGGTAACAAATGTTCTTACACTTCCATCACGTTACATTTTAAAACGGTGGACCAAAAATGCCAAAAGTGGGGTTATCTTGGATGGAAACTACTGCAGACCTTTCAGTAATTCTTTGGGATCTTTTGCTGGTCGCAGTAGTAGTCTATGTAGAGAAGCCATGAAGTATGTAGAAGACGGGGCAAGATCAGAACATATCTATAATGTAGCAATAAATGCTCTTCATGAGGCTGTGAAGAAGATCGCTGCTGCAAAGGAGCATGGTCCTGCAGATGTACAAGATACTATAATTGAAGGTGGTCGAGAACAGCACAAATTGTGCTGTCTGGTCAGTTCCTTCCTCATACAAGACCATTATGCGTTCTGTTCTGCCCTTATAAGACGAGCCTCTTGATTATTCTTCCACATTTTATTACTGATACAAGGATGTTGCAAGTTGATATTCTAAACGTCTTGTGCGTTCTCTGGTTGTGCTTTTACAGTTACAACATATGCAGCATTAGCTATTTAATGAATTGGAGGTAATCAGAGAGAGTCATTTTCTGCACTTCCATGGAAGTCTATTGGTGCTCACGGCTCTCTACATAAATATAACTACATAATGTTTTAGGTTTATTGACGTAGAGATGGATATTTAAATAATTTGTGCATAACATGATTTATTTAATTCCTTGATGCATTCTTGTGTAGTCGACATAGAAAGGTTGACATGGTCTGTAAAATCTGCTTCTTGCGATCTTGATGTGGTGTGATGCATGGCATGAATTTTATATAAATCCAAGTTCTTAACAAGAGATGAAATTATTTGGTTGTCTTTTGTTTAGGACGAGGATCAGAAAATTCAGGAATTGACCATTGAACTGGAACATGCAAGTGAGCGATGTGAAGCATATCGAGCAAAACTGCTGGCGGTACTAAAAGATATTGAGGAGCAGAGGTTGAAGGTATCAGTTAAGGTTGAGAAGGTGAGGCTTAATCTGAAAGAGTGAATGAGGTGTGCTTATTAAAATCCACAAATAATACATTTTCTTTGGCGGGTTGGATGATTTGAAAGTTGTGGAAGAGTTGTAATGAGAACAGTGGGGATGGCGGATAGTATAGGAGAGTAGTATACTATATATACACAAGGAAAACACAGTAGCAGCTAGGGCCTAGGGAAAAGAACTACCTACCATCTATGTAAAAAGGTTTGCTTGTGCTATCTGACTATCCATGTCATTTACTATGATAGGAAGGAACAATCCAATTTGTGTAAGTCCTGGTTCCATAGATCAATTTGTATAGAATATCAAATCAGAGAAGAACCCAATTAGTGGTTAATGCAACCAACAATGTTTTAAGAAGATAATTCGTTAATATTGGTTTTAATTTATTAATGTAAGTCTACTTTAGTTTTAAACATTAATTTATATATTCATTTGAATTGGGCTTTGGAAACCAAACCGCTAACATTAGGGCCTGTAGGCTACGCTTACGCCCAATGTAAAATACGGGAATTGAGGAGGGCAGATTGGTAAATGAAGAACCCCGTCGTCAAATGAGGCCCAGTGGCTCCGCTGCTGAGTCGAGCGCGAGATTTGTCGGACTCTGGTTCTGGTTCAGCTGTTTGTTGGCATGACATGAAGGACTGGATTCAGCGTTGTTCCATTTCACGACACCACATACCATCTCTGTCGCTCTCTCTTTGTTTCTTCTTGTTTGTGTTTACTTCCCTCATCTCATTCTCCTTAACCTAGCCGCTGCCCCCAAACCCTAATCCCTCCCTATTTCACAGGCAAGGCAAGCTCTCTTTTCCCATCCACATTGTTCCCTATTCCTTTTGTCAATCTCATTTAAACATTAATTTTATATTTATATCTCCATTACTGAAAGGATGCAGTATTCCTTCTATTAGCTCGATAGAATTGAAATTGCTTGCTTCATTTTTGGTTGGATTTATAGCTTTTTTTCTTCCTTCTGCTTTGTTTCGGGAGGTTGAACAAGCACTTACGATTAGAATTTGATCCTTTGTTGAGTGATTATTTATTTGTGGCTTTTTTCAACTTTAGTGTAGCCTTCAACAAAATTTCCTTTTTCATATGTGCTTATTCTAATCTTTTTTTAAAAATAAAATAGTGGCGATCGATCCTTCCAGCCTAAATATTCATGACAGATACTGAGATGCCAGCCCAAGATTTGGAAGACGACCCTGGTGTCAAACCTGTCGAGGACGGTGTTCAAGCGCAACAGAATCAACAATCTGATGCACACCACCAAGTAACTGCCGGTGACAACACCCTCACATTGCCATCTGATGTTCCAATGACCGATGTTCAACCTCCCTCTCATGATTTGCCTGATGTTCTAGTTTCTTCTCAAGATAAAATTTCTCCTGCTGCTAACGGTAATGATGTCAGAGAAGATAAAGTACCTGAACAGAAATTTGATGGTCCACCTGAAGATAAACCTGTCCTGGAGTCCAATCCTAATGGTGCCCGTGGTGAAAACTTGCCTGAACGCAGATTTGGTGATGGTGATAGGGAAATTTTTGAACGTCAACCTGAAACCGCCACTCCTCTTCCGCTCAAAAAATATCCTACTCATAAATCAAAGCATGACATTTCGTCCAAATCCAAGAGTGTGTGGACTGATGTGGAGGTAAGTTGAGTAAAGGCGTTTAATATGTAGTTTTGTTATAATGAGTGTTCAACAAGAGGATCGCCTCCTTTCTGGCTTGCAGAGGGGGGAGTCTGACGAGTCTGGAACTCCAGAGGAGCGAGCATCATTCATGAAGGAGCTTGAAACTTTCTACAGGGAAAATTCTTTGGAGTTCAAGCCTCCTAAGTTTTATGGAGAGCCATTGAATTGTTTGAAGTACGTTTAATTTTGCAGTTGACTTTGATTAACAATCAATCCCCGCTTGCTTGTATGTTACAGACTAATTTCTGCTTCTTTTTTAATGGAGTTAGGTTATGGAGAGCTGTCATCAAATTGGGTGGCTATGAAGTAGTACGTGTGCATTTATGCTTTATGCATGATATTCTGGACCGTGTTGGTTTAATATTATTACTGCAGATTATCAAAATTCCTGTCATCAATCTCCTTTGATGTTGCCTGTGCTTGAGCACCCTTCATGAATTATCAGGTGCTTGTTGATATTAATTTATGAGTCATTTCTACATTTTTAGGTCACTGCATCCAAGTTGTGGAGGCAAGTTGGAGAGTCTTTCCACCCTCCTAAGTAAGGATTGCTTTGAACCATCATTCTGACAGTTTATTTTATTTTAACTACAAAATACTTGATACATGTTATACATGTCTACATACTTGTCTAAATGCATACCAAATTATTCTTTCTTATCTTATTCTTTATAGGTATTTCCTGTGAAGTAATTTATGTCAATCAACATTTGAATGAATTGACCTGTTACCTAAATGTTTTATCAATCTATTTAGCCTTGTCTTTCTATCTGTCTCACAGGACCTGCACAACTGTCTCGTGGACATTCCGCATTTTCTATGAGAAGGTATTGATGTTCTTTATCAGCAATTAGTATTATGTTGAACCATGATGTTATGAGATTCCTCATATGACATTTCCACCCTGCCTCTCTGTACTAAAAGCCATACACCACTCTCACCCCAAAGAAGGAAGTGAAAGACACTTTTGCCCCAAAGAGGGAAGTGAAAATCCTTTTAAGTTAACACTCTGGAAATAACAGTGATTGTCCACTAGCACTTTTTAAAGCCTTTAGCAAACCTTCTTTGCAGCTTCTGCTGCATTCCAGCAATAAAACTTCAAATTTGCCTTGAATCTCAAGGCCATTATACTCTTGTATTGCCAAATCTGTTTAGTTGTCCATTTATGATTGTTGAACTCCAGAAGGAAGTACACAAGCTTAGATGTTTTAATCAGCTTTACCAAAAATTTTTACTCTGATGGTTGATCAGTACTGCTACTTATTAGTAAATACTGTGTATTTATTCTCTTAATGGTTTGCCTTTACTTGATGCAGGCACTTTTGGAATATGAAAAGCATAAAAGACAAAATGGTGAGCTCCAGCTCCCAGGTTCACCTGTGCATCAATCAACTAATGTTGAAAAAGAGGTAGTGACTCGTTATTTACTCAATTGGCTGCAATGATCTTGAAAGAAACATGTAACATAGTAAAACGGTGAAATTTAACCAGATTACTTGATGTTTTTGTTCAATTGTTTCATCTGTTTTCTGTTTCTAATGCTAGACCAAATAATACTCCCATTTGCTGTCTCTCTCCTTTTATCTGTTTATCTTTAGCCCTTTGCATCTCTTTCTCTCTCCTGAGTCATTAGTTCTTTGTGTAGACAAGTGGCTACCAACCACCAGGGTCAGGATCAGGCAGGGAAAGAAGAATTGCTGCAACTCGTGCTATGCAGGGTTGGCATGCTCAGCGTCTTCTGGGGTATGGTGAGATAAGTGAGCCTATTATTAAGGTTGGTTGAAAATCTAAACACCAATTTTTAGAACCTCTGTGCTTTCCCATTATCTTCTACATACTTTGGTCTGCAGTAATGCCTTTCTATTTTTTGTTTTTTACAGGACAAGAACTTGAATACTGCAACTAAGCGTGAAAAACCTCTGAAAAGCATTGGTAGGCGACCAGTCTAAAGATTTCTCCATCTAACTTGTTGTTTGTGCCAAGTCTTATTCTTTTGTTCTGGTTGTTTGAATCAGGCATACACAAACAGAAGACTAACAACGTGGACCCTGCTGACAAGCATGGAAGTAATGAAGCAGATAGGGAGTTAAGATTGCTATTATTTCCTCTACCTCTCAATTGATTATTAGTGTTTCTCATCTCCTATGCCTCTCAATTGATTATTATTGTTTCTTATTTCCTCTTACCTCTCAATTGATTATTATTGTTTCTTATTTTCTCTACCTCTCAATTGATTATTTCTGTACATTTGCGTTTTGTTGTGCTGGCTTGTTTTGTGAATGCTTATATTGTTTTAATGAATTGTAAATCTTTTTCTTTTTCAACTTATGTGACTAGACTGGAGCCAGAGATTGTTGACATTGGACCTCCTGCTGATTGGGTAAAGATCAATGTGCGGGAAACTGTGAGTATATGTTTGCTTGTTTCTATAAGTCTGCCTTTTCTTATCTGTTTGCCAAATTCTTTATATCGTAACAACTAACAATCTTTATGCTCAGAAAGATTGCTATGAAGTATATGCTTTGGTCCCTGGGCTTTTGAGAGAGGAGGTGAGTAATTCCTTGATATCTTTTAATTTATGCCCTCCACATTTTGCTAAGTTTAGGCCCTTTTTTCCTTAGGTTAGTGATTTACTATAATGAAATGGTTACCTTTTTGTTTGTGGCATCCAGTTCTTATGATCTTGGAAATAAAAAACTGTAAATAGTTTTGTGGTCCTATTCCCCATAATCTACACGGGAGACTCTTGAAGGATACAGTTACCCACCCAAACACACACACATATGCATGTGTACACAGAGAGAGGGAGCAATTTGGATGATTGACAGGAGAGCCTGTGAGATTGAATTCGTACATTTGAGTTTGATTAGTTGAACAGATGTGCTTGGTGTAATCAACGTGAAACTGGTTTTCAGTTGCAATCTTAAACACGTATAGGGAAACAGCTCCTCAGTGGTTTATTGAGTGATTTCTTGTGATAATAAATCCTGCTGTCAGATTTAGGTAATGCATTGTCCTTCAATGTAGTGGTGTACTTTGGACCACAAGCATAGTGTTTGATCTGTAATTGAGATAGTCCATTTTTGAGCCTGCAGTCTCTAAGTTCATTAATCTTGTACTTCTACTGGTGCCTTCCTGGTGCGGCAGGAGCCTTGGCATCAGTTAAAGGCTGAGCGGTTTGTACCATTTTTAAGGTTAAAAATGTTTTAGTAGCAATTTGTTACAGCTTATGTTTCTGAGCTAGAGAGTTTTATTCTTGACTTGTATGTTTTGGTGGATTCAGGTGCGAGTTCAGTCCGATCCTGCGGGACGCCTGGTTATAACAGGTCAACCAGAGCACCTTGATAATCCGTGGGGCATAACACCCTTTAAGAAGGTATTTATTGCTCCATTTAAAAGGGGCAAAGGTCTCTCTCCATAATTTGGGCTAATAGTTTTTCTGTCGTGGTTGAAGATTCAAGGGGGCTATATTATTACTTTTGCTGGCATGTTATAGCCTATAGACTAGGCTACCAAAGTGCTCATAGTCATCATATCTTTGTGTGCATAAAATATGACGATGTATGTGATTAGGTGTTGGTCTTGTTGGGAATAATGATTAGTTTCTTTGTTTGGGCTTGTTGAGCAGGTGGTAGTCTTGCCTTCTAGGATTGATCCGCTTCATACTTCTGCAATTGTAAGTCTGCATGGTCGACTCCACGTACGTGTCCCCTTTGAGCAATTATCCAGCTGACTTTGTTTCTAGCAGTCGGAATTGGATGCATCAGTTTTCCTTTTCCAGGGTAGAAAAGTATGGAGGTGGAATCAGGAATTAAATATTAGGCTTTGTAGATACATACTGATACTGTGCAGTGTTACTGAATATTTGCGGTACAGCTTTGAACTGATTTAACCTAGACTTTAGAGCAAATGCTAGTAATTGGTAACTTCTTTGGTAACTAATAATAAGCAATCCACGTCTCTCGCTTTGCATATAGCTATAACAACTCAGTTGAGGCAGCCAAACATATA
>JANITX010000002.1:24398-48848 GCA_027564395.1 Erythroxylum ulei
AAATGGATATCACCTTATGAAGCCTTATATCTTAAACCACCATCCTTTGATCACTTTAAAGTCTTTGGTTGTCTTTGCTATGCTACTGTCACCCCCTATGTTGATAAATTTTCACCCAAAGCTATTCCTTCCATTTTTATGGGTTATTCTACTGTCCAAAAGGGTTATATACTTTTCAACCTTTCCACCAAACAATTTTTTGTCAACAGGGATGTAGTCTTCCATGAAACTATCTTCCCATTCAAATTTACCTCTAATCCTTCTCCTTTCTTTCCTGTTCCTGACTCTAATGCTGTTCTTGATCCAGATTTTTTACAGCTTGTCCCTCCACCACCTCACCATCCTTTCGCTGACTCGCATTCTCCACAGTCTATTCCTGTGCCACCAGTTTCACTTCCTACTCCACCTGTCTCCTCTAATTCCTCTCCTCCTTTTTGTCCACCTGCACCTTTACGCCGATCTACTAGGATTTCTAGACCCCCAGGTTGGTTACAAAACTTTATTTGTTCTCCTCACCTATCCTCTTCTTCCTCCTTTGCTCTTACCACTCCTTATCCCCTTCATGCTTCCCTTTCTTATTCCCATTTACCTTCACATACAATTTCTTTTGCAAACTCCATTTCCAGCATAGTTGAACCCACTACTTACCATGAGGCAATTTTAGACAAGCGTTGGGTAGACGCTATGCAACAGGAAATTCAAGCTTTGGAAGCTAATGTCACTTGGGAGGTGGTTCCCCTCCCACCTGGTAAGCACCCTATTGGCTGCAAATGGGTCTATCGAGTTAAGTATACCTCTAGTGGCACAGTTGAACGGTTTAAGCCTCGATTGGTTGCCAAAGGCTACAATCAGACAGAAGGAGTTGACTTTCAGGAGACTTTTTCTCCTGTGGCCAAAATGGTTACTGTTCGGACTATTATTTCTCTTGCTGCTGTGTATCATTGGCCATTATATCAGATGGATGTGTATAATGCTTTTTTGCAGGGTGATTTATCGGAGGAGGTTTATATGACACTTCCTGAGGGATTTGGCAACCAGGGGGAGAACATGGTATGTAGGTTGCTCAAATCTTTATATGGTTTGAAGCAAGCCTCTAGACAGTGGAATTTGAAGTTATGTGATGCTTTAGTTGCCAATGGATATGTTCAGAGTAAACATGATTATTCATTGTTTACAAAAAAAAAAGGGAAGTGATATAGTTGTTCTTTTAATCTATGTGGATGATTTGTTGATAACTGGGAGTAATGTTGTGATGATAGAAGACTTGAAACAGATTTTGCATAAGAATTTCAAAATGAAGGATCTAGGAGATTTGAAATTCTTTCTTGGTATTGAAGTACTTCGTTCCAAGTCTGGAATTATTTTGAATCAAAGAAAATATGCTATTGAGTTAATTGAAGATGCAGGTCTAGGGGGAGCAAAACCTGCATTCACACCTTTGGAGCAGAATCAGAAGTTGACTTCTGTTGAGTATGATAAAGGCACAGAGTTGAATCTTGATGATGAAGTAATGACAGATGTAGCCTTGTATCAAAGATTGATAGGGAGACTCTTGTATCTAACTCACACAAGGCCAGATATAGCTTATGGAGTACAACACTTGAGTCAGTTCATGCAGAAGCCAAAACGTTCACATTATGAGGCAGCTTTGAGAATTGTGCGTTATGTTAAGAAATGTCCAGGGCAAGGAATTTTCTTATCCGTCAATGGACATTTGGAATTATCTGCTTATTGTGATTCTGGCTGGGCCTCTTATCCTATGACTAGAAAGTCTATTACAGGATTCTTTGTGAAATTGGGAGACTCATTGATTTCATGGAAGTCAAAGAAGCAGAGCACGATTTCCCGGTCCTCTGCAGAAGCTGAGTATAGGAGCATGGCCATTACTACTGCTGAGTTGGTATGGTTATCAGGATTGCTTGAAGAACTGGGAATTAAGAGTGAAAGACCAGTTGTGTTATATTGTGATAGCCAAGCAGCCTTGCAGATAGCAGCAAATCCTGTATTTCATGAAAGAACGAAACACATTGAAATAGATTGTCACTTTGTACGTGAGAAAATTCACTGTGGACTGATTCAAACTCAACATATTTCTACAAATGAGCAGATTGCAGATTTACTTACCAAAGGGTTGGGAATACAGCAGCATGAGTATCTTTTGTCCAAGTTGGGTGTTAAAAATGTATATGAACCCCCAACTTGAGGGGGAGTGAAGAAATGTAATTAGTATTTATTTTGTTATTTAGTAGCAGTTAAGAGTTAGCTTTTGTCTTTGGGCCTTTGTATATAAAGTCCAACTGTTTGTACATATGAGTTAATGAAGTCCAGAAGAGCTTTTCGGTTCTGGCTCCCGAACAAGTCTTCTTTTCTTTTCTATCTTCACAGCTTAATATTCCCGGTTATGTTTTGACAAAGCTGCTCTAGATAAAATAAGATATAGAATGAGATGTATAGAACCAATTACTCCACTCAAGAATTGTCTGCGATTTTGACCTTATCAAACATAGAACGTAAGTGTTGGTACCTTAACAAAACCACATACAAATTTTAGGCCGGCGTGCAACTCTTGTAATATAGAGCTGAAAAGCGTAGATATTTGACAAATATAACCTCGTAGTCAGAATAATAATATATAACGTGTGCACAGTCACATATATAGAAGCATGAATCTTCTTTCAACTGCTCTGAATTGTGCTCTTATTAACTTCAGATAACATGAGCGTATTGCTGTGATACCTAACAAATGGAGGCAAAGAAGAAGTTTGTAGGAAATAGATTAGGTTTTCTAAAACTCAGAAGAAGCATATTAGTTTTATAGTACAAAGAGGTGTCGATAAGTCTAACGTACGAAGAAGTACAAGGATGATCTCTGAGCTTCGTCAGTCTCCTTCTTGTTCCCGCAAATCAGTTCAGTTGCCGGAACACACAGGACCTCAGTAC
This sequence comes from Erythroxylum ulei, assembly GCA_027564395.1. Taxonomy (NCBI): domain Eukaryota; kingdom Viridiplantae; phylum Streptophyta; class Magnoliopsida; order Malpighiales; family Erythroxylaceae; genus Erythroxylum; species Erythroxylum ulei. The sequence continues at coordinate 27,339 of JANITX010000002.1, forward strand.
AAGGCGGGAAGAGAATAAGAGAGGCTCCTTTGTCCATTTCAAATTAGACCGTTTATATAGATATGCATTTGTGGGCTTTACGAATTAAGGCCCATAACTTTGCAAACCTATTGGGTTACAGTAATGGCCCAAATATGACGAGCAATTAATCTACCGCTACGCTAGAATGTTAGAATTTACACCAATTCAAGACGACATGGAATAGATTGGTGCAAGTGCAACCGAACCAATTACTCCGAATGTGGTGGAAGTCATAGATTTACAGTACTTATATATATAATTCAATCAATTTGTCTGCTTGCAAGGAAAATATTGAAAGTTCTAACTAGGAAGGACCACGATCTGGTTCTGGTCCCTAAACAAAACACAACAAAAGAATATTTTGGTAATACAATACATCAGATACGTACGACACAACATACACCAAAGACTTAAGCAGGAGCATTCAATTAAATATTATACGACTCATTGACCACCTTTGGCAGAGGAGTGTCCCCAGACGCAGTTTCCTTTCCCAAACCACCAACTTTAATTACAGCAATCAATATCATATTACTTCACTGATCTGTTGTATTTCATATGACTCCGGACAAGATGCCCAGCTGATATTGCAGACATGAGGGACAGTTCGCCAGCTAAAACTGAACCAGCCACTATAGTTGCCAATAGCCTAGAGTGTGAACCTGGTGACTCTTTATTTGACCCCTTCACGCCCAGCAAATTCAAGCAAGCTGACTGAGATGCAAGTTGCGTCCCACCTCCGACCGTGCCAACCTGAATCGAAGCCCAAGCATAGAGTATAAGTAGAACTAGGACTAATAAATCAAATGAATTCTAATTAATCTCTTCTTTTTACCTCTATGCAAGGCATGGTTACAGAGATATGAAGATCCTTCCCATCGTTCACAGCTTCCATCATTGTGATGCACTGAGAACTCTCTACATTCTGAGCCGGATCCTGCCCAGTCGCTATGAAGATTGCAGATACCATGTTACTTGCATGGGCATTAAATCCCCCAAGACCACCGGCCATCGCAGAACCAGTCAGATTCTTGAGCATGTTCAGCTCTACAAGAGAAGAAACGCTGCTTTTTAGCACTTTCTTCACCACCTCTTCCTTGATAATTGCCTCACAAACTACTGATTTACCACGTCCTTCAATCCAGTTTACAGCTGCAGCTTTCTTGTCCGAACAGAAATTACCTAGCGAATCAATTCAATAACAATAACATAACCACTCCACTGGGTATAATAAATAACATAACCACTCAGGCAAAACGAGCTTAATACCAGATAAGCCAACGACATCCATGTCAGGAAATTCAGTCTGAATAAAGTCGAGGACATTTTGAACACCTTTTGAAACCATGTTCATGCCCATTGCATCGCCAGTGCTGCACCTAAATCTCGTATAAAGGTTTCTTCCAGCAATTGAGCATTGAATGCTTTGGAGTCTCGCAAACCTACTCGACCTGACCACATCCCCTCGTACATTTCAGCTAAAGATCATAAGACGAAGATAACCGGAAAATCCTAATTTTATTTCATCAATAATAGAAACTAAACCTGTTAAAAACAACGGCTAAGGCATCGAAATTGTCAGGGTTCTCCAAGAAGAACTTCAATTCAGCTGTTCTTTTTGCTGATCCAAATCTAATAACAGGCGCTCTCGTCATGCCGTCCCTCAACACTATGCTCGTAGCACCGCCCGAAACGTATATCGCCTTACAACCTCTGTTCGTGCTAGCGACCAAACAACCCTCCGTAGTCGCCATCGGAATCGAGTACTCACACTCGTCAAGCAGCAACGGACCGGCGATGCCCACCGGAATCTGCACGTAACCGACCGGCATTTCACAACACTGCCCTAAAATAGAGTCGTAGTCAAATCCTTCGAGAGGCAAACCCTCGAGCGACCTTCCGGTCATCCTCTGGATAGCCTCCCGCCGTATAAGAGCTGCACGTTTGCAATCGCCGAGCTTGGATTCCAGAGAATACGAAGGGATGGTACCAGAAACAACCGATTTGACGATCTCCTCGTCTTCCTGGGAGGCTAAAGGTGAGATTAGAGGAGGAGGAGCAGAAATGGGAGGAGGACAAGTGACGAGGCGATGATCTTCTTTGAGGAGATAATTAGGATCGGTGGCGGTACCGTCGTCGAGGTTCCAAGCGTCGTTGGAGGCTCGTGCAATGAAGGACTGAACAAAATCGATGCCAAAGAATCCAAGCAGATAAATGGACGAAGCGATGAGGGAGACAATGGCGGCAATCTCCGAGAGAGTGACAACGTGGAGGGGAGTGGATTTTCGGATCTTGTGGCGCCATCTGTGGAGAAGAAAGTAAGCCGCAGAGAAGAAGAGGGTGAAGAAAATGGCGTTAGTTAGGTAGAGAGGGAGCGGGAGGGCATCGGAGGCTTTGGGTGAACGTTCACCATGGAAGGAAGCTTGGTTCTTAGAGATAGTAGCTTGACGTTGTTGTCTGGCACTGTGGTGGAGGTGGCGGTGAGCGGTGGAGGGAAGCGGAGGTTTAGTGAGGCTGAGCCGGCTGGAGTTGTCCATTTAAATATTGAATTACTAGCCGCTGCGCTGCTTGAGCAGGAAGTGGACTGGGTCTGGGTGGTGTCTTAAATCTTAATCATAATATTTAAATTACTTATGCTAAATTATAATTGAGAAATGAGTGTTTTGATATTTGAATTTAAAACGCGTCGGTTAGTTAGTTATGAGGGAGAAGTGAGGGAGGAGTGAAGGGAAGGGAAGGGATGAGCGGGAGTTGTGGGCACTTCGGCTGGACTTTATAGGCAGAGAGGAGAGGCAGAGTTAGGCACGACACCTCATGCATCCCACGTGCATAAGCATAACTCTCCTCGCATGTTCCATAACAAATTTATTTATTTTTTGTTACAAACAGAGAACTGAAATAGAAAAAACTACACAAACAGAGAGCTCCTAATTAGCGTAGGGCTCTACAGTATAAGGCGCCATTCTAGTTACATTGAAGTTGCTCGTCATCGGGGGCTCCGGCATGATATGCAAACCCGGACTGACCGCCACTGCAAGGGAAGCCATCCAATTTGCTCATTGATTTCTTTCGCGATACATATACTGGATATGCACCTCCCAGTCTCGTTACAAAAGGTTGCGTGTAGCTGCCATCAAAAAAAGATCATCAGTTAAAACCAACCTGGAAGAAGAGAGGATGTTGAAAACCTCGAGGGAATCAATTTCGACAATGAGACGTCTGTAGCCTAGGGCCCACGCTTGGGTCAGATCAGTGTGAACTCCCCAAAGTTCGACCGTAGTAGGCGAACCCCTTCCGATGTGGTGTAAAAAGCCGCCACACCACCTGCCTTGCCAATCCCGAAAAGGCCCCCCGCAGCAGCAACGCCATTACGTTGGTTAACTGCAACATCAGAATTCAATTTGACCCAATCTAGAGCCGGTTTGGTCCAACCTACAAGAGTGCCTGTTGGTAGCCTGGGGTGTGGTATCACACAGCTTTCCACCATTCTCGCTCGCTTAATCCACACGACATAGTCTCGGACCACACGTGGGCCATTTACGGGCCACTAGAAACCGGCCTAAAAAATGCTTCGATTTCTCCAATGCCAAAGGAACCAGCATGCAACTCCAAAAAGCATAAGCCACTCAGACTGGAACTCCTGACAGTGTTTCCGAAGATTGTGGGCCACCCACTCATTCACTACCTAGTGGAAGAAATCCGAGTCCCTAACAATCGAGGGGAATTGTCCCCAGTACGCTTTCACGCGCGGGCAATCCCGGATGGCATGCAGGGTAGATTCTTCTTGGCCACAAACGTGGCAGGTGCTGTCCTTAGTGAGCTGGCAAGCCAAACGTTGTTGATTAGTTAGGAGCTTTCCGGTGGCCAGAAGCCACAAAAACGCGCGAATCCTTTGAGGCCCAGGCCATTTCCAGATAGTGGCCCATATACCAGTGTGAGCGACCGTAGAATGCCCTTTGATTAACTTATAAGTCGAAGCTACCGTGAAGCGCCCATGACTAGTGGGGCCCCAAATCATCTTACCATCCACAGCGCCCGCAACCGGGGGCCTAATCTTTGCGGGTTCCATGCAGAGTATGGAGGGTAAAAATTGTTGGAATAAAGTCCACCGCCAGTTACCTGCTTCATCTACAAAATCGACGACAATGGCATAAAGGAGGCTATCCGGGAGCGGTGACGTAGCCACTAACTGAAGGGACCCCCATTCAGGAGGCCAATTATCTAACCAGAAATGAGTGTGTCTCCCATTACCCACCTTCCATCTTAGGCCTTGGCGAACGTATCGCCAGGTAGCGGAGATGCCTTTCCAGGTGCCTGAGGCTCCGTTCCGATCGATGGACTCTGGAAGGGGGTTGGGGCCTAAACGATATTTAGCCCGAACAAGTCTAACCCAGAGGGATGTGGGCTGATTGATCAAGGCCCATCCCAATTTAGTCAGGAGGGCATCGTTAGAGGAGCGAATACGTTTTAGGCCCAGACCCCCTTCTGTTTTGGGTTTACAAACTGTATCCCAATTAACCAGATGATTTTTTTCTCGTCGCCTGTGGTCCCCCAAAGAAAAGCTCACATAATACGTTCCAGCTCATAGCATAAAAGGCGCGGGAGTCGCACAGTCTGCGTCGTATAAATGGGAAGAGCTGAAAGAACGAACTGTGTCAATGTAACGCGCCCAGCTAGGGATAAGGTTTTGGCTCACCATCCAGCAAGCTTTTTCTGAACGCTATCAATAATGCACTGATACGTATGTCTCGTAGAGCGTTCATGAAGGAGCGAAACCCCTAAATATTTCCCAAAATTGCTCGTGACAGGGATGTGTAAATTTTGACTTATGCGACGAGCAGTATGGGGGTCGACATTTTTGGAAAAATAAATGCACGTTTTGTTCATATTCACCTTTTGCCCTGAGACCTGGCAAAACACTTCCAAAGTCTGAGCAATGACTTGCGTCTGAGAGTCCACCGCTTCAGCAAACAAAATAAGATCATTGACGAAGAAAAGATGGGAGATAGGAGGGCTTGAAGGGCTCAGCTTAATCGGCTTCCAATGCCCTTGACGAACTTCTTGGGAAATGAGCTGGCCCAGGCGGTCCAGGCACAGGACAAAAATGTACAGGGAAAGCGGATCACCTTGCCTAAGACTGCGGGAGGAATGAAAAGGATCAGTTAGCTTACCCTGCCAGTCTACTTGCATAGTCACCGTCGTCACACACTGCATAACAAGTGTGATAAAAGATCCTGGAAAACCAATATCCTGGAGGGTGTTTTGGATAAAATCCCACCGAAGTCTATCATAAGCTTTCTCCAGGTCTACCTTAATAGCAAAAAAATTGGTTTTACCCATCTTCTTACGCATAGAATGAATGACCTCCTGGGCTATGATTATGTTATCAGTAATTTGCCTGCCTGGAATAAAGCTGCATTGGTTCTCCCCCACCAAGTAGTCCATATGGATTTTCATTTTGTTCACGAGAATTTTGGAAATGATCTTGTAAAAAACAGTGCAGAGGTTGATCGGTCGGAATTGAGTGATAAGTTGGGGAGATGGGATTTTTGGGAGTAGGACCAAGATAGTATGATTTAAATCCACATCCCATCTTTGCAAATCGAAAACCTCCTAGATGTACTTTACCACTTTAAGCCCAATCAAACCCCATTGCTTCTGAAAAAATAACGCATTAAAACCGTCGATACTAGGGGCTTTATACGGATTCATGTCAAAAACTATTGTCTTGATCTGTAACTCCTGAAGGGGTTGAACGAGCATATGAAGCCGAGCTACCGATAGTGGTGGGAAGGTGTCAGCTATTGGAAACGGGGGTATAGTTCGGTCTTCGGTACTATAAAGCTGGGCAAAAAAAGACCGGGCCTCGCTCCCCAATTGTGCAGGATCAGAGATTGTGATGCCTTCGGAATTCACTAGGCGCTCGATCCTTAGTTTCTTACGTCGAGAGAGAGTAAGGGTGTGATAGTACTTGGTATTCCTATCCCTGTGAGAAAGCCAATCACACCGGGCTTTCTGATGCCAAAACATCTCCTCCTCGTATAGGACCTGCAGCAGGTTCGTGCTCAGTTGGTCCTCTAAACGTAAAAGATCATCCCGGTGTTCATCTCGTAGGGTCCGTTGAATACCCTCCAAACAAGCAAGCAAGCGCTTTTTTGGGGAGAAAATATTGCCAAAGGTGGTGTGGTTCCAATGCAAGAGATGATCCAAGAACTTGGCTAAAGCTTTCTGCATGGTATCGCTTGCAGGGAGCCAATGCGCAGCTACCACAGCCTTAAAATCAGGATGAGTTAACCAAGCATTCTAGAACTTGAACATCGGGGGACCTCGAAAGCGAGGAGTTTAAGCCTCGAGTCAGATCAACAGCAGGTGGTGATCGGATCCTAAAAACGGAAGGTGGTGAATTTCTGTGGCCGGAAAGGCATGTAACCACGACGTTGACCCTAACACTCTATCGAGACGGGCGTGTACCCCACCGCGCCTCCAAGTAAATTTGGAACCTACATAGCCCAGGTCGTGAAGGCCACTCTCGTGCACCCAATCTTGAAACTTCTTATTAACCACCCGCGTGGACTGGACTCCCCCTCGCTTGTCGGCCAGCTCCAGTTTAGCATTAAAATCGCCGCCGATGAGCCAGGGACGATGAGTAGAATGGCTGATCCAAGTCAGGAGGAGCCAGAGGATGTTTTGGGTCGGGAGTTGGGGACTGGCATAGACTGCAGTAAAATTGATCGAACCGGAAGCATGCTTGGTCGTATCATGGAAGAACTGACGGTGAGCTATTAGGATGGAGATATCATAAGTGTCCTTCCATAAAATCCAGATTCCACCCGAAAAACTGTCGGCTTCAACCCTAAATGAGTAATCGAAACCTAGTTTGTTGATTACTATGGTTTCCCGAGGGCCATTGATTATGGTTTCTAGTAAGACTAGGATACTAGGAGAGTAATGACGAAGATAATTGCGCAGGATGGTTTGAAAACGAGACCCCCCAATGCCTTGATAGTTCTAAATGATAATGGACATAAATATAAAAGCAACGAGACGATCCTACTCTAAATATGAGTAGTGAGGTTACCTCCTAAAAGAGCGCCAGTAGTACCCTCCTCATGATGAGTAACTTCGAGCTCCGATTTCGAACTCGTATGTGTCTGGTCCACCGGATCCCCCATTTCCTCAGCTATGTCTGGTGGGTCATTTGGATGTTGACCTGTAATAGCCCCTATGTCAGGCCGGGTTGTCTGGGCCTTAACACCATCTATTGGTTGTTGGTTTTCGGTAACTCCCGGTGCGTTTGCCTCGAGGATCTGGGGATCACAGATCATTTCCATATGGGAGGGAAGATCGATGGCTAGATGTTGCTATTGTGGTGTGGATTTTAACGGTATGAAGGATAGACCGGTGTACCCCGGCTCCGGTTGGGTTGGTCCCCGAGAACTTTCCCTGGTGTGCATCCGACCGGGGGCTTTTTTCTGACTTTTCTGAGTTTTGGAGGAGGTACGTTAGGGTCCCGTTGCAAAAAAAAATGTGCCCAGTAGCTACCTGCTTTCCCTTTACTATAGAACTAGGCAAAGGAAATGTTTGTTCGAATTCAACTAAGGGACTGACCCTTTGACCCTGTGAACAAGTCACCGTATCTTCCAATTGGTTATCTATCACCATCAAAGAATAAAACCTTGAGCCCCTGGCTGATTCCTCGCCCTGACTGCATCCCATCAAAGTCTGTTTAGGCGGCTGGCGTCTCCTCTGCGATTTGTTTTGGACTAACGTCCATGGACCATAGCTGTTAGGAGTAGCTTCCACCGTGCTACGTCGAGTACCCACTGTCGTCCTCTGCTCCCCCGGCGACCGGTGCCCAATACCCGTAACGTGTTGCCTCGAGTTTACCGTACCGTCACCATGGTCATCCTGCTGTCGGGGATTAAGCTTAGGCACTAGAGTGCTTTTCGGGCATGTTTCCTCGGTATGGCCAATCATCCCACAGGAAAAACACAGTCTCGGCAACCCTTCATAAGCGACCATCAAAGATTGCCCATCGAGCTCCACGGAACAGCGTAACGGTTTGCTCAGATCGACCTCAACTGCCACCCGTGCGTATTTGCCTCATTGAACTTGAAGAGTAGTTTCATCAATCTTCACCGTATGGCCAATGGTGTTACCCAAAGCAGCAAGGATTTGGTGGTGATACCTAGCGATAGAGAGCTCAGGAAAATGAATCCAGACCACTACCTTATCTAGAGTCGCCTGTGAAGGCCTGAACTCAGGAACCTAACGTTGCACGGCTATCGCTTGTCCGAAAATGGTCTAAGGTCCTTGGGTTAGCACACGTAAAAAATCATCTTCTTCTCTGAAATGAACCAGCACAAAATCATTTTCCAGGTCTATTATTTTCAGAGCTCCCCGAGGTTTCCATTGAGCTTGTAGACGCTCACTGAATGTGCGGAAACTAAAACGGTGGCCTAACGATTTTGCCACTACGGTATAGGTCCATCGGTTGTCCAACTTGGTGCGCAATGTTTGGGACAGTTGAATACCGCCTGCGAGGTCCCCAGTGAGCTGTATAATATTGCCTTCCTCTATTTCTACTGGGTCCTCATCTGGCCAAGAGGAGATAGCCGGGGTGGAAGTTGGCTGCTGGGAGCCTACCACCGCTGCACTGTAAGTCAGTTTCGAACGTGGCTCGACCACCACGTCTTCTCGTTTCCTAGTTCACATGCGTTTAGGATGCTGTTCTTCGTGGTCCGGGAGCTCCATGCATGCCCCAGTAGCACTCGCGAAAAGGGATGGAAAATACGGTGGAAAAAACGGCAAAAAACAATCACGTAATCCAACTTTGATTTGTATGTTCCCTTGCCTGCAGGAACAATTTCTTCATGAAGAGTTTTCTTAAGTTTCCATAAGTAACAAATTAAATATGCCAAAACTCATTTTCTTCATTTGTAATAAAACTACTGGTAAAAACTTTCTAGGAAACTTTTCCTCCCTTCAGACGGATAGATAGATCGGGCAACTTTTTTCTGAGTCGCCTGTTGGTTTTTATGACACTGGCGAAATAAAAGTATTTTTGAACTTGACTTCGCTTGGTCAGCCGACAGCACCCGACCAGTCATGGAGTACGTTGACTAGATCCTTCGGGCAAGGACTATGAAAATTGTGTGCTACCATCTGTAGGTTTACCTATAGGGAGTCTCGTTGGATGGAAGAAACCGCCAGCAAAATGGGTCAAGTTAAATACTGATAGCGCAGTAAAACAAGGCACAGACACTACTAGTGCCAGGGGACTTCTTCGAGACTGCCACAGTCAGTGGCGCGGGGGGTTCTTCCACTGCATTGGACATGGCTCGCTGTTAACTGCAGAACTTTGGGACGTTCACTCAGGACTTACCCTGGCTTAGACTATGGGTTGTCGACGAATCATTATAGAAGTGGACTCACTTAAGGTTATAAACATCCTGTCCTCTTCTACTACTGTTTTTCCTAATGATAATTTTTTGGTGTCAGGTATTCGTGGCTTACTGCAGCACGAGTGGGAAGTGATTTTTCAACACGTTCATCACGAAGGCAACCAATGCGCAAACAAACTGGCCTCAGTAGCAGCCGTTGTCAATCCTGGCCTACATTTTCTCCACGAGCCCTTATGGACAATTATGGAGCTCATGTATCGGGATCAACAGGGAACTTTGTATTATCGATCCCTGTGTTAGTTAGCTTGTTTTGATTTCTGATATTTACCCTTGTAAACTAAAAAAAACTACGAATTTTTTAAAATTATTAATTTTTAAAACTACCGAAAAAGGTTTTGTAATTTTAAATTTTTTTAAAATCCATTCTTTAAAATTTTTTTTGTTTGTATATATATATATATAATATAAAATTTAAATTAATAAATTAATCAAATTAATTTTCTTAAATTAATAATTTAAGATAATTAATTTTATACCATATATATTTCTTGTTGCTTTCTTTACTCTATTATACACTTATGATATTTTGTGTATGAGAGAAACACTTTAAACACTTGTGTGCGTGTGAGGTGTTCAAGAGCTAACGAAATTATTCGACGACATTTACGTGAGAAGGTTGAATCTTACTTAAGCGGACCTAAGCAGAATTGTCGTGCGAAGGTGGGCGCGATTTGTAGTAAAAGTTCGAGTTCAAAGTGAATTTTGTGACAACATGCACACATAAATAATAAATCAAATAAACATAAAAAGGTAATAAAAATAACTAAGGATAAAAATATAAAATAATAATAAAGATATTAAATAATCATAATTAAAAAAAGGGTCTGCTCCGGTTCTCTACTCCTATACAAAAAGTAATTTTCTCCGATGAAATCCCTAAATCCCCGGGTGAACACCAAAGTGGAATCAACAGAGATCTTACAGCATGCAGACGCATAATCTTGTGGCATTTATAATCGAAATGGTCTTTTTCAAAGGGTAGCGCCAGATCTAGAGTTCAAAGGGTTGGGCATCTCAGGTTGTGTAGCCTTCTGTTGTGATGACGGGTCGTTTGAGCTGTGTGGGTTCATCACTCTAACGTTACCCGATAAACCAAGTGCTTTTGCTTGCATGGGTATGAAATAACACCAAAGCTTCAAACTTTCTTTCAAGTATGTCATTTGTAAGCTCTTAATGGCTTTGCCTTTTCTGTCTTTTGGTTCTTTGTAATTGTTCTCTGGTATGGATCAACAGCTTGCGACTTTGTCTTTGGTTGATGATGATGAGGATGAGTGGCAGCTTGGTGAGGTTGTGGGTGTGGGGGCGGCAGGCTATGATTTGTGTCTGGTAGGACGATTTCTCACGACTAGTCAGATTAATTTTCCGGCCATGAGGAATGCTCTGGCGGACCTTTGGCATCCAATGGGTTGGGTGAATATCATTGAAGTTAGGGGAAGGCGATTCCTTTTCCGCTTCTTTTATATACAGGATGTAGATCGGGTTATGGATGGAACACTATGGACCTTCAATAGACATCTGCTTCTTCTTCACAGACTTAAGGAGGGGGGAGATCCAACCGATGTGTCATTGGAGATGTCAGATTTTTGGGTGCAAGTGCATCAGTTACCAGTTGGTTTTGTATCTGAGCAGATTGTGACGCAATTCAACAATTTTATTGACAACTTTGTCCAATATAATGCCAAGGCTATCCAGATGGGTAATGCTGATTATATGCGAATCCGAGTGACCATGGATGTTAGGCAGCCGTTGAAAAGAAGAAAGAAAATTGTGGATCTAAGGGGTAATGTTTTTTTATGCTACTTTCAAATATGAAAGGATTCCAATTTTTTTCTTTCTCCATAATAGGCTCGGCCATAACGATAGCTTTTGCATGGTTCGGATTGAGCGTCGAGGCCAGGAGCTTCAGCTAGAATGGGATGCTTCCCTAAGGGTGGGCCTTCGCCGGAGAGGGTAGAAGGTGAGTGACTGGTTGCAGGAAGGGAATGACAACATTTTAGGAGGCACTTTGGCTGGGTAGGACAGATCGGGAAGGAAGGAAGTATGGCAGGTTCTGCTAGTTTTGGAGGGACTAGGCAATGTAGGAGAGGTGTCCTGCACGTAAATGGGGATGTTGGTGAGGGCCCAGCGGCTTTGGATCATGAGATGGGCTTACATGAGGAAACAAGCCCAATTCAGCAAGATTAAGGGAAGAAAAGGCCCAGGACGTAAACAACTGATTCATCAATTTCTTCACCAGCAGATTTTGGTGTGACTTTAATGAGCAGAGGATCGGTGGGAGCTGCAGGGCAGCCCTACCGAGCACCATAAAAATCCTTAGCTGAAACTGCCAAGGTCTTGGCAACCCTCGTGCAGTCGGCATCCTACGGGACTTGTGCCGGGCTTACACTCCTGATATTGTGTTCTTGATGCAGAATTTGGTGCATGGGATGTGGCTTGATGAAGTGAAGCGAAGGGTGGGTCTTGATGCTTGTTTTTCGGTGGATGTCATAGGGCGGAGTGGTGGCCTTTCTCTGATGTGGAGCAATAGTGTTAATTTGGTGGTCCGTGAGTACTTTCAAATTTTCATCGATGCCATTGTTCATGACACTGAAAGGGGGTACTGGCGTTTAACGGGGTACTATGGCTAACCTGAGAGAGCGCGAAGGTGGAGGTCGTGGAACTTGTTGCGCTATTTATTGCAGCGGTGTGACTATCCTTAGATTGTGTTTGACGACTTTAATGATTTCTTGTCAACGGAGAACAACGAGGGTGGAGCTGACCACCCCCAATCTTTGTTCAAAGGTTTTCGTGTGGCCCTTGAGGATTGTGCGCTGCATGATTTGGGATATGTTGGGTATATGTTTCCATGTGAGAGGGGGAGGAATTCGGATGGGTGGACGAGGGAGAGGTTGGATAGAGCAGTTGTCTCGTTGGCTTGGTTTGCTTTGTTTCCTAAAATGGTGGTGTCGACATTAACAACCCCATTTTCGGATCATGAGCTAATTTTAATTGATATGTTGGATGTGCAATTGGCGGTTAGGCGGTGGAAGTTTAGATTTAATAATATGTAGTTGAGGGACCATAGTTTGCCTGGGGTGGTTGAACGAAGTTAACAGAGTTGTGTTGGGAGTGACATTCTCAGTAAAAGGGCTACTTGTTGCATGGCTCTTGCAAGGTGCGGTAGGGAGCAAATTTGTGAAATGGTCTCATATAAAAAAGAGCTTCATCGCCAGCTTCAAAATTATCAAGGTAACATATGATGGCGTGGGCTGTGACTTATATGATCAGGCTAAACTTGAACTTAGTGGGATTATGGAACAAGAGGAGATCCATTGGAGACAGAGAGCAAAATTTTTTTGGTTATAGAATGGCGATAGGAATTCTCGATTTTTTTCACGCGATGGCTAGTGAGAAGAAGCCGCAAAATTGTATATTGGGATTGCAGAATGACATGGGAGAATGAGTTAGAGATGAGGCAGAAATGGGGACACTGGTGGTTGATTATTTCACATTTGTACTTGGGGAGAGTGTGACTTCGGGTGAGGCTTTAAGGGAAGTGGTAGGTTTACTTCCAAGAAAGGCGGGGGAGGTGGAGAATGAGAAGATAACAGGGCCTTTTAGAACGGAGGAGTTCAAACAGGCGGTATCCCAGATGCATCCGGATAAATCACCAAGCCTGGATGAGCTTAATCCTGCTTTTTATTAGAAATTTTGGCATGTAGTGGGGCGAGATGTATTCGATAGCTGCACGACATGGCTTGAGTAAGGTACTTTCTCAGACACACTTACTGATACTAATATTGTGTTAATTCCAAAGATTTCATCTCCTAAAACTTTGAAGGATCATTGTCCTATCTCTTTGTGTAAAGTGCTTTACAAGATTGTCTCCAAAGTTCTTGCTAATAGGTTAAAGAGCATCTTACCTAATATTGTGTCAGAACATCAATCAGCTTTTGTGCCAGGGAGACTGATTACGAATAATATGCCAATTGCCTTTGAGTTAGTGCATGGTTTGAAGCGGGTAACTAGGGGCAAAACCGGGTGGGCGGCACTTAAATTTGATATTAATAAGGCATATAATAAAGTTTGTTGGAGGTTTTTAGAGGCAGTTATGGGCAAGTTGGGATTTTCTAATAAATGGGTAAAATGGATGATAATGTGTACAACAGGAGTAACTTATAAGGTACTGCTCAATGGCACGGAGGTGGGCCCTATCGTGAGTAAGAGGGGTCTTCGACAGGGAGACCCACTGTCATCATATTTATTTATTTTGTGTGCGGAAGGCCTAACAGCTTTATTTCAACAGGCAGAGGCTAGGAGATGGATTTATGGGTGTCGGACCAGTAGAGGAGGTCCTAGTGTTACTCACTTGCTTTTCGCGGATGATTCCTTGTTCTTCTTTAAGGCAGGGATGCAAAAATGTGCCCAAGTAAAATTGATTCTTCAAAAGTATGAGCTAACATCGGGTTAATCGGTGAACTTCCGAAATTCTAGGCTCCTGTTTAGTCTGAATGTACCTAATAGTTTGAAGTCTCACATGTCATCCATCTTGGGTGTCTTTTCGGCTATGGAGCATGGGAAGTATCTCAGGCTTCCTTCATTAGTAAGTAAGAGTAAAAAGCCTATCTTTAACTACTTAAAGGATAGATTGTGGAGGAAAGTGAATAGCTGGAATAACCGCTTGTTGTCGAGGGCTGGGGAAGATTTCATGCTTAAATCTATGGCATAAGCCATCCCATCATATTGTATGAGTGTCTTTCTGCTACCTACTTCTACTTGTGATGAGATTCAGCAGATGATGAATTCTTTTTGGTAGGGGAAGGAAGTTGGATGGGGGGAGGAACATTCATTGGCTCTCATGGGAGCGTATGGGTGTCCGGAAGGAGGAAGGTGGCTTAGGCTTTCGAGAACTATGCTGCTTTAATATTGCACTTCTTGGAAAGCAACTATGACAACTTCTTCGTCATACTGATACCAATTATTTTCCGAGTGCGAATGTTTTGTTAGCTAGATTGGGGTCCAATCCAAGCTTCACTTGGAGAGGTATTTTCCAAGCGTGCGAGGTGGTGAGGCATGGTTTTCGTTGGTCTGCTGGGAATAGGAGAGACATTCGGGTGCTAGATGATCCTTGGCTTCCTAGGGAGAATGGGGACTTCTGTGTTGTAGGCGATGATGCCACGTTGGGTACCTTGATGGTGAAGGACTTGTTTCTTTCGAATGGGCGGGGCTGGAATCTAGATATGATGCAGGAGTTGAGAGAGGATATTCGAACCATCCCGACCATTCCGGTGGGGAGGAGACACCATGATAATTGTCGTATTTGGCATTATTTCCTTGATGGTTGTTATACAGCAAAGTTAGGCTATTAGTTAAGTTTAAATTACACGGGAAGGGTGCATGGGTGAGTAGAAGGGGATTTTTGGGGGAAAGTTGTGGAAACTAACCATGCCTCATAAGCTTAAAAATTTCATATGGAGAGCTTTGCGAGGCATTCTACCCACGTGTTGCAAGCTGGTACAACGACATATGAACATATGCATTGACTGTGTCCATTGCGGGGAAGCGGAGGATGTTGACCAAGCTCTTATTTTCTGTACGGAGGTTCAAGCTGTGTGGGCTCGTTGAGGAGGTGGCAGTATTGTGTGAGTAGAGGTGAGTTTTAATCAGTGGTTTGTGGAAGTGTGTGAGAGGGAATCGACGGTACGGATGATTCAATGGTGCTTATTAGCTTCAAAACTATGGCAGGCACGTAATAATCGGATCTGGACGGCCAAAAGGTATTCCTCTTTTGCTCTGTATCGCATGATTTTAGGCTATATTAATGATTGACAACAAGCCAATATAAACAGACCCATGCCATCCCGTCCAGTAGAGGGGAGTGGGGTAGTGGAGGGGCTGAGAGATGAGACCCAACTTGATTGGTTGTGCTTTGTTGATAGTGCAATATTTGTAGAGTGATGTCTATATAGATATGGGGTTGTATGCCAAGATGGGGAAGGAAACTTCGTGAGAGCAATTTCTGGTCATTTTGTAGGGTATTGTAGTTCAGAAGTGGTTGAAGCTGTGGCGCTGCAGAAAGCGTTAACTTGTGTCTTACCTCTTTGTCATAGTCGAGGGGCTTTTTATTTAGCAGTCCAAAAATTAGTTTTTGCTATAAATTGTTTTAAAGATAACTGGACTGAATTTGGTAGAGTTATTTTGGAATGTAAACAATTATTAATTGTTAGACCTCAGATCAAGGCCTGTTGGGTTTACCGGCAAGCCAATATAGAGGCTCATAACTTGGCAAGGGTCTTACATTTATATGTTAGCCGTTGTAGTTGAGATTTTCCCCTAACTCTCTTATTAATGCTATCGACATTGACTTTGTTAAAAAAAAAAAATGTTTGACAACATAAAATAACTTATATATAGAACTTTGTATATTATATAATCCTTAATTAATTATTTTACAACGAATGAATTAATAATAAAACAATTATCATAGACATAGAGGTGTGATATTTATGATATTTCATTTATTACTGACACGGGAGCAGGAAGGTTGTTGGCGGTTGCAAGAGGAAGAAGACAGGACGAATGACCCATGCCTTCTTACCCTTGAAGAGTTCGTGAACAGTGAAGGTACGTTAGCAGCATCTCGGTGAAAATGACACACGAGACAAAAGTCAAAATCTTCAATTAGTGTACCCAACTACCTAAGCCAACCCAATACCCAAACATCGAATAAAATAGATCACTTTAATGTGGTCATATTTCATTTTGACAACCCTTCAGGAAGTCAGCCTCGGGCCAGTTGGTCTGGTACTGGACTACTGGATGCTCGGTGCTTCTCTCCCTTCCAAGTTCCATCCCCTTTGTAGGTGGAATCGGTTTCATTCCATTACGAAAAAAAGTTGCTTAGGTAGGCCGTTACGTTCCTCGGACGGATTGAGTGCTCTGTACGTTTATTTTCAACCCCAGACAGTACAATTTTGTATTATTAGTTTCATCGGTTTTGTATGTGTGACTGAAGATAATGGACCTGCTTGGGAGAAGAAGATACAAGCCCACGAATCATTCAAGTGTGAGTTCAAGTCCATCCAAACCCATACCCAAAACGCACACACCTCTCTGTTCTTGTATTATCCTCCCGTAGTCTAGTCTACTAGTCTATTCTATGCTAGTGTCTACTAAATACAAGTACAAAAACTAGTGTCGAGAGGTATAGGAAGAAGTCAGGATGTCGCTGAAAGGGAGAGTGTGCGTGACAGGAGCCGGAGGATTCTTAGGCTCTCGGATGGTCAAGCTTCTCCTCTCCAAGGACTATCTGGTGCATGGAACTGTTAGAGATCCCTGTATGTTTTGTCCTTTCTCTGTTCTTTTACCCATATGTTTATTCCCGTTGCTGCATAACAAGGTCATGGTCGGTGTCATACTGTTAATTTCACTTCCCTCTTTCTTTTATACCATATCTATTCTTCTATTTGCCGGGAACTTTTAGTTTTTCCATCCTTTAGCTTCTATTTGCCTCTCTCTCTTTTTTAACTTGCAAACTCTAGCCCGAATTTAGCCTTTACAAAAACCGAATCCCCTTTGTGATATATCTCAAGTGATTAGAGATTTAAATTATGTGAGGGTTTAGGAACCATTGTGTTGAAGTGTAGATTGGTGGAGTACTGATTTCCTACTATTGCGTTTTCCACTATTTTTATGTATGGAACACTACTGATTGACGTTAACCTTGCAATTTTTTTTTAGCTGACCAGAAATATGCTCACTTGACCAAATTTGAGAAAGCATCGGATAATCTCAAACTCTTCAAGGCAGATTTATTGGATTTCGATTCCTTATGTCGTGCTATCCAAGGCTGCAGTGGGGTCTTCCATGTTGCATGTCCTGTTCCCTCCACTACTGTTCCAAATCCGGAGGTATGGACCTCCCACCAACTGCAAAATGTTTGCCTAATCCCAACTCGGCGACTATTCAATCTCTAGATTTAATGTGATATACAATTTGATGAACATTATTTTGATAAAACGAGGATGTGTTGTTTGTTGCTATTGTCTTAGGTAGAAGTGGTTGCGCCTGCTGTGAAGGGTACGATGAATGTGCTTAAAGCGTGTGAGCGAGCCAAGGTTGAGCGACTTGTCTTTGTGTCCTCTGCAGCGGCAGTTTGTTTGAATCCAAGCTGGCCCAAGGGAATAATCATGGACGAGAGTTGTTGGTCCAACAAGGAATATTGTAGAACAACTGAGGTAGATAACTCAAAACCAAGTCTCTACTGTATTCCCAAACTCACTTGTTTAGGCTGAATCTTTGATGGAGTTGAAGTGCTTATTGAAACTTGCTGTTTGAAGTTTCTACAATGTAGCATTTGCGTGCAATAATACCATCTTCCTTCATGTTCTAGAACTGGTATTGTTTTGCTAAGACAGAAGCAGAAAGCGAGGCTTTGGAATATGGAAAGAAGAGCGGGCTGCATGTTGTGTCAGTCTGTCCTACCCTAATTTTGGGGCCAATCCTTCAGTCCACTGTGAATTCTAGTACCTTGGTTCTCCTTAAGTTATTGAAAGGTAGATTCTACGCAAAAATTTGTGAGTTGTAAATGTAAAATACCATGAAGCAGCCTCCACTTTGTATATGACTGTAAATGCAGAGGGTTACGAGACCTTGGAGAACAAGCTTCGATTAGTGGTCGATGCGCGTGATGTAGCTGATTCTTTGCTTTTGGTTTATGAGAAGCCTGAGGCAGAAGGGAGATACATATGCACTTCATATGCGATCAGAGCTCAAGATCTGGTGGAGAAACTGCGAAAGATATATCCCAATTACAACTATCCCAAGAAGTATGTGTCTGCACTGTACTGAATATCCACTAAACTTAAGTTCAAAGTTACAAGCATATCGCAGGGACATATATATATGACATGCATCAGTTCTAGGTTATCACATCATTCTCTATTATGATGCTTTTTGGTAATTGCTTATATGCCTCGTATTGTCTGCAGCTTCATTGAGGTGGATGAAAAAACAATGGTGAGTTCGGAGAGGCTGCAGAGGTTAGGTTGGAGTTACCGGCCATTGGAGCAAACTCTCGTTGACTCTGTAGAAAGCTATAGAAAGGCTGGGCTCCTGTAATGATACAAATGTTACTTAAAGAATCTTCTCTGTCTGGAATGACATGGAGGGAGCATCTGGTGTAATAAAAGTGTTTGCCAGTGGCACATTAGTCGAGTCTATCAATAATTTAGCATATGAGTGTGTTCTTAGTGTTTGCAGGACAAAAAGGACAGGGGATGATTTAACGTTAATGTGTCTGCATATTTTAAGATCAATTCGTCTTTGGTTTCCTACGTCAGGCTTCCATTGCATAGTCCATAATTGGCAGTTTCAACGTACGATGATGGCTCTAGTTTCTTTGCTGTTCATGAAGAAAGAATAGAATTTGAGGGATTATCCAAAAGTCGGAGATCCCAAGTGCTCTTCACGAATATCCCAATCGTCCTATTTCTGATTCCATTTTTTCTTGCTTCAATCCATATTGTCGTGTTACTATGTCCTAATCGACTAATGGTTCAACATCAACATCAGAACAGTAAAATAGAATCTGCATAAGGTTCAATCGGAGAGTACAAGATGCTTTCTTGTCATCCATTACCAGGAAAGGACAAAAACTGATGAATAGCTCAAAGTTGACTTGGCGACGGTAATAGCGTTTAATTTACATCAAAACAATGTTTAATTTATCTGCTAAAATTCCACAAGCAACAGTTGTTGATATTGATTGTTCCAAAATTTGTCAGTTGTACCTCCCTTTTATCGTTCTTTGTTTTCCCTTATTTTTGGAGATAGTTCCTACTGGGCTCTTTAAAGTGCACTGAAGCTGGCAGAGAAAGTGTTAATTTTAGGGTCAGGTTTGATTGTCTTGTTGCACCGTAGAGGGAGAATTTTCGACTTAGTACAATGATTTTCACGACACCTTACATTTCAGATAAGCTGTTCTGATTTAATTATTATTGCTATTTTTTATAACAATCTAAGTCGAAAATTATTATTATGTTGCTACTGTTTGTTGGAAATTACTTTGATTTTGCTGCTACGTATTTATTTTGATAGAAGTCGGAATACGGTGTTATTTTCTTCATATTGTTTGATTATTTCGTGTGAGACAATTATGCTTTTGAGTTTAATATGTCGTCTGCAAATGAGGCCAACGTAGGTTCTGCACTTACTGTTTCTGACATAGGTTATGCTCATATCACTGTAGCCCAGAGAATTATACCTAACCTAACTAGATTAGAGCCTTTAGATGGAAGAAATTTTAAACGATGGTCTAAGAAAATTCTGTTTTACTTTCAACAATATGAAGTCGATTATGTACTGTTTCAAGAGATTCCTAGTGATAATACCAGCCCTAAGACAACAAAGGATAATCGTACTGTTAGGAGTGTGTTCTTCAACCATATGATAAACCCTTTGTTTGATATCTATTGCAAGTACAAAACTGCTAAAGAAATTTGAGATGCTTTAAAAGTGAAATATGGAACGGATGATGCCAGTGCTAAGAAATATGCAATTGTTAGGTGGTTAAAATTTACCGTTGTTGATGATAAGCCCATTATGGATCAATTACATGAGTATGAAAACCTAGTTGTCGAAATCCTTGCTGAGGGCATGAACATGTGTGAGTTATTTCAAGTTAATGCCTTTATTAAGAAATTGCCTGCATTATGGAATGAGTATAAAAAATAGTTGAGACATAAGAAGAAAGCATGAAGCTTTAGGAGTTGATAGGGCATATAAAGATTGAAAATGTCAACCATACACAAGATAGGATCAAGTCACTCACCCTTGTCCCTACTGTTAAAGCTCATATGATATTGAAAATGTCAACCATACACAAGATAGGATCAAGTCACTCACCCTTGTCCCTACTGTTAAAGCTCATATGATAAAACATAGAAATGTAGGTAACTTCAATAAAAATGGTGGACAAAACAAGTCCTTTAACAATAACAAGCATGGTCAGTTTAATCGCAAAAGAATTGATGATGATTATTGGTGGTGCCACAAGCTAGGCCATCTTGCAGCCAACGAGGTAACTAGAAGAATTTTGGTTAGCCTTAAGCTATTGTGGTTGAAGCTGCTGGTGGTGATGACGAAGAGATCATTACTATTGTGGTGTTCGAAGTCAACCTTGTTGGAAATTTGGTTGAGTGAATCGTTGACATAAGAGCCACACGACGCATCTACACCAACAAGGACCTATTCAAGGAGTTGAATGATGTTGCTGATGGTGAATTTGTATACATAGGCAACTCCAACAAAGTTCCTATCCAAGGAGTTGGAAAGGTCACTCTTAAACTCATTTCTAGAAAAATGTTGGCATTAGAAAATGTTTGATTTGTTCCTGATGTATGTACAAACTTGATTTCTAGTGCAATGCTTAATAAAGTCAGTGTTAAACTGACCTTTGATTATGATAAGCTAGTTCTGACTAAGAATGAGAACTTTGTTAGAAAAGAGTTTTATAATGGGGACTTATTTGTACTTGATGTTGAAATGAATGTATTTACTTCTTCTGCTTATATTAATGAGTCTCTATACCTATGGTACTCGAGACTTGGGCATGTGAATGTGAGGTCAATTAAAAGGATACAAAGCTTAAACTTGTTGTCTAAGATCACTAATGAGATGGAAAAATGTCAAATTTGTGTTGAAGCTAAACATTCTAAGAACCTTTTAAATCAGTGACTAAGAGAGAGTCACAATTGTTGGACTTGGTGCACAGAGATTTAGATGATTTTAAGAATTGTATGAATAAAGGAGGCATGAGATATTATATTACCTTTGTGGGTGATTGCTCTAGATTTACTAAGATTTGTTAAGTCAGAATTTTGACTTCACGTATAAAGTGATTTTGATGACAAACAAAGATAAGACAGAATGAAAAGCAGATGACATTAACAAACATAAAAAAGCAGACGGAAGCAGCGAAGTAATAAAAAGCAGACGGAAGCTAAAAAGCAGACGGAAGCAGCGAAGTAATAAAAAGCAGACGGAA
>JANITX010000002.1:72853-97562 GCA_027564395.1 Erythroxylum ulei
TACCCAATATTGTAGGGCCATTGGACAACAATTTTCGATACCGAAAATCAACCGGTTCGCCACTTGGCGATTTTTCCAGTCCGGGAATTTGCTCCGGAAAATTCCAGAAAAATTCCTAAAATTCCTATAAAGGATAAAACACACAATGGATCACTCAAAATAATTTTTCAAATACAATTTCTACATTAATCACAATAAAATGCCATTTAGGCCCAATTACCGAGAATGTCATGTATGCATGTACAGTTATTTTTCATATGCAAAAATGTCACTGTTGACCAATACTAGTATGCATGAAATTTTCCAATTAGTCCTAATCACTCTCGACCTTTGCCAAATGACTATTTTACCCTTCTCGTCAGGGGTAGAATGTTACAATGATTACTTAAAAATTTAGGAATGAGAAAGTAGTTTTGACTAACCTTTCTATATATGTTTTTTGTTATCTAATTCAATATTTTTATCATATAATGTTCTAATTAGACATAGAGTATATAATTATTATCTTCTCTATTTGAGTCCAATCATATTAGTTCTTCACCATTAGTAATTGATTCTATTAATGACATTTGAAAACAATTTTTAGAGTGTCATTCAACATTGACCAAGGATTTCTCGAAGCAATACTAATCGAGATTAATGAAACATTTCTCCTAATCACTTTAGGGATATAAATCCTATATTAATCATTTAATTGTGTCCTTTGCATTTATTGTGTAATATTTACCTTCTAGGGTGTGTAGCTTAGATTGGTTCCCATATAGTGTAATTAAGGTTTGACAAGCATGGTTAGAGTTATTCCTGTACAGGTAGGGATGGCAATAGGTAGGGTTCAGTTCGGGTATTACTCTACCCATATCCATATCCATTTTTTATGACTCAACTCATATTCATATCCATCGGTTTTTACGACTTACTACCCATATCCAAATTCATTGGATTGTTCGGGTTTTTAGATATCCATCGAGTTATATAGTACATAAAAATATAACTTCTAAATAGAAAATATAAAGAGCAGATTTTTGCGAACGCTCCAAATCAAAATTACTTTAATAATAATAAGTCAAGATTTTGATTTATATGTATTAAAAAACCATAAATTTGGAATAATAAAAATCATAATGTCTAGTACAAAGATAACATACATTTTTCATAATTTAGAACTGGAAAAAAGATTGAAATAACCAAAGCTTCAAATTGTCTTTGCGTGAACTCCGCAACATTCAAAACTCCATCTCCATATCATTTGCATTATTATCATCCTATAAGAAAATAAAATATGATGAAAAATATGAATACTGAGGAGTAAAGTGGAGATTTTAAAGTTATTTCTTCTCATAAAATATTAATATTTTATTATATTTAACCATAAATATTCAAGAAAAAATAGAGTTAATAAAAAACAAATAGAATATGGGTATCTATGATTCGAGTTATCACTAGACCTATATCCAAATCCACATCTACATCCATTTTTCAACATCCATTTAAATTTTATTTTTTAGCCTCCATATTTATTTTTTTGGGTCGGGTAGTGCGTATATTAATCAGGTTAAAAACCTACTGCCATCCCTAGTGATGGCGGTTCAAAAATGGAGACACTATCTATTAGGGAGACCTTTCATCATCCGAATTGACCAAAGAAGCTTGAAATATTTGACATATCAGAGGTTGTTGGCAGAATAGCAACAAAAGTGGACAGCAAAACTGTTGGGGTGTGATTTTAAGGAGCAGTACAAACCGGGAAAGGAGAACCAAGCAATTGATGCTTTATCGCAGAAAATGGAATGTACTGCTATATCAACGGTGAAAATGGTGGACTCAGATGACTTGGAGGAAGAAATTCGGGCAAATCTGAAACTGAACACCATTAGGCAAGATCTGTTAAGTGGGAGCAAAGAACATCAGGGATTTTTGGTTAAGGGAGGCAGATTGTATTATAAAAAGAGGCTAGTTTTGTTAAAAACATCTAGTCGAATACCGACTATTTTGAAGGAGTTACATGATTCACCCATAGGGGGTCATTCGGGGTTCCTACGCACTTACAAACGAATGTTGGGACTGGTTTTCTGGGAAGGAATGAAGAATGACATTAAAAAGTATGTCGAGGCTTGTGAAGTGTGTCAACGAAGCAAGTATCAAGCATTATCCCTTGCTATTTTGCTACAACCTTTACCCGTTCCTTGCAAGTGTGGGAGGATATATCTATGGATTTCATTGAATATCTACCGAAGAGTAAGGGAATGGACACCATCATGGTAGTAGTGGATAGGCTGACAAAATATGCTCATTTTTTGCCATAAGCCCATCCTTTTTCTGCTACCAACGTTGCTGCCATCTTTGTTAGAGAAATAGTTAAGCTACATGGGTTCCCTGCCTTAATAGTATCTGACCGAGATAAGGTATTTATGAGTAGATTTTGGTTCGAATTATTCAAGCAAGCAGGCACACAGCTAAAGTTTAGCTCAGCTTATCACCCCCAAATCGACGGACAGACAGAGGTCACCAATAGATGCTTGGAAACATATCTCCGTTGTTTCTTCAGAAGCAAAATGAAGCAAAGGACTAAATGGTTGTGTTGGGCCGAATTCTGGTTCAACACTAACTATAATAGTTCTACAAAAACTTCCCCATTTTTTGCATTATATGGTAGACTCCCACTCACCTTGCTCGGTTATGCAGGGGAGTTGTCAGCAGTGAAAGAAGTGGATAGACTTCTTAAGAAAAGGAATGGAGTCATTACTGAATTAAGGGACAATCTATTGAAAGCTCAGAATCAGATGAAAACCCAGGCCGATAAGAAACGAAGAGAAGTGAAGTACATGGTTGGAGAAAAGGTGTACTTGAAGATCTGACCATACAAACTTCGGTCCTTAGCAAGGAAGCTGAATGAGAAAATCAGCCCCCGATACTATGGACTCTTTTTAATTGTTGTTGAAAAGATTGGTGCAATGGCTTATAGACTGGAATTACCTGCATATAGGAGAGTTCACTCAGTTTTCATGTGTCATTGCTCAAGAGGGCTGCTCCTAATCCTGTGCAGATGCATTCATTACCTAAGCAATTAACAGATGAGTGGGAGCTGGATTTATAACCAGAAATGGTATTGGAGATACGAATCGATAATAATGGGAACGAGGAGGAATTGATTCAGTGGCAAGATCTACCTACATTTGAGAATTCATGGGAATCATATGCTGCAATTGTAGAGCACTTTATGACATTTCACCTTGAGGACAAGGTTCAAGCTTTGGAGGGGAGTATTGATAGAGCTAAAAGGCCATTAGTATATAGTAGGCGTAAGAAGAGGTTGGAGAATCCCAGCACGTGAGTTAGTTACAAATAAGTGATAGGTGCCACCTATAGGCTGATCCTTATTTAAGTTGTAATAGCATATTATTACAAAATATCAATATACAGTACTAAATCGATGAGATTGTTTTGATCCATCTTATTCATTTATTCTCAAAATACAGTCAAACTTGGGTGAGTTCTATCATTATTCTTCTTCTTCTGCTGCCGCCGCTGACGATGACGATGATGAGAAGATGGATAATGAAAAAATAGACTTCGGAAGTATTGGTCTTGTCGATGTGCGTGATGCAGCTGAATCTCTTTTACTGGTGTATGAGAAGGCTGACGCAAGAGGAAGATACATATGCAACTCCTATGACGTCAGAGTTGAGGATGTGGTGGAGAAAATGAAGAAACTGTATCCTAATTACAACTACCCCAAAAGGTATACAATATGGAACATATATGTATTACAGTTTGAGCTAGAGGAGTTTGTGTCCATGTCAGTTGATCTTCAAAGTCTTCCTGACCGATTCCTTTCTTGTTCTTTAATGAAAATGAATCATGACAAAGCGTTTTGTTGATACCTCTTCTCCATGAATACCTCTCAGTTACAATGAGGACATAGCGTGGCCAAAGCTGAGTTCAAAGAAGTTGCAAGCATTGGGATGGACTTACAGGACGCTAGAGGACACGATCATCGATTCTTTCAACAACTACGTGGACAGAGGAGAGTTGACAAAGAAGTAGCAAACATGTGGTTCCGCATGTTCCAAGGATCGTATGTATCATGTCTTCGAGTTGTTGGTCACAATTATGTGATAAACTGCTGTTTGCATCAAATTATTGTTACATAATACAATTTGCATCTACTGTCCATCTAATCATCCCCTGGTGAAGATTCTTTAGATGATTAGGTGAGAATAGAAGGACCTCGTCAATCATCAAATGATGTTTTCAACCTTTTCTTTAATAACGTTAACAAGTCATTGCCTTCAATTTCTACCGCGTTTTGAGGCTGGTTGAAAGAAAAGAAAAGTTAAGATGAGCTGATATATTAACCTTCAAGAAACTCGAAATAGATTTTAAGCTGATGCGGAGGAATCATGGTTAGTGAAGTGTCTACTTTCAAGGGTACATGGAACCGCAAGAGACCCAAGTAAATTTCAGATCTTTTCTGACATTATCAGAGATCAATTAGTTGCAGATTGCCATAGGTCTGTAAAGCTGATGAGAAATGGAAGCTGCACTCTAGTTTGGCATCAAGATTCATTATTCTCTTTTAGTAGTTCTTTTTCTAGCAAGTAATTTGACAAAGAATGCACATCTCACGAGATTGGATGATGCTAGATAGAATCTGAAACTATTCAAGCTGGATCTGTTGGGACATTGAAGATGGATGTTGCTGCAGTACTTGGGCTTAGTGGTTCAGGATATTCCAGGGCAAGATGTTAACTCTATATAATACATATCTGTATCTAGAGTTGCTGTAAATTCTACAATTCGGTGATGTAATCGAATTCCCGATTGTAATATTGTGAAAACAGAATTGGATGCAAATTCTGTTGGGTTTGTTTCGGAAGGACGGTTGGTTGGCGTTTTCCTGAAGTCTAAAAGATTAAGGACTAGAAATTTTCTGAAACTGGAACATTCAGGGCCTAGAGGAGATGCATCTTCCAAAGACAAAACAAGGAAACATCAATCATCATCATCATCGTCCATAATAATCGGTTGTAGTTTCTCTGGGTTTCGTAATCTTTGACGCTTCCAGTCCACACCACAAACACTTGGAGGGAGAGGAGCTATGGTCCCTGGCCAAACCGGGTGGATTGGACCCCAACCAGAATTGCATATCTCTACAGCCAGAAGAAGAAGAGGAGGCAATTAGGCATGAAAACTACACCTCAGACGTTCCACAAATAAACTCTAGGAAATGATTTGAATGGATATTATGTGTAACGTATGTCCTTATTTTAATCAAAGAAAAGAAAAGAACGATGCATCATTGATCATCCATTTGTTGTTGAGGCAGAGGGTCCCTTTCTTGACTTTAGTTTAAGTCCAGCTCTCCAGCTTTATCCAATTCCCACAGCTCAGCTCAGTAATTCATAATTATCACAACGAACTCTTTTAAGTTAAAAGGTTTTAGAAGCTAAGGCCGCGTCTTGTCTGTCTGCTGCATATAGAAAACAGAATTTATCTTTGTTTATGAGATTATTATTATCTTAGAAACCCAACTAATTGGCTGTCTAACAGAAACGGCAAGTGGATAAACGAATGACACAATCCATACATCACTATACTGATTAAACAAAAGAAGAAACTTCATGGCTAAGATACACTTACCAGATTTAAGAAAAAGCAGAATAGGGACAAACAGTGTCTGAGGTACAAGGTGAAGAGGAAGGAGGGAGCTCCCGAGTAACAACAATGGTGATTAGATAAAAAGGTTAAGACAAATACTGGGGAAGTAGGACCCACTTCAACACTGCTCTTCTCCAACTTTTGCCTGCTCTCTCTCTCTCTAATCATTACCCTTTCTCTTTCCTCCTCCGCTCCTCCTCCTCCGTCTTCTTCTTCTTCCTCTGATGTGTAGTGTGTTTAGAACCATCACAAGTAAAGTAACATCATTACCCTGAACAAAAGAAAAAGGATTTCTTTGGGGACTTAGAACTGTTAATATAGTTATTACTTCTACCACTAGTGTATAGTAAGATTTATCATATCATAGCCTCTTCTTCCCAAAACCCAACCAAAGATTCTTTCTTTTCTTTTAACATTTGCAAATTGATGTGCGTATATAAATATATAGATAAAAGCAAAGCCTAGTCTTGATCAACTTTTCCCGTACAAACCCAAGCCCACATCACGCACTTTCTCTCTAACCTTCCATCCGATGCCACCACCGACCTTCCTCTCTTCTTGGCCCATCCCACCTCAATTCTAGGGTTTTTCTATTTTCCCTTTTATTTTCTTTCTTTCGTCGCCTTTATGTGATTCTTTTTAGCCTATTGAATCCACCATCTTTCTTTTTTTTCGATCTTTTCCTTTCTCCCTCTAAATTGAGCGTCTATACTTCTTGTTGATCCTATTTAAGTTCCTTGGATTCTCCAAGTATATTTCGTTAAAAGTCTAGGGTTTTTCTGAGGTTTTTGTTTTCCAATGATGTGGCGGAGTATTTATTGGATCGACTTTAGGATCACTTAGTTCAGTCCAATTTGATCTCCTTCTGGAATCTTCTTCCTTCTTTTTCATGTGAATTCGAATTTGGGATTTGAATAAAGCTTCTGCTTTTCTTTTGTCTCTATCGTGTTTTTTTTTTTGGTTTGTTTTTGGTTTTCGTTTTCATTTGAACGACATGGCTTATCAAAGGATTCCGGGTCCCGGCTCGGGATCGAGTTCAAGTTCAGGGTTTCAGTACTTGAATTCACCATTTGGGGATACAACCTACACAAAGGTCTTTGTTGGGGGACTCGCTTGGGAGACTCAGAGCGAAACCATGCGCCGTTATTTCGAGCAGTTCGGAGATATTCTTGAGGCCGTCGTCATCACCGATAAGAATACTGGTCGATCAAAAGGCTATGGTTTTGTGAGTATTTCTTGTCTTTTCCTTAAAGGGTTATATGATCTTCCGTTTTCATACATATATTCGATTCTAAAGCTGAAACCTATGTGTTTTGATGATTATTCTTGAGTAACAAGAAGTTATTTATCTGTTAATCATACGTTGTTGATTTGGTTGGCGTACATGCTAGTTGTGCTTTGCTGCCAAGTGGTGATCTTGATTTGTAGTAGAATGAATTCTTTTTGGCTTGTATTCTTGTGGAGGGTGTAGGTGACTTTCCGGGAACCAGAAGCTGCTAGGAGGGCATGTGCTGATCCTACTCCAATTATTGATGGTAGACGGGCAAATTGTAATTTGGCTTCTCTTGGCCGACCTCAGCCACCACTGCCATATGGTATTCTGTAGCATTTGTGTTTTATGAGATGAACCAATAACATTTATGCATTATGTTCATCATTTCTTTTTGACTCAAAACTCCTCCATGATTTTCTATATTAATGGATGTTTGTCTGCCATGGATTGGAGAAAAAGTTGTCTGAAAGAACCAGCATTTGATACGGACACTCTTTTGTTCTCCTGTCCTTATAATTCAGTGATCCAATCTTCTTCCAGCTACTTTTACAAGTCCTGTCCCAACATAGTCCTTTTCTTTTTCAAGCTTTTTTTTACGTATTTTGATTGTTTTCATGTTTAATTCCTTCTAATTCCGTTTTTCTCTTCTAGGGCGTATACGTGCAGCTACGCCGTACATAACAGGTGTGCAAGCAGCCCGGGGGACTTACGTTGGAAATTTTAGCTACCAGCAGCCACTTCCTTACGGCTACCAACAGGGACTGCTGTATCATCCATATGGGTGAGTTGCTAATTGCATGGCTTAAAGAGTATAATAAATATAATGTTCCACAAAGTAAATGACTGTCTTCAATTGCATAATTGGTGTTGCTTGCCCGCCTCTTTCTATCCTCCTCTGTCTGTTTTCTCAATCTTGTGCATCTGACTGTTTGTTCTTAGTGCTTTACCGAACCCTTCGACTATAAATTCTTCATTTAGATATTCCATTTGTAAAATTTAGGTTCAATTCCACAGTGTTCGATGCAGACCAACACCTTGTGGTCAACTGGGGTAGTTTTGGTATCTCTCCCTACGTTCTCTTGCATTTTGTCATTTGAACTGAGAATTGATTTTGCAGGCTAGTTCAAGTGGGTACATGTCCTTTGCAACTACCTTTTCTTTTCACTTCTGTTTTCCTTGTACATGTGTTTTTTTACCTAAACCAGTCAGCTCATCCATCAACAATCTTTTAGTTTCCCTAGCAATGGATAGCCAGTTTCCTAGAATTCGGGGTTCATTTTGTTGAAAATCAAGTGATATGACATGGTGCGATTGATAATTGCAGGAATTCAAAAACTGGTAGTTGCAGAGGATATGTGCCCCAGCTCAATGTTTAATGACAAAGGCAAGACCACAATTGTGGTTATATAAAGGAGGGGGAGAGTTAGGGGAGTTCTCTCATGACTCTTGGTTAGGGTTGATGGGTCATTGCATATAATGTCTTAAAATGCATAGGATGAGTCTGTTAGAGGATAGATTTCTCATCTATGTTCTTAATAAATGTGCCTTATAGCTACTATTTTATTCCAATGTGAAAATTTCTGACATATCATGATTCCTTGCTAGATTTTATTGTAGTTATAAATTAATTTTGTTATGTTTTCCCCCTCAAAATGCAGCTATACAACTTATGCACCAGAATATGTCTATCCACAGGTGAAATGCCATGGCTATTTAAAATGTTCTATTGGGGAGATGATAATGGTCTGGAATAACTGATTTGCTTTTATTATCATTATATTCTATGTTAGGGTGTCTACACTCCTTATACAGGCCAACAATACCTTCAAATATATGGAGTGCCTGGTGCAGTTAATACAGCAGTTTATCCTTATGGACAGATGGGTCAAAACCTTCCTGGAGGTCATGGTTATACAACAGTCCAAGGATATGCGCTTCCAGCACATCAGATTGTGCAGTTTGGTGGAAGTGTTAATGCTATGACATCTTCACCCATGCCTACAATTCAAGCACCATATCCTACAGGTAGACGTTTTTGGTTATGAATCCAGTTGCTTTCAAAGTTCAGAGGTATTCGAACATAGATTAATTTCATAGCTTGTTTGGGAATGGTGCTATTCTTGGCATCATGGATTCATGAGTTTATTCTTGTCATAAACATTGTTACAAAAGAAAGTTATTCACAGATTCTAGTTTTCCTTGTTGAGGGTCAGAAGATGAAATTGTTGCATCAATAACATTGTCCATATATTGTGA
Organism: Erythroxylum ulei; assembly: GCA_027564395.1. Taxonomy (NCBI): domain Eukaryota; kingdom Viridiplantae; phylum Streptophyta; class Magnoliopsida; order Malpighiales; family Erythroxylaceae; genus Erythroxylum; species Erythroxylum ulei. The sequence goes on from JANITX010000002.1 coordinate 82,041, forward strand.
TGCATGTGGACCTGATTGAAAAGTTTATTAATATATTGTGATGCACGTGGACCTGATTGAAAAGTGTATTAATGTTTTAGGTATGGCCTCACCTGTCCCAGCACAACCACAATTTGTTGTTCCTGCTCCTCCTCAGTATATGCAAGGTAGCGGTTCTGACCAAACAGTTGGGTGAGGGGTTGATCAAGGTCAGTAAAGTGGATGTTTTTTTTTTTTTTGCATAATGATATGTTTCAAGACTTTTTCTACTGGCTCTGCAATAGAGGGATAGTTTGTTGCTTTCTATCCCAGGTATCCTTAAGACTGCAGCAGGACTAAGAGCAGCGAAACTGCTACTTGAGTGGCGGGCTTCGGATCTAGCCTTGCAAACTATTTAATTTGCATTCTAGAGGTAAAAAGTTTAATTTTTAAAATTTAGAGAATTAATAATGAGATGGATGAGTGGTTATTTCTTTTATTGCTTTCACCTGTTGCCCCGAGTTACCTTTACTTCCCTTTCTGACCTTATTATTAGCTGTGAGACTATTGAAGGAGAATCCCAAGTGGATGATTAAAATCTTACTGGAATTGGACAAAAGTTGATGAGTCCGTTAGCCTGGTTTATATTATTTTCAATCTTGAGACAAGTTCTATTGGATTGAGATGATTTATGCTTTTACTAATTTAGTGAATTGCTGTGCACAGGTCGTACAGAGTCATGCTCACCAGAGAAGTCAGATGTCTGAGTTGCTCCATGTGTGGAGAAGGGATTTGGGAAGAAACAGGCATTTCTTCCTATTTATACATAGTGTATTTATGGACCTTCATCATATGCTGCCAGAAGCTCTAGGATGAGTGGCAGGCAGTGATGCATTTGGGTGGATGCTTGAATTTGGGTTTCAGGCAAACACACTTGTTAGGACAAAAAAACTTTTGTGTAAAAAAGGTCAAAAACACAGGTAGAATCAACATATGATTCTTTGTTAGAGTCTACTCTCCCCTCTAGCATTTGGTGGGTGTATAGTGAGTTAAAATCTCTGGTGTCAGATGTTGGTGTCCTGTTCTGCATTTGTATTTAAAACATCACACTCAGGGTTTGTGCATATTTAGTTTTAGGGGTTCCTCCGTTAGGACTATTTATTCACTATTTCTTTATGTTCATTTATCCTCTATTTATACACTTCCTTTCGTCATTTCCACCTTGGCTATGGGAGGTCTCTGAAAACTTGGGCTACACTATGGAGGGTAGTCCGTAATTGCAAAGTTCCAAATGAACCTTTTGCCCAAACCCTAAAGTCATCATTGTCTTCTTCCCTAAATTTGATTGTCCTAATGTATGAAAAGACAGGCCAGGAAAGCTTCACAAGAGACTACCTGAATGAATGATTTGGAAAGACAGATTTTTGTAGGCTACCAGAATGAATGATTTGAAAAGACAGATTTTTGTAGGCTCAAGTGAGCCTGAAGAGCCCAGCTTTGCCTTTCTTTTTCTTAACGGATCAAAATTAACAGTTGATCGACTAGAATGACTAATTTTAGATCTAGGAATCATCATTTACAATCCCTTGAAGACTAGTGAGGAATCACCGAAAGCAATTAAGAATGCTTATCAGAATGTTTAGTAGGTACTACTAATTGCTAAGTTCACTAAGTACACCACATAACGATGCAAACTGATCAACTATTTTGGACTAATAAGCACCTCTGAAGCTTTCATCATTTAACAATATGATACAAGATCAAATCTTTGGTAATGTCCTGGAGATTTTCGGTGCATCTATTAAACATTGACTAACGGGCAAACTATACAAGGCTTTTCGTATTTTGCCAGTTGGTTCAGTTACTTCAAGACGGGGCCATTAAACATTACATTGACTAATAACAAGAAACTAACAAAAAGCACACGGAATAAGGTTCAACAGTAAGGAAGAGAGGAGGGCTTAACAAATCAGACAACTAAACAATCCCGCAATCATCAAGCTTCCACCATAAAGCAGTTCAGAACAAATCTGTCTAACATTTACTTACAATCCCGTGCTTTTAGAATAATCGCTGAAACTTGCATTGGGGTAACTTCAGGTCTAGCCTCCATTGTGCAAGAGGGCGTTTCAAAGGCATAAGAAAAGCACGAGTGAAAGGCATTCCACATTTATAGTTACATAGAGAACAAACAAAAGGCTTCAAATCAGTGGCTAGCTTGGTCTTTTCGAAAACAATAAAGTGGAGACTAGGGGCAGTAAGTGTCTCTGTCATGCATATTTTTAACTCACTTTTTGGATCTCAAACTGCTAACTTTGGATCTACTGTTCCGGTCACATTGCCTTCTCCTGTTAAAATGTGGTCGGGATCCTGCATACAAATGTTAAGGTATTTATATTTAATAAGATCTGGAAAGAACCCAGATATGGCAACAGGGAAAAGCTAGAGCAAGTACACATATACCTCCATTCCCCATTTGATATAATCAGGGGATTCGCAGGCTTTATATTCATCAACTAAACTCTCAATTATGTCTCTTGATTCATCGAACTCAGAAAGATCATTATCCTGAATACAGTTCGTAAGTCAGATAACACCGATATTGCAGTATAAACACTCCATAAAGCAGCAAATTGCATCCAAAACTGCATACATGTTTCTATTCAAATGTATAGTTTATAAATAGCAGAAGCAAGCCCCTTAATTAGGAGCAATATGAAAAAGAGAATCAAGCTCAGAATGACATAAAATTATTATCTGAAAATCATGAAGTGTAAAATACAGTGCAGAATATGCAGTTTGACATCTGAACCAGAAAATAACAAAAATGGAAAGGCAACTTACCGCAAACATTGGGAACTTTCTGTAGTTATCAAGAAAGGCTTGCTTCTTTCTCAACTTCTCATACTGGCTCAGACATTTGCTGAAAAGATGCCTGATGCTAGTATGGCTGGCAAGCATGAGACCACTTACCTACCACAAGTCAAGTGTAAGTCATTCTCTGTATGAAGGGGCATACAAATCTTGACATCTTTGCATTGATCACTTCAATCAGGATTCAGAATAACATATGTCTGCCTCAGGATGTTAATTCTTCTCATCTCAAAGAAAAGATACAACATAATAAAATGAAAATCAGGCAAAGCAAAGATAGGAAACAGCCATACTCTATGGGAAGTTTGAACATATGGGGACTTCCTAGATAGAGCAACCTGCAACATCCAATAACAGCTAAAGGTAAGTTTGAATTTCTGAAGGAGAAAGAGAAGACTGTTAAGCAAGAAAATTTCCCCTCATCGCATAGAAAAACCTGTATACTTGCAGGACCCCACTCAATAAAATTAACAAGCTTCCTTTCACGAATCCTCTGCAGACTTTCATGAACCTGCCGTAGCAAGTACAAAAGAAACAAAGAATCATTCACCAGTTATAGCAGGTCATGAATTTAATATTTTTGAAAACTCGTTAAGCATTCAGAGAGCTTGAGGTAAAAAAAAAATGGCACCTAGTTGTAATGAAAAAGTAAGTCAAACAACTAAAGTTGCACTTATCTAGCATATGAGGAACCCAACAATAACAGTATAGCCTGCATTGCATGTATATGTATGAGTGTGTGTATAAGAGATTGGTGAAGTATTTGCTCGAGGATTCTACGTCTTCAATATATAGAACTCCAACATGAAATTGGAAACTGATAGAACTCACCCAAGTATGACTGTATTTCGAGAATAAATGAATCAGATGGATCAAAACAATCTCATCGATTCAGTATTGTGTATTGATATTCTGTAATAATATGCTATTACAACTGAAATAAGGATCAACCTATATACCTACCTGACAATACTCTCAATGCAGAATTCTAGCCTCCCCACTTACATGTCATTCCCCTCCTTTTATATCCCATCCTATCCTAATTATTAGGTGGCACCTGTCACTTATTTGTAACTAACTCACGTGCTAGGATTCTCCAACCTCTTCTTACGCCTACTATATGCTAATGCCCTTCTAGCTCTATCAGAAACAAATAAGCACCTTCACCTTAAGAACCAAGTCAGAAATCTTCACTAAACTATGATAAGCACAATTTTGACCTTGAAACAAACCTTACCCAACTAACAAAGCTTAGACAACAAGGTTGGTCACTTGCAAACCATCACAATCACAGGGAAAAATAATATAAGTAGACAAAGCAGGGAGAAATTAATAGAAGCAAGCACGACTAAGAATCAATTGTTTGGTGAGAATCACCCAGTGCAATAAGTTTTACTTGGAAGAATAATTCAGAAGATTAAAATACAGTAAATAAATGGCCAGCCCATTAGTTACCAAAAACTTTAAGCATTATGTATTCAAAGAGTCCTGAATACTTCAAAACCAGGAAATAATTATTACCTGAGTAGGATCTACTTCTCCTTGAATGATGTTCAATATAGAGATGTACTTTGCCTGGCTAGCTTCTTTCGTCCGAGCATAAGAGGAAACCATAATATTCTTAGTCTGCAAGACAGTGAGATCCAAGTAAGTGACTTCATTTTAATATATTGTCACAAGTCAAAGTTCTTACCTGCAGAAGTCTTCTCATGACATCTAATACAGTCGTCTTACGAATCACATTAGCCTGCCAAACGATAAACTAGCATCAGATTTTGCTGAAAATTCATATCCTGAAAAGATCTCAAGGCAACCAACAATGGAAGTCCTGTCAAATCATATACATATCAACTGCTGATGCTATAATAATAACAATGCCGCTCATATTCCCAAATCAATACAAATTTGAAATTCTACAAGTTGTATGATTAAGGCTATTTGTTACATGATAGACTAGGTAATCTTCAAGACCTGCAGCTAGAGCATTACAGAGCAGTCATGAATCAAATTAATGGTTAGAATCTTACCTGGCGCTCTACTGTCAGTGGTGTATATCCCGTCATAAGAAAATGGCATCTTGGAGTAGGAATTAAAGAGGCAAGAAGACCAACCAAGTCATTGTTCATATATCCTGGATACCTGAGTGTGGTAGTGCTAGCAGACATTACAGTGGAAACCAGGGAGTTTGTTTGTGCAAATGTAGGATTTGTGAGATGCAGGCGCTCAACAGCAATTCTATTGAGGGCAGTATTATCAAGAACAACAACACAGTCTGCATTTAGTGTCAGCCTCTTGAGTGTTAAAAGTGAGTTGTAAGGCTGGACTACTACATCACTTGTTTCCATTTGGTTGGGAAAGACGCTGTATGTTTGAACCAGCTTTTTGCTATACCGATCATTCAGAGTCTCCAGTAGATATGAGCCCATCCCTTCATATGACATGATGACAGCAAACTTAAAGAGCATGTAAGCAAACAAGAAGAAAAGAAGGCACACATTCCACAGAGTACAAGAAGTTGCATCTTAGAGAGCTATTCAATTGAAATTTCCATATATGAATGAAACTATGGCACCAAAAATTCATTAAACCTTAAAGAAGATAAGGTAATGTTTAACGAAATCAACCTGAGCCTGTGCCACCAGCAATGGAATGACATAGAACAAAACCTTCAAGACTATCACTCCCATCAGCTTCTCTATCAATCATGTCCATAATATCCTCTTCAACACCCTTCCCCTGGTCAAGATAACGCATGATTTCAGATGATTCAGAGGAAAAGTAATTGAAAAACTGATGCTAGGACCTACATAAGCTTCTTTTGAGTATACCCAAAAAACAAAACAAAAAAAACTTTACATACAGAACAATAAACATTATAGAACATTTGGGGACAGAAGAAATAATGAAAGAAACCTGATGATATCCACTAGCCCAATTGTTGCCAGCACCACCTCCATGATCAGAAACAAAGATATTCTCGTGATTGTAGAGATTTCGATATTCACTGTTTTGAATAGCATTGATGACCCTTGGCTCCAAGTCTATAAGCAAGGCTCGAGGTATGTAATGCTGATCATCAGCTTGATAGAAAAAAACATCTTTTCTATCCCCTCCCTGCAGATTAAATACATAAGAGATGAGCGAGAGTAACAAGAGTGCTTGATAAAACATTTGGTTCAAGGAAGTGACAAGAACAAGGGACACATGTGTAATTGAGAAGAAAACCTTAGAACTCATTCAAAATTGAGCAATTTCAGGTAACAGTAATAGTAATCTTATGATTTAAGAAAGGGAGGGAGAGAAGAAAGAAGTGAACCTGAGTGGCAAAATCCTCCAGAATGCCATCCTTGCTGATACCGTGCTCCAAGCAAAGCTGCTTCCAAAATTCCATGCCGATCTGGTTCCCGCATTGTCCCACTTGCAGCGTTATGATTTCCCGTGGCATTTTCCTTTACTCTCTTAGAAGAAGGTTCAGTTATACTTAGCTGACTGCAAAGAAAGAGCGAGAGAAATGGAGGGAGGCGAAATTTGTAATGTATTGCGGGAAAAAACAAAAAAAAAGTTGGAAATTTTTCTTTTGATTTTGCGTTTAGGTCGTCGTCGTCGTCTTCCTCCTCGTCTACTGGCAATGTTCGAGTGAAGTGAGACTCCTCCAAGTCCAAGGAGAGTGTGTGTTTACTATGCGGGCCTGGTTTCCATTTGAATTGGACCCTCTATCTTTCTCTCTAATTCAACCCAGCACCCATGACCCATCAAGCCCATCCTTTGTTTCTCTCAAGTATTAGTGTTCATCGCCATAATTGTACTTTAACGAACCTGCAATTTTTTTTCGGGGAAATTAAGTAAGGAATATATTCAATCAAAAACTGTGAAAAGTACAGAGGAAAGTATATGCAACTCTTATAGTTAGAGTTTATATAAAATGTACAGCTAGTTACTCAACTTTTCTTAACTAAGTATCAACTCTTACTAAATATTAACTGTTGCCTGAGTCGATCAAAAATATCTTTCAGAGAAGTCGCTGACAAGATAGTCATCCGTAGCTTGAGATAAAACTTATTCAAGCTTAATTTCTTATATTCTTTTGTTGTCCAAAGATCTTGGTGTTCCTCATTCTCCAAATAAAAATGTACTAATATAGCAAAGGCAATCTTGAATGCTTTGTGTCATTTTAGATCATTAACCCAATGCAAGCAGTCTTATCAGGCAATATTTCTATCTGGGAGGTTAAAAATACAGAGAAACTTACCCTATATCAGTCTAGTGCAAGAGCAACCAAATAAGAAAAGATCTAGAGACTCATCTTCCCCACTGCATAATGGGCAAGATCTGTTTGGAATAAAAAATTTATCATGTCTCTAGTTCCTACCTTCTTTCCAGATACTAACAAGAGTATAAACGAGTGAGCCTATGCAATTCTAAATCCCCATATCAACTTATGAAGAGGAAATATGGTGAGTGGACCAAGTAATAGTTGTTGACACGATTGCGTTGCAAATTTATGTGATGAGTGTAACTCTCATCTAACTTCATCTGCTTGCCCCAAATCTAGTATACATATTGGTCTTTGCTCCGCAATTGGCTTGGTTCGTCTGCTCATATGGAATGAGCACACCCAGTTGTTTTTTTGAATGAGTATCTGCACTTTGGTATCTTTTGGAATTAAGCTTTTCAAAACTGGAAAAAGCCTTTCAAAACTGGAAAAAGATGAGTGTTACATATAGGTCTTACTGAATGTCAGTTGTCAAACCAGAAGTTGATGTTTTGCCCATCTCGGACATAGTGTTTGATATAAGGATGCATAAATGACCTGGTGAGTAAGATTTGTTAAAAAGTGGCCAAAGTCTTCATCAAGCAGAACATTGGACACCTTAAAATCTTGGATTATCACAAAAAAGTCTCCATAGACGTTTTACTAATAGAATCTTTTCCATTCTAAAGGTTGAATTGATCCATAAGCCACCATTTTCTTTTTGAAGACAAATAGTACTCCATTTAACCTTATAAAGTTTCTTTGTATTTGGATCTATGCCATGTGAAGTCTCTTATACTCTTGTCTATCTTCTTTAAAACACGTTTGGGGATTGCTAAATGTGACAACTAATAAACATGTGGATTATTAAGAATGGAAATAGCAAGTTGCAATCTACCTCCATAAGACAAATATATGTTGCTCAAATTGGAAATTTTTCTACAAACTTTGTTAATGAGAGGTGTGCATTCACCTTCTTTCAGCTTCCTAATAGAGATGGGGACACCCAAATAGTTAAGAGGCAACTGATGAATGCGAAGACTTGCATTTATGAGCACATTTAATGAGGTTTCACTACTCTGTGTAAATACATACGTTGAGCTCTTTTATGGATTGAATTTCAACCCGAATACTTCTTGGAATCTCTGTAAGAAAGTTAAGAGTACTCCAGTTGAAGTTGTATCATTGGCGTAAAAGAAAGTTGAGTGATATGCAGTTCTCTACATCAAAGGTGATATTTGATGTTTCTGCTTTCAGCTCTACATACCTGAGTCATTCTTTGAAGCAATTATAAAGAGATAAGGAGATAATGGATCTCCTTGTCGGATTCCTCTAATTGCTTTATAAAGTTGTGTAGGTTCACCATTCATTAGGATGGAAAATGTTACAATAGAATTGCAAGCATGGATCTAATTGAGGAACTTGCTAGGATATCGAAATGCAAGGCGTGAATTAATAAGGAAGCTCCATTTCACAATGTCATATGCCTTAGTGAAGTTTATTTTGAGAGTACAACTTCTTACATGTTCTTTAGTGTTGTAGTCTTTTAACAGTTCTTGCGCTAACATTATATTATCACCCATACTTCTACCGGGGGCATAAGCCCCTTAACTATAGTTAATCAATCCTAGTAAAGTATCCTTCAATCTGTTAGCAAGGATTTTATAGATGATAAGATTGAATTTAGTTATGGAAAAAGGTCCTTGGTATATCCAAGGTAAACCCTTATTTTTGCGAAAGTGGAGTCTGAATGGGGGGTTTACCCCGGTGTGGGCTAGGTTTCATAATATACCAGTAGAATACTGGAACACGGAAGGGTTAGGAAGAATAGCAAGTGCTGTGGGACACCCTCTCCTCATGGATACTTAGACGACTAGGATGTCTAGGATAGTGTATGCAAGGATGTGTGTGGAGTTAGAATTACAGAGGATTTGGCCTTCCTCTTTCCAACTAGCTACTTACAATGAAGAAGGGAAAATAATTTTTAAGGAAATAAGGATTGAGTATGAATGGAGGCCTGATCATTATGCACAGAAGAAGGAATGGGCACCTACAAGGAGATTGTTTGAGACTGGATTACAACAGGAGTTAGAGAAAAGGAAGGAGAAGATACCAAAAAGTTTAAATTAGCAAGGAAAGAAGCAGGAATTAATCTTAAAGAAGACAGTTCAAAGTAATAAGGAGCTTAGAACATCAGAGATGCAAATTGAGCAAAGTAAGGGCCAAGGATCTCAACAGATGAATCAAAATTCTGAGATAACTATACAAGTTGATAAAGATGCAAGTACTGCTGGCAGCCCTACTTTTCTAAGCAAGGATCAACAGAAGTAAGATGAATCGAGTGGAGACCTTGAGGATCCAAACTTCCCTGCTGTAAATCAAATAGGTACAATTCCTTCCTCTCCTATTTCTAAATTGGTTCCTAATAGTCCTGGTATTATGGGAGAGACAGAGGGGGATTTTACTGTGAGGAAAGGTAGGAAATCTAGGAGGAAACTGAAGTAGGAGTTGTTTCTGGTTTTTATGTTATGGATTTAGTTTTTTGGAATGTTAAGGGTCTTAACAACCCTAAAAAACAATTAGTAGTAAATGCTTGTCTTAAGAGATTATCTGTTTCTTTTGTTTGTTTCATTGAATCTAAGATTAGGTCTCCCTCTTATTTGAATAATGTATGCTCCTCTTTGTTTCCTAGATGGCTTTCCTACAGTAATGTAGATCATGCTTCAAATGCTAGGATTGTGTTAGCGTGGAATCCTGATTGCTTTTTGTGTTCTATACTAAGCATTAATGACCAGTTGATTCACTTAGAATTGACCCCTAGGAACTGTTCTTCTTCTGTCTTTGTGACTTGTGTTTATAGGTCTAATAACCTCAACCATAGGAAGGATCTTTGGTCTGATATGTCTAATATTAACCTCTCTGTTGGTAATCTTCCTTGCATTATAACAAGGGACTTTAATGTTATTTTGTTCCCGCACGAGGCAAATCCTATAAGTCCCTCAGCTATGAATGGAATGAGTGACTTTAGGAAGTGTGTTGAGGTCAGTGCTTTGTATGATTTAAATTCCAGTGATCCAAGTTTTACTTGGAACAACAAACAGTGTGGAGATTTCTTTATTGCTAGGAAGTTAGATAGAGCCCTTATTAACTCGGCATGGAGCTCTAGGTTTCCCAATTCTTATAGTGTTATTCGTAACCCAAATATCTCAGACCATTCTCCAATAACGGTTAGGTCCTTAGCAAACATGCGGGAGAGATATTCTCCTTTCAGGTTTTCTAATTTTCTAGCCTCTCGGCCTAATTTCCTCCAAACAATAGAGGATGCTTGGTCCACTCAAGTTCAAGGTACTCCTATGTTTTGTGTTGTGTCTAAGCTCAATAAAAAGGTCTCAAAATTCTTAATTATGGACATATAGGTGATATGAATGTTAGAGTTGAGAGTTGCCAAGTTACTCTTAATAATATTCAAGATCAAATCAGACTTTTGCCTACGTCTTCTCTTCTGATTGCTAAGGAATTTGAGGCCATTAATGAGTTAATTAGAGCTCTAGATGATCGGAGTCATTCTTTAAATAGTCTTCCCATATCAAATGGCTCAGAGAAGGGGATAGGAACACCAAATGCTTTCACAACTCACTCCTTGCTAACAGGAACAGAAACAACATATATCCTTTAGTAGTGGGAAATGGGAACAAGATTGTTGGTTTAGAAGAGATTTAAGATCAGTTTCTTGAATACTTTTAGGGTTCTATTGGACATAAAAAGGTTCTTCACTCTTCTAAAGAGCTTATGGAAAATCTTTTCCCTGATTCCTTGGCTGATAATCTTTCTAATTCTCTTATTGTTGAAGTTTTAGCATAAGAAATTGGGGAGGTCTTCAATTCTCTTAATCCTAATAAGGCCCTTGGTCCGAATGGGTTTAATGAGTTTTTCTTTAATCAAACCTGGCATATTATTGGAGAGAACGTTACCAATGCCATCTAATATTTTTTCCAACATGGAAAACTCCTCAAAGAAAGAGCTTAATTCCACTTTTATTTCACTCATTCCAAAAAAAGATCACCCTTCCACAGTGTTAGATTATAGGCCTATTTCTTGTTGCAACATACTTTATAAGGTGATTGCTAAAATCATAGCAAATAGGCTTAGGGAGATTCTTTCTCACATTGTCAGTCCAAACCAAAGTGCTTTCATTAAGAACCGTCGAATAGGGGATAACATCCTGTTGGCCCAAGAGATTTTCAAGAATTATCACCTTTCTAATAACCAGAAGAGATGTGTTTTTAAAGTGGACCTTCAAAAAGCTTATGACTCCATACAATGGTATTTCCTCTTAAATGCATTAGTAGCTGTAGGCTTTCCTCAAAAGTTCATAGAATGGATCAAAGAGTGTATAACTTCTCCTTCTTATTCTATTTTGATCAATGGATCTCCCTCTAAATTTTTTAGAGGGAAGTCATGCCTAAGACAAGGAGATCTCTTATCCCCATTCCTCTTCATTATTTTTATGGAAGTCTTCTCTAGGAGTTTGAATGTTTGCATAAATGGTAGCCCTTCCTTCAAATATCACTGGAGGTGCAAAACCGTTAAACTCACCCATCTCTTGTTTGATGATGATCTTCTAACGTTTTGTCATCCCGATCTGAGTTTAGCACAAACTTTGCTTAATTGTATATGTACCTTCTCTAGTTTTTCTGGCATGGACATGAATCCTTTCAAGAGTCAGTTTTTCTTATCTCTTGATATGGACCACTTGACCCATCAAATGGAAGTTATTTCTGGGCTCAAGAAAGGTACTCTCCCCATGCAGTATTTGGGGGTACCTCTCTTAACAGATAGGTTATCTAGGAGGGAGTGCTTACCCTTATTGGAGAAATTTGATGCTAGGATTAACAAATGGACTCATAAAAACCTTTTCTATGCTGGTAGACTCCGATTGGTGATTTCTGTCCTTTCTTCTTTTCAAGTGTACTGGTCTACCCATTTCATTCTTCCTTCTTCCATCCTTAAGGATATAGAGTCTAAAGTTAGGAATTTTTGTGAGCTAGGAAGGTGGCTTACAAATCTCATGCTAAGGTTAAATGGAGTGACATTATTAGACCAAAAAGGGAGGGAGGTTTAGGGATTAAACATTTGTCTACTTTGAAAAATGTCTTATTAGGGAAAAGGATCTGGTATCTGTTTTATGACAGTGAAGCATTGTGGTTTAAGTGGGTGCATACTATTATTTTGAAAAGGAAAATTTTCTGGAGTGCCCAACCTACTAATAATAGTTCATGGAGTTGGAGAAAAATCTTATTTATGAGGGATAAAATTGGGAACCAATTCAGATTTAGGATAGGAAATGAAAATTCTACTCTTTTATGGCAGGATCATTGGTATCCTAGAGGAATCCTGAAGAACTTCTCTTCTCCAAGAGTGATCAATGGGTCGGAATTACCAATGACAGCAAGAGTCTCTGAAGTTATCAGTAATAATAAGTGGAGCTAGCAAGAGACAACTGTAGAGATCATAGGTAACCTAGAGCCCCTACTGTATCAACCAAATTGATCTAAACCTGATTGTTTGAAATGGTTAGCTAGCCCTTCAAAAAAGTATACTAATGGTTCTACCTATAATTTCTTGAGACCTCCAATACAGAATGTTCCTTAGCATAAACTGGTTTGGTTTAAAAGCAACAACCTTTGATGTTCTTTCATACTATAACTGGCTTTCCTTAAAAAGTTGCAAACACGGGATAAACTTCTCTATTTTCATACTCCTAATCACTGTTCCTTATGTACCTCGGATAATGAGACTAGTGATCACTTATTTTTTGAATGCTCTTTCTCTAAAATTGTGTGGGAACAATGCCTCAACCAATTCCAAATATACATTCCCAATCAGACAAGCCTTCAATGCATTCTCATTTGGTTTAACTAATCCTCTAATATTAGAACTTGTGACATTAACCTTTTCCCCATCCTCCTTTCTGTTACTGTCTATAACCTTTGGACTGAGAGAAATACTCGAACCTTCAAAGATCAATCCATGGATGTGGGGAGCCTATACTCCAAAGTGATCTTCAAAGTTATGGAACATCTCAGCTCAAACACCATGCGAAGGTAATTGCTGAAGTACTTATTCTCTAATAATTTTTCTGCAGGTTTGTTCTTTCAGGTGTGCTAGATGGAGGTCCAATATTTCTTCCGTTCTAAAGTAGATGAGAAGATAGGTCTAGGAAACATTCTTGTTTCCAATCAGCAAAACATGGAGTTGGCAGGCTATGGCCTTTCTAGAAATAGATAAGATGATTTCTAGGAAGAAGTTCATAAACTTTAACAGTTGGAGAACCATCTCCTACGGTTGGAATCCAACAGACTTATTAATGGTATATCAATTGAAGTATATGAGTGGAAACATCATCTTACTCTCCATCTTAAGTTATACTGTAGGTTGATTTGGATTGTAATTATTGATGGTTGATTAATAGTGTTGTAAATTTTTTGTTAGTAAACTTGAGTTACTGGTTAGATAAGCTAAATCTAAAAGGGTTTTTTTGGTAGGAATGTTGTAGTTGTTCTCAGTTGTTTGTGTTTTATTGTAAGGAAAAGTTATAGCTTCCTCACGTATTTACCTTATGTTTCCTTTTGGTAGGTCAGAGATTACTGCTCATGTAGTCTCCAGTGGAGTACACAACATTTCTAATTTGTATAAAATTCTTCTGATTTACCAAAAAAAAGATTTTATAGATGATCTTATGCACCACATTGCAATAAGATATTGGTTAATAATTATTTAACCTTTTGAGGTTTGGGATTTTAGGAACTAAGACTAGGTACGTCTTATTCATTTCTATGAGTAACCTGCCACTCTTAAAGAACTCCTGCACTGCTTTAACAACTAGAGCTTGTAAGAGATTCCATTTTGCTTGAAAAAATATGGCATTGAAGCCATTAGAGCCTAGTGACTTATCAGGGTAAAAGGAAAACAATACTGCTTTGATCTCCTCATTTGTGACCTTTTTGACTAAGGCAGAATGTTGACTAGAGTTTATAGAACCAACCATGCTAGTGATAAGACAAGAGGTGGGTGAAGAGACTTTATTTATCTTTATGAAATGTCTAGTAGCTACCTCTTTCAATGCATATTGTTCATGTATCATTTTGCTATGCTCATCTTTGAGAGTTATTATCTTGTTTCCGTTCCTCCTACCTTGAATCACATTGAAGAAGTATTTGGTATTCCTATCTCTTTGTTAAAGCCATAGAATTATGGACTTTTGCCTTAACTGATTACTGAAGTCTTCAATTACTTGCATATAATTGCTCAATTATGTCTTCTCCTTGTCTATAAGTGCAAGATCGGTGGGATTAGTAGCAAGCATCTTCTGAGTTAAGATAAGATTCGCCATGGCCGATTGTTTATTAAGTTTCAAAGGATCAGAACATTGCTTCAGTAGTTTTAGACATTCAGCCTTGATATTTTTCAGCATTTGAATACACTAAAAAGCATTAGACCCTTGAACTTGTCTTCGAACTAATGCCCTAACTATTGCATCAAGTTGAGCATGATTTAGTAGTGAATTAAAGAATTTGAAAGGTGTGCATCTTTTGCTAGGTCTGCTTTTAATGTAAACATTGACAGGTGTATGATCTAAGAATAATGGCTCCTCAAACATAGCATAGTTGTCTGTCATTGGCGCAAGCCACCAATTGTTTACTAGGCACCTATCTAGCTTCCTCTATACCAACCGTTTTCCCTGCTAATGATTACTTCATGTGTATAACGAGCCTTAAAATTTAAGATCAACAAGTCCAAGTAAAGATGTTAGTGTTGTTAGTTCTTTGATATCTGTATGCGTTAGTCCCCTTACTCCTAAAGATTCAATTGATGATAGCAAGCGGTTGAAGTCTCCAACAATCATCTAGGGAATCGAGATGTGTGAACCAATTTCATGTAAATCTTTCCACAAGCTAGCCTGTTGGAATTCCCAGTTGGCTGCATATACCATTGTAATTGCTAGTGGGACATTAGCAGATTTTAGTAATAAATCACAATGCAGTAATTGCTCATAATAGAATTAGTTAGTATAAATGAGCTGGATCAAAAGCAATAATAAGGGGGTGCTTGGTTTATGGGTTTGAAAGGCATCAATAGGTATGAGAATGAAAAACATTGGTTGGTTATATGTTATTATTGCATGAAAAATATTTTCATATATGAGTTTTAGGGACTACTTCATATCCCCCCAAAAATGCGAGGAATAAAAGTCATTCATTCGTTTTTTAGTAAAATGATATGATTAATTAGAATATGTTAAATTTTGATACCAAAATTTAAAATTTTTTTGTTTTCCCCCTTTTTAGCAATTAAATATAATTAATTAAAATATATTAAAATTAATTAGATATTAAAATTTGATGTAAAATAAAATTTCAATTAATTTGTATTTTTGA
>JANITX010000002.1:109060-143507 GCA_027564395.1 Erythroxylum ulei
CTCAGGTTCCACGACCAAAATAGGGAGAGCAACTAGCAACAAAAATGAAAGCAGAATGAGAAACCTAGCAAAACGAAAACATGCACGAAGACATGACAAAAACTTGCACATTTAGAGAGAGATAAAGGACGGGCAAGACGTGTTACATTTTCTTTTCTCTCAAAATTACGTGTATGTGTTGCTTTTAGAAGACTAGTAGATGAAGATAATGTACTCGCGCGAGTAAGAGGGTGCGCAGAAGAAATGGTTATTATCTTTATTCGTACAAAAGCAAATTAGACTTGGTGTTTTAAAATAAGAGCCCTCGTACGTACAGGTACTCGTAGGTGAGAGAAATTAAATTTTAAATAAAAATATCTGGATCAACAAAATAAATATATACTTTAATATCGCATTTCACATTTCTTGAGAAAAAGCTTCAACGCTCATCGGCGTTTTCATTAACAGAGCCCAGAAATTTACCCCGAGTTCAAAATTTTTGGATGCTTGCTTTTTTTCTGAATTATTGGTAATTTCTCTTAATTTTCCAGGTTTTTAAATCTGTTTTTCCTATTTTTCGCTTATTTTCTGTGAATTTTTAGGTCATAATTATGATATTTTTTGAATTTTCGTCTTCAAGTTGTTATGCAGAATCTTGTCATGCTTGGAAGTCTGATCATAATTTTGTAGCAATCATATTAAAATATTGAGAAAGTCGAAGTAATTCTATGGGTGGAAGGAGGGAAATGTTTTGCGGGTTTTATTTTTTCTTTTTTCCCTTCGAACTCGGGAAGTTATTAGGGTTTTGATTTGGAATTTTACTAGATTCTTTCCTAGATTTTTGTCTCCGAAAATTAAGGGAAAAGTTTTTTTGTGCAGCCAAGTTTAGTAAATTTTTTCATAGTAATTCCTGAAAATTCAAGATCTTCTTCCTCAAGTCCAAGTCCAAGTCCTCTCGCTTGAGACCCGTTGGGTTGGTTTAGGAGATTTAGTTTTCTGGTAGATTTGCGCCAACTCAAAGTTGAAAACTTTCACTTTTTGTTTATAATTACTTTCTTTTGACATATATTTTGGTGATTCTGAAATTAACTATGGACAGAGATTTGTATGGAACGAAATATGTCAGGATCCGAGAAAGGGGTGATGACAAGCAGAGAAGCGTTAAGTGCTGGACTTGAGAACAATCCTACTATTTCGTCGCAAAATATGCGATTACCCTTTGGTCCTGACGCCACACCTCTCTACAAATCACTTACTACGACTACCACCATCACCACCACCACCAACAACAACAATCACCACCACAACAACGCCTCGCCTACCTACCAACAACCGGGAGGCGGAATTGGCGAAGGATCTGCCACCGCCAGTGTTACTGCACCCTCATCGTCTTTGGGGATTAACGTCAATTCAGTGGCGGCTGCTGAGACCGCAGCGAAGAGGAAGAGAGGTAGGCCGAGAAAGTATGGGCCAGATGGTACTATGGCATTGGCTCTCGTATCTGCACCGCAACACCAACAGCAGCCTTTCACCATCACCCAGTCAACTGGTGGCGGTGGCTTCGCTTCTCCACCGTCTGGCAGTTCTTTTATGAATCCTCACCCGACGCCAACTTCATCAGCTAAGAAAGCTAGAGGAAGGCCACCTGGTTCTAGCAAAAAACAACAATTGCAAGCTATGGGTAAGTTAATTAATTGATTTATACATTGTGCTTCGGATAAGTTGCTTCTAAAAATAAACCCAATCTCAGTTTGATGGATGGAGTGGACTCTTGTTTTAATTCTTAGTTTCTGTTTTGAATGTTCTGTATTTTTTCATTTTATATTCTTTTCTTTTCTTTGATTTTGATATTTGTATAACGTGTTGGGATGGGTATATTTTCAATTCAGATGTAGTTTGCTTGTTATAGTGTTTTCATGAATAAATAGAAGTTTTTGGATTTTACAACAGGGATTTATATTTTGATGCTCAAAGGTCGTCCTTTTTTTTTTTTTGATTGTAAGATATCGAATTGTTAGTTGCGAATTGGAAAGAAAAAGAAAATAGTAAAAGAAGCGGCTGTCTATAACTTTGATCTCCTCGGACTCATTTCAGATTCCGTAGTTTTAAAATTACTTATCTGCCCTTTTTTTGTTATTTTTGCCGTGCAACTCTCCCTATTCCACCGTGCAGATGTTTCTGTCGAATTGTTTTCTTCTTCTTTCCTCTTTCTTTCTCTATATTGAACAATTTCCACAGTTTTTATCACTTACACTGCTATAAATACAAGCTTTTACAAATTTCGAATCCTTTCTGTGAAAATGTGGATTTTACCCTTTAAGACTATATGCTTAGTTGGTCATTTGTCCACTGTTTTTACCTGGAAAATATATGGAAACAACAGTCTTTTCCTTGTTCTTTCAAGCTATGTTCATCAGTAATCTTGCTACTTTTCTTTTTCGAAAATTATAATTTTCATGTGATATTTGGGCTATTAATTACTGCACTAATAGTTACTCACGAAGGTTTCTCTCTGCAGGGCTACCAGGGGTTGGATTTACACCGCATGTTATCACTGTGAAAGCTGGAGAGGTTTTTGTTTTTGTTTTTGTTTCTTTTTATGTTTTTGTTTTTGTTTTTGTTTCTGCTTTTGTTTTTGTTTTTGTTTTTAATTTTCATATTTGCTCTTCTGATTGTTTCTGGCACATTTGAGTTTGTTATGATGATATTATGTAGAACCAATGGTTATAATATGTATAACTTCAACCACTCAAAATCCCCCCCAAAAAAAAGAAGACAAAAGCCAATACTGAGTAAAAAAAAATTGAATTTCAAAGGATTCTAATTTTGTTGTAGTTTTACATATATTTGGTATTAATGTATTTAAGCAAATGTTTGAAATGAAAATTGAATGCAATGATATACTTCATTTTTGTTTATTTAATTCTCTCAAGTTGGAGGTTTGAATTTGGCAAGTTCCACTTTAGGTTTCTTCTTCACTGTTTAATTATTAGATTCTGTTAGAATTTAAGGAATATAGGCATCTAATGGATGGTGATTCGATTTTCATGCTAACTTACCTAACTAGTGTTACAATTTAGTATTCTCTTTTTTGTACTAGTATATGTTTATTTTTGATCTTATAATTATCACTGAACCCATAGTCCAATGGTTGGATGACTGTGCTGCTGTTAATGACGTTAAGGGTTTGAACCTTTTTCCTTTCTCCAACTTATAAATAAAAGAAACAGTTGATCTCATAAATAAAGACATAATTGGAAGCTGACATTTTCTTTTATTTGATACTTTCAGGATGTCTCAGCAAAAATAATGTCATTTTCTCAGCATGGACCTAGGGCTGTTTGTATTCTGTCAGCAAATGGTGCCATATCAAATGTAACTCTTCGCCAACCCGCAACTTCTGGTGGAACAGTAACATATGAGGTCTGTCACTTTTCATTTGTTTTGTATTGATGCAACTATAATCAAATGAAGATGCTTTTGGTTTGTGCTAATTTGACTGCAATAAAGAATTAGTGGAAATGTGAAATTGATACGATGGAGGATAATTGATATCTTCCAACAAGTTTCTAAGTAGTGGAGTATGGTTAACACTGCAGATATTTATTGCGATAATTGCAGTTAGTATGGACACAATTGTGGCTATAGTTGCAACAATTGCAAAATATTGTAATGAATTTGATAACAACTGTAATATTTTAGTTGCAACCGCTATTTGCCGTAACTTAAGACATAGTTTGCTGATGCATGTGGTAGTTGTTGATTTAATAAAACAAATTGTTCATTTTTCAAAAAAAAGTTTAGAACATAAAAGCCTGGTGTTTAAGATGGCAAGTTGTGTTCCTAAAATTAATGTTTCTTCATTTTTTCTATTCAGTGGCCATGGTTCTGGCTTCTGGGAAGCTTATGTCTAGGACTATGATCCGTATTGTCATGGGATTCATTGTGGTTATGTGGAAATTTTGTGAGAAGTGCTCTTTCTGGTAGCAGCCATTCATGTTAGATGTGTATGAATTGTCCTATTGTCCACTTTAAACGCTAAAAAACAATTTAATCCGATTCCAAATTTCTAGATTGCGGTAACTTAATATCATTTTGAAAGGTTAAAGAAGACGTGAGTATAAAATAGGTTTCTGACTGGAGATTGCTTAAAAGTTGAAGAAGAAAGCAAACAAGTTGTATTGGAATCTTGGACTTTGAGAAATATCAGTCTTGGAAGGAAAGCAATGCTCCTTTGCATGTAATTGTTTTTGGATGTTGAGATATCTGTGTGCTAACTTTCAATTATGGTTTGGGTGCAACTTATTGACGTCTGCACCACTTTTCCTGAAACAGGGGAGATTTGAAATCCTGTCACTTTCTGGTTCGTTTATGCTGTCAGAAAATGGAGATCAAAGGACCAGAACGGGGGGCTTAAGCGTGTCATTGTCTGGCCCAGATGGCCGTGTGCTTGGTGGCTGCGTGGCTGGCCTTCTTACAGCTGCATCTCCAGTCCAGGTTAATGTCCAGATTTATATGCCAAACTAAGGGCCATCTCCAAATTTACTCATCTATGTTTCTTTTGGTTATATACTGCCGCTTGCACATCATTTCACAACTATTTCCTGTGAGCCATCGGGTGCAACTTGCAGTTGAACTTTTTACTCAACTCTATCCTTGCAAAAATTTCGAGACATTGATCATAGTTGAGACTTAACATGAAAGCTTCTAACTTGTCATTATTTTGGTTTTGAATTTAACTCAAGAACTTTTGACTTTAATTGGTTTGAAATTTAACCTCAAGATCTGTCCTTTCAAGTGATAAGCTTACGACCATGAGGTATGATAACGTATATTCAATCACTATCCTGAGATTTTGACTGTTGTAACATAGTCATTCAAATTCCATACCACATTTAGAATCTAGAATATCTGGATATCAACTCCAAAACGCATAAAAATGTGTACCCTCATTGCTCGAGATCTTAGTGTGGCATATTAACTTCTTGTCTTTCATGGTTATATGCTCTATAATCATCAAGGATTTAGCTTGATGGTAGGGAGGTAGGAATACCTTCTCATAGACAAGGTTGCAATCCTGGTAGGTGTAAGGAGTGAGATTTTAGAATTGACACTTGTATATTTCAATTGCAGTTTGTCAGAATATCTCATCAACTCGTATTAGGATATTATTGCGTTGCTTTTAGGTGTAGTAAGTGCTGTTCTTTTTCCTTATGAAAGGGCTATCTTGTGCATAGATATGTTCAATTGTTTAGCCCAAGCTCATCGAATTGTTGACCTTTTAGCAGTTGCATAAAAAATAGCAGAAATTTCTTGCAAATCATGATTTGAGATTTTCTTCTCAGGGTTTAATATTCTATTAATTAATATAGAAAAAATTTATAAAAATAATTGATAATCATACGGGGTTAGGATTGACCTAAACTGACCCATTATGCATTCGATTCAGCATGCCAACTATTAAAAAACTTATAAGAAACACAAGATAGCCAATCAAAAACGTAATCAAATCCCCCTCTCCATCCAATCTCCCATTGAGTCAAGGCCCGCCATGAGCCTTCTAATCCCAACTTTGACCTTTGAGAATATTGAAAGAGCCTGAATCTCTAATTCTTGCTCTCCCTCAAGGTTACTGATATTATATTCCTAGCTCTTTAATTATCAAAATTTTCAACTAGCAATGGCATGGTTCCTGATAGTGCCTAGATTCTTGCATAATCAACTTTCGTCTTTCTGCAAAATGATTTCTGGTTATCAAAGCTAATGGTCTTCAACTGTCTTTCCATTGCAGGTGGTGGTTGGGAGTTTCATTGCAGATGGTCGAAAGGAATCAAAGTCCGCAAACCAAATAGAGCCTTTACCCGCAATAACAGGAGTTCCTGCAGTTGGTGGATCAACAGGAGCAAGCAGCCCACCATCGCGTGGGACACTCAGTGAATCCTCGGGTGGTCCTGGAAGCCCTCTTAACCAGAGTACTGGAACTGGAGCCTGCTTGAACAGTTTTCCGCATGGCATGTCTGGCTTGCCATGGAAGTAAAACTGCTTATAACTAGGGGCTGACTGATTTGTGTTGACTTAGAGTTTATGTTACTAGGTCTGGAAAGTAGTTTCCTTTCCAATTTTTCTTTAGGTTTTCAGTAACATGGACTACAGGTTGCTTTCCAGCTTGATGCTGTTACTTGCTGAAAGAGTATCAATCAGGCAGTGAAAAGTGGTCCTAAAGATTTGTGTAGTTAGAGAGAAGCCGATGATTGTGTTGAGTTATAGGATGAGATGATTAGCTTATGAATATGGGTTCTTTCTTATCGTAGTTTTCTGTGGTTGTTGTCAGGGTTAGCAAGGTTTGTTGGACTAAAATATTTTTTATTTTTAAAATTAAAAACATGTTTAATTAGATTCTGAATTGATTAAATTTGAGTTGGAAATCTCAAACGTGAATGAAATTTGATCATAAAATTTATCACTGGTTGTTGTATTTGGCAATTCGATTTTCACTTAAATCGTCAGTATCTGTGTATGGCTTGTTCTTCATTTGTTTTGCAGTCGGAACAGAATCACACACGATCGTATCGTACTTTGGTAAAGAAGCAAAGAGTGGAAGGAAAAACGTAGTATCCCTTCCCCAAGAGACACGACCTGAACTGAACTACAATATATAATTTGTATTTTTCTCATGAGATTTTAAATTAAATGAAAATTCTCCGCGGGCTAAATTATTCTAATTTCTAATTTTTAAATAAAAATTTACAAGCTTTTTTTTCCTGGAAAATAATTTTATTCATATTTCAACTTTAATTTGATCAAATATAATTAGATTTAAATTAAATTGAATACCTTAATTTTGAGTTCTCTTAACTTGGACTTGGGGTTGGGTTAATTTGTCCTCTCTCAAAATTTATAGTTTTCTGTTGCGGCTGGCCGCTTCGCAGTCGCCAATTACTGCCATTGCTGACCTCCTCCTCTCTCTCTCTCTCACATACACACACAGAGAAGGAGTAACCTGTGTTTTCCATTTCCGCAGCACAAGAATCCCAGTTTTCGATCTATGTCAAAGATACTGATCGTGCTTACTCCATTTCAGGTATGCTTATGTTTTTTGGTTCTAATACGTATCAAAGTCCTCTCCTTTCCTTGTTTTTCTTTTTCCCCTGTATGTTTTGCGCTTCAATTTGAAGACTTTTGCAACTCAGTTTTGTTGAACCAAAGGGAATCTCTGTTTCCTTTTTTGTGTCTACTATAAGCCCGTTCGCTATTTACAAGGCACAATAGAAAGATTTGTTTGTAGATCCTTCTACGCTTCTGTTCTTTTAGGAAAACAATGTGGAGCTGAATCACGGAGAATGCAGGTTGACTTGATCCCTATCTATCATCCTCAACCCTCTGCTCCGAACTAACGTCTCGACTAGTAGCTTCTTCTTTATAATGCTCTTTGACTTTAAATGGTTAAAGACTTTTGATTGAATGCGACTAATAGCTTCAAACTGAAATTCAAGTTTATTGCTTTATATCTATGTTTTCCAATTCCTTACCTACTGGTTATTTTCTTCTTCTTCTTATACGTGAGACAGGGAGTGAGATGCTTCAGAAGTGTTCAAGTTTTGTCTGAATGAATGCATAATATCTTTGTTATCTATGCCAAGCTATCGCTCTCTATTTGCAATTGTTTAGCTTTTCCTTGATTTGTACGATTACGATTGGCATAATCACATATGTAGGAAAATCTCGGTGCGAGCATCATATACACATGATGTGGAAATTTTTTTTTTGTTTCAAGACTTTTCCGAAGTCGAGGATCTATGTGCCTATATAAGAAAATGCCATAAAATCTAGTTGAATATTTCTAATTCACATACATGTTCATAACACACACACACACATATATATATAGGAATTTATGACATTTACATAAATCAATCATTCATATAATAACCATGTACTTTGTGTGTAGTCTTCTTTGTTCTTTGATCTTCTACTCGTCAGGTTGTTGCAAACTAAAACGACCAAAATAGACCGTCTCTAATGGTATCCACTCAGAGATCGGGAAAACTAACTGAATCAAATTCTTTGATCCGAAAATGGCTAGAATAAATACAAAATTGCTAGCTCTCTTCTTTATTCTAAGGAGAGTAAAAACGTGAGGGAGAGGAAGAAGATGAAGAAGATAAGAAAGATGATAAGAGAATCGTGAAGATGACTTTTTAAAACTTGTAAAACAATTTTACACTATCATCATCCTTTATTTGCTTTTATTATTTTGTCTTTTATCATTTTTATCTTTTATCATTTAAACAATAAATGCACTAAGACAAAAATGCAACACTTCTAAATTATCCCTAGTCATAGGATTAATGAGATTGGACATCGTTAATTCGGATAGACTAGCACATGTCAAACTTCTTGATTTGATCAAGTAGTGAATCTCAGAAACTGTAAATATGAGATATTTAGAGTTAAGATGTAGATGCTTACTAAAGGTATTAAGTACATTAGATGACCTACCATGAGATCATCACATGGATGTTCTATTCTAATGTCAGTGATAATCTTATCATAGCAATGGTGCAAGTATCCTTAGACTTGAGGTACTTAAAGATATCTTGGATACTGATTCTGTGCTTTGACTCCATTCTTTGTTACCTTGCAGAGGTCGCTTATAGGGTGGCGATAGAGTACAACTTGAGGTATTTGAAGGTAATTAAGTAGCTAATAGAAGATTCACCACTTCTGTGATAGCAGAAGATAATACCCACGGCCTCTTGCCGGGGTTATTACTTAGAAATCTCTAGCCGGAGTATATATGTCATGCAGAATGTCTTTATTGACGTATAAAGTAACGAGTCCTAGGACGAGAACTGATATCACTTCGAATAGATTTGACGAAGTCAGTCTAGTGAGAGTTAACACTTTGCCCATACTCATAACCAAGTGAGGTATAACGTAATGAAAGGATGAATTGCACAACAATTGTCTACAAGATGGTTCGTGATGAGCACGGGTTTGTTCATCAAACCACTTACTTTTCGGTCAATTGGGGGTCATAATGTATTGTTAGACGCCACTCATGACTTGCTTGGATTAAGTGTTAATCTAAATGACCAACATAACCGGGAACCTAATGGGTCACACGCATAAGAGTGACTTTGAGGATTCATAAAAAGTTTTAGATAGATATCCATTATATGAAAAGCAATAGAACCAAATGAATCTCGATAAGATTGGGGGATGTCCCGATGAGATCGTGACATTGATATTGCTGAAATAAGTCTCAGGTGTTTTTACACACCCGAAATTCGGTAAGACCGACTTTGGTGTGACTAGACAACCTCAGCATTTATATATATAAGATGTATATAACGTGTAAGATGGGGATAAGGTATTTTAAAAGTGTTGTATTTTTGTCTTATAACATTTATTGTCTTTAAATGATAAAAGACAAAATAATGAAAGCAAATAAAGGATGATGATTTTGTAAAATTGTTTTACAAGTTTTAAAAAGTCATCTTCACGATTCTCTTATTACCTTTCTTATCTTCTTCATCTCCTTCACATCTAGCACTCTTATATTTATTTTAGCCATTTCTAGATCAAAGAGTTTGATTCGGTTAGTTTCTTCGATCTCTGCGTGGATACCGTTGGAGATAGTCTTTTTTGATCGCTGTAGTTTGCGACAACTCGACGAGTAGAAGATCGAAGAACGAAGGAGACTACACACATGGTATATGGTTATTATATGAATGATTGATATATATAAATGCCATGAATTCTTATATATATATATTTTAGGAAAATGTATATGAATTGAGAATATTTAGCTAGGTTTTATGGTATTTTCTTGTATAGGCATATAGATCCTAGACTTTAGGAAAGTCTCGAAACATTTTTTTTTCGTACCGCGTATATGATGCTCGCACTGGGATTTATCTACAGTGATATTATTGTCACTTGTGTCCTGTATAAAGGAGACCCTATAACATGTGTGATGCTATCGATTGGTTGTGACAGTTGTGCATTCTGATTGTGTTGAATTCAAAATTAGTATAGAGATATTGTTTTCAAAATTTTCTTGCCCAGAGTTGCTCATGAGATGTTGCTGAATGTGTCTGTGGAAGAAAAAAAAATTATTAATGTGATTTGATATGTTTATGCTAATTAATTCCCTACTATTCTAGTTGTTGTGTTTATGAACATTAAATGAATAGGCATGCTTGCAAATTCGAGAATAAATTTTAGAAAAATTGTTTTTGGGATTTTCTTTTACCAACCTCTTTCTAAGATGTTTATGAATGTCTATGAAGATGAAATTTTTTTTTGAGGTGATTGAATATTTATTTGAGAATTTCTTGTGTGTTGTTGGGAATGTCTGTGTTGCGGAACACAGATTCCGAATTGGCTTGGTTGCTGAGGTTGGTTGAGTTTTTCTTGGAAATAAATTCTGAAAAAATTCATGGAACATGTTATAGCCTTTGTAATTTTCTCAACATTTATTGAAATTGTTTCAATGATTTTTCAAGCAAAAGACAGAGCTAGACGTTTTTGAGAAAACTGCTAGACCTAATTTGTTTGAAGTGGTGATTGTATGTTTTCTCAGTTTCAATGCCTCAGATCATTTTTTATGTGATCAGAAATATGTTACTTTGATATTCTATATATGTCAAATTGATTTGCTTAAAATTGGGTTTCTAAAAAAGTTTTCGGATGTCAAATATATCATATTAGCGCCTTGTTGGTATATTCAGTTGTCTTGATTGTTTTGGCTGTCACTAGTTATGTGACAAATGTCGAAGTATTCTTTGATGAAGTGGAAACTACCTAGAAATACTTAGGGTGATAGTTTGAAGTTCTCAAATTATTTGAAAATCTAAGAAAATAATATTGTATTAATCTATTTCGAGTAAGCATAATATAATTAAAGTGTTTAATTGGTACATCAGAGTAGAGGGTATTACACTTGGTATATTGGTATTTTGAATTGGAATTAAAAACATACGGATTGAGAAATTAGTCGATGCCAACGTTAGAAAGCAATTCGGTTCAAGAGTTGAATCGAACGTTAAATCTTTAAATGCATAACACGTCACAACCTATATAGGAAAACTTTGTGAGATGGTTGCATTAAAGAATGCATGCTAGGATTGGTTAGGTGGGATGATGGATGATTATTGATATAGATTCAATGTGATTGATGAAATGTCCTAAATCATTTTATACAGGCATTGTGACTATAATCCTACGACTTAGATGAGACCAAAGTATGAAATCCCTCATACATAATATAAAAACTATCGCTTTCCGTTAGAATTCTTTTAGAGTTAGGGTTGTTGGGTAAATCCAAGCCTGCTCTATACGGATATTTTTGAATAGTGGAAATAAGATTTTTGGATTAATGGGTCGGTTTTTACTAGAAGCGTTGATTTGTTGAGTAAACTCAAGG
Organism: Erythroxylum ulei; assembly: GCA_027564395.1. Taxonomy (NCBI): domain Eukaryota; kingdom Viridiplantae; phylum Streptophyta; class Magnoliopsida; order Malpighiales; family Erythroxylaceae; genus Erythroxylum; species Erythroxylum ulei. The sequence continues at coordinate 120,471 of JANITX010000002.1, forward strand.
TCAATGTAGACAGAGGCGTAATTGGGCAGCATACATCAAATATACACGTATCAAGAATTGATAACTCAATGTGTATGCATACATCACGAGTTGATAGCAAACAACACATTTATTGCATTTTGTGCATAATCACATATTTATTGCTGCAAACTGACGATTACTGTGCTAATTGCTGTAAATCTACTAGGTTGTTTGAAAACCAAGTGTTAAAGTAGTCCAGCTTGGTAAATGGAAGTTGGATCGAAACTGAAGCCATCAGTGGTATTGACCGGAACTGCAAGCGAAGGGACAGCTGGACCACCAATTGGGCTCGTTGATACTGGTATCAGTAAAGATGCCTACCTTTTCAGAATTGCACTGCCTGGAATCCGTCGAAATGAAAGTAAGTTAGCTACCTCCAATATTGGAATATGTCGAGCAACATGTGCCAAGCAGATGAAATAAGCCCATCACGCAAACCTTTAAAGGATTCCTAAAAGTATAATTTATAATTTCTATGCCGAAACTTACAATTGGAACTGTTTCTGTTGCATCAACGGAAGTACATGTTCTTCTGGCATTACACTTGCAAAGTTTTGACGACTGCATTTTCTTGTCTTTGCAGGTAAACTAAGTTGTGATGTCAAAGTTGATGGAACTGTGAATATAAAAGGGCAGGTGGTACATGATGGGGGAATCCTGAAAAACTCATCCCGTGAATTCCAGATGAAAGTGCAGCAACTTTGCCCGCCTGGACCGTTTTCCATTTCTTTCAAATTGCCTGGACCAGTTGACCCTCGACTTTTCTTTGCCCAGTTCCGGGACGATGGTATCCTGGAAGTGGTGGTTTATAAGAGTAAGTTGCCCTGTGCTCAAGTAGATGGAAACTTACCACCTTCCTGAGGTTTCTTCGAGAGCCTAATGGCATCCCACTAGAGGGGCTACATTTATGAACACAGACAGTAGTTGCTGTGGTGGTGTAAAATGATTTTCTAACTTTTTTATGTAGAAAATTTGCTCTTGTATTTTCTATCATTATAAATCCTGCTTTATCTTTTTTCTTTTGTCTCGGATTCTTTCGATCGTTCTTCTTTTCTTGCAAGTTTGAAGATGCACCTCAATGTTAAGAATCTTTTCTGAAAAACACCTTCGCTAATCATTACTCTTAAATTTTGTTTCTCCTACCATAAGACTGAAGAAAACAAGTAAACATGCAAGTAGAGCAAACTGTTCTTTATTTGTTCATTTCAGGAGTAAACTTTGTGCTTCTCTGTATCCTACTGGGTCAGGTAACTTACCTAGTTACAAATTTATGGCAGATCACTTCTTTATATTCTCATCAATTACATAAAACACTTCTGCTTGCAAGTACGATTCATGGGATAATCCATTTTCAAGAAGACTATTTACCAATTCTATAAAGAAAGAATCTGCTCGAGATGTTCATAAATGTGAGATGACTTAGTTTTATAGTCAACAATCTTTTGTTATACTTTGTCTTTAAATTTTTAAAAAGATCAGAATTTTATTTCAAGACAATAAGTCCTTTTGGAAATACAACAGAAAAAACCAGACATTTGGCAAAGAGGAGAGAGGCGACTGAAATCAATTAGTTTTAGTTGGGAAAGAAGCCATTTTGTTGATTCCACATAGACCTTCAGGCTTGCCAGTGTTCCTCCTCATCCTGACGTAACCCTTTTCTCCCCACTTTGGTCCCCAGGAATTCTTAACAACGATGTAATCTAAACCCTTGGTTGATCCGTATCCAACGGCTGCCACTCCATGATTTAACATAGTCCCACAGTGACCATCAAAAACACCCTGCAACAACATGACAGTTTAGTGTTATGTTGCTCATTGCCAAAAATTTTAAGTGCTGTAACTACATCTATGACTTACCCCACTATAGAACTGGAAGTCTCTTCCAGAAGCCTCAATGGCTACGCTGAGAGGCTGATTCACAAGTGCCTGCAACAGGCTTTGTTCATTGTTCTGAGGCACATCATGGTATCCACTAATGGTTACTACATCAGATTCTTCCTGAAAAGAAGTATCAAAAAGACATGCAGGCTTGTTCACGTCATGTTTTAACTAAACCGAAACTCAGTAACACCAACTATTTAGTTTTTTACCTTTCTCATTTCGCAAGTGCCCTCCTCCATGATATATGGATAATCCTCTTCCTTATGAAGTCCGCCATTGGAGACAATGAAAGCAAAAGCGTAATCCATAAGTCCTCCATTGCAGCCATTGTTGTAGGTAGTGTCACAGTCGACCAACTCTTGCTCAGATAGTGATGTTAAGTTTCCAGTTACAATCTGATTTATGCCCTCCACTGCTGCCACTGTCGAAAATGCCCAGCAACTACCTGTATATATATACTTGCACTTAGTTGTTGCCACTTTTCAACAGAAAGATTTCATGGAAGGAAGAGAGCATTGTGTATATATAGGAACTTGATTACCGCATGATCCTTGGTTTTTGACAGGAGTAACTGCGCCTTTCTGTCTCCAATCCACGGACTTTGGAATATCAATGACATCTTTGTAAGCGAACTGCTCAGGGCACTCCCTTGTTTTAGACAAGTCAACCTTCAGTCCCAGGTACGTCTTCTTGAACTCTTCGTGGCTCAAATCTGCAAACTCGTTCAAGCTAAGCCAATAGTTGGTCACCTTCTTGTTAGTCTCGTCAATGTGGAAAAGATTATCCTTGAAAATCTCAAACCTATGCAACTTCTCTTCGATGCTCTTATAAATTTTCCCGTGTTTTTCCATCCAAGATTCGAACAGATCGACGAGCCTGTCCGTAGATTTCAAATCATCTGGGGTGTACCCAACGATTGAGAAATCACGAGCCATAGCAGAATTGGCAGAGATAAACACAGAGAAAGCAACGAGGAAGAGCATTGAAAAGGAGGAAGGAGCCATTTTTTATATATATAGGATGAAAGAATTATGAAGTAAGGAGGATGGAGATAAAGGGTGGGAGATATCGGGTTTATATAGTTTGTGATACAGATATTACTTTAACGTAAAGTTGTTGGATTGTGCTGTTTTTCCTGAATACTACACTGTCTCTTCAAGAATGGTTTTGCACAAACGGCTTTGAGTCTAAGCATTCATATCCTCAGAAGTCCTCATGATATGGTTGTTATAACGTAACATAACGCAATATGCCGTGACCTTGAATATTCCTTCCCCTCTGGTTTCTACCGAGACGATAGATAAAATGATCCAATCCAAAACACAGGATATAAGCCTCTGATGTTATGACAAGCAATTCATCTGTTCTGTTGTTATCTTTTACTTGGGTGAGTTCTTCGAGTCATCACCTGATCATATTGCACACATAAATTTCTGCAATTCATCAAATACATTCATCCCCTCTAAACCTCTAGATACCCTCTTCCAACTCTTTTTAAAGCACTTGCCTGTCCACACCATATTAAAATGTTGACAATGGAAGACCTTCTTCCTGTACTAGCAGGTGAAAACACAGAGGAGACAGACAGGTTTGCCTCCTGGTCTCGATTAAACCCTACAGATGAAGAGCTCATAACATTTTACCTCGCTTGTAACGTTTTCAGTGGGAATTTTCGTGGGTTGAAAATAGCTACAACCGATTGATTGCCTCTCTAGGATCTGATAATAGTTACAGAACAATATGAATATTAAATGTTTACGATGCAGGAGGGATGGGTCATTTGCAGTATATTTCACAAGAATGGAGAGAAGAAAACTGTATTTCTTCAAGGGGAAAACATTTTCTTGGATTATCTGCTTCTTCACCTTGCATGCAATTCCAAATATTACTTGCCTCCACTGCTTAAATTAGTAGACTGTCAATCTCATACTCCATTAGAGAGCCTCTAAAACCCTTTTCCGGCTCCTAATAACCATGAAAATGACCTCAAAACCATGGATGCGATTGCCAACAGCTCCCCAACATCGTCTCTACTTTCACTGAAGATTGCTATTTGATGGAGCAATCGACTGCTATTTTGAAACAGTGTAATACAGAGGCAAACTTTTATCATGTCCAAACCTGGTCCCAGCTTGGACAAGATTCAGTCAAATTCATACTAATCTTCCTTTTCCTTTGAGATGGATTTCGATGTTTTGGGCAACATATCAGCAGCTGTACTACTGTTGCAGACAATACAGTTTACAAATGCTTTCAGGCTTTTTGACAATGTTAGATCAGCCTCTTAGGTGGTAATGAAGAATCTGGGTCATAAGATGGTTAAATGTCTTAAGGACTACTGATGCTCCCTACTTTGGATCATATATACGTACTTAGTCTATGTACACCAACTACGGCATGTTTGCCCTTTGAATTATGTACTTTAAAGATTTACAAGAGCTTTAAGATTTAGAAGCTAAAATTGATGTGCAAAATATAAAGAAGAAGCAACAAAGCTGTAATTATTTCAATTAATGAAGCATAAACTTAAAAAAAGTAGAATCACAACAGAACAACACAAAAGGCAACGAGAAGCACTCTAAGGCCATGAATGTTTAGCAAAGACGGATTCATTAATTAGAAACTGATCACTGCTGAAGATCTCCATGAAGAACATTTCACAACTCAAATTTCTCCAAAACAAAGTAACAATTCAATAACAAAAACCTGCTAACAAGAGAATCCAACATTTTATTAGGATTCTACCAGAGGATTATTACATGCCCAAATAGAGTAGCCAAAACATTCACTTGCAGGCCAACCCTTGCATGGAAGATGCTCCTGTAGCAAACCTACAAACAAAAATTAGGCATATTTTGAGGCATTACCCTCAATTATAACACAGATAGTGAAGAAGTGTGCGGTATAACTTGTGGAACAAATCTATCTTTTTTTTTTTTAATAGATCAAGAAACTGTCAGAATGCATTATTGATCCTTTCTATAGCACTAAAACCATGAAAGACAAGAATTACCACTATCAGATAATTGTAGAACACAATTAGTTGATAAAGGTTACAGTATTGTACATATATAGTGAGTTGTCGCTGGCACAAACACGAACCCCGTCGTCATCATCAAGGATGGCCTTGTATTGTAATTTGTACAAGTAGACTTATCGAATTAGAAATATGAAAGGGAAACAGAGACAGGGAACCACACAGTACCCAATTTTAAATTCCCAAAACTAACAAGACCAAGTAATTAAAGAAAAATCAAGCATAAATCACATGAAATACAATAATGAGCAAGTAAAAATGAAGGAAAAAAAAGTAAAATCCAAAATCCATGATTTCAGAAATCCCGATCCGCCTTCTATAACCAACGAACATGACACTGGTATTTCAACGTAAAAGACCCAATAATTTCAGAAGTAATATTCCGCAAGAAAAGAAAAGGAACCTGAAGGAATAATTTTATTTGGAAGATTGATGGTTTTTAGAAGAAGAAGCATAATCAGGCGGAGAGTAGACGAGAGCAGCCACCATAGCTCCCGGAAGCACACCGTACTTGGCCACAGCTGCCAGCTTCGTCACCAACGCCTCTCCCTTCATCCACGCCATTTTTTTCTTCTTCGCTCAGTTTCTCCTTCCACAACTCGATTCCGTTCGATCAAATCCTTTTGCAGAGTTAGGGCTTTGAATTCCTATTTCACCCGGAGCAGAAGGATACAAATTGTTGGGCCTATTTTGGCGCCAGCCCAGCCAGAGTAATTGGATCCTTATTATCTGCTAGAGTTTAATATTTATAAAAAGCGTCCCATATATATATATATATAATTTTTATTAAAAGCTGTATTTTAGGATGAAAAAGGAAATTTCGTGAGAGCAGTATTTGGTTATTTTGTAAGGTGCTTTAGTTTAGGTGTGATTGAAGTTGTAGGGTTGCAGGAAGCGTTAGCTTGGTTCTTATCTCTTTGTTGTGGTTAAAGTGCTTTTTTACTCGTATGCCTAAAAATTAATTTTTGTTATAAATAATTTTAATAATAATTGGACTGAATTTAGTAGAGTCATTTTAGAATGTAAACAATTATTAAGCGCTAGATCTTAGATTAAGGTTTATTGGGTTCGTGCCCGCAGGGCGTAGCTCAGTTGGTTCCGGAGGGGCTGATTTGCTCCAAGGTGCAAGGTTCGAATCTCACGGTTTGCAGTGTGAGAGCAACATTCTTGAACCCCTTGTGGGCTTTGAGAGTAGGCTCCTTGTAGCCTGTGGGTTACTCACCTCTCCCTTAACAGGCCGTTGAGTACCTGATTTACATCCTTCCAGTTACTTTATCGGGCCAAAATGTGGGAGGCCCTTTTAATTGGGATTCAACCTTTTGCTCCAAGGTTTATTGGATTCGTGTCCGCGAGCTAATGTAGAGGCTCATTAGTTGGGATTTTCCCATAATGACTTTGACTTTGTTAAAAAAAAAAAGAAAAATGAATTTTATTACATTTTTTAAGAAATGTAACACAATTAATTAACAAGCATAATCTTAAGGTCCTCCATGGCATTAATGGAAGGAATAGTAAGTGTAATCAAGCGGTGTCTCCGGAAACGGTTTTGGCAGCATCGCCGGAAAGTGTGGGACCTTCGGTGGCTCCACCACCTTGATCACGCTTGACTTGGAGGTGTCCCTGGGTGCCATAAGCATTGCTTTTGTAGTCCTCCAGATCCGCGTACTGTAAGTAAGGGCTGGTCTCCAATGGCAGCCCACCTTCTCTGGATCCTGATTCTGATTCCAATTCTTCATTCCTTCTTATACTCGCTTGCTGTTTGTTGCCTTGTTGCTGCTCCATTTCTAAATTCTATTTCTTTGACGTGATGGTTATGGAGGTAGAAATAGATAAATAGATAACTAACACGTATATATATATATATGTGTGTGTGTGTGTGTATAATAATGACACTGCCTGCTTATTTCTCGCCTCATCCTAATGGAATTGTCCGGTCCCTCCTTGTTCTCAGGGACTTTTTGAGGAAGAACAAGTCTTGATGATGACGACGACGATGACATATAGTAATGAATGGGATCGGACCAGCTATCACTTTCATGACACGAACTTGTATTATCCTTCACACATTTTCGTACACATATTTCATAACCACCATTAAATCATCACTCATGGCAGTTTCTCCACCTCACACCATCTCCAGTTCTCACTTCTCACACTTTTGTCTCTTCCTTATCTTTTTCGTTGCTTGGTCTGTGACTGCAACCAAACCAAACCCCCAGGGTTATAACCTTACCTTTCTCCATAACTATGGCTGCAGAATACTCTGGCAGGAGAGATTCTAACGCTCAGCTATTGGAAGAACTCGAAGCGCTCAGCCAATCACTCTACCAAACTAACACTTCAACAACCACCCGGAGAACTGCCTCCCTTGCACTTCCTAGAACTACTGCAGATGAGATCACCAAAGTTCCTGAGAAGTCATCTTCAAAGCCTCGCTTCGCGAGACGTATGTCCTTGTCACCATGGCGTTCTCGCCCAAAGCCTGACGATGATGAGGAGGACAGCAAGAACCCTACCAAAGTGTCCAATCAATCTGACATCAGGAAGCTGGGCGAGAAAACAAGTTCCGGTGAGAAGAAAGGCATATGGAAATGGAAGCCTATGAGAGCTCTTTCGCACATTGGGATGCAGAAGCTGAGCTGCTTGTTCTCGGTCGAAGTTGTGGCTGCGCAAGGCCTTCCAGCTTCCATGAATGGTCTTCGCCTTTCTGTTTGTGTCAGGAAGAAGGAAACGAGAGAAGGTGCTGTTCACACCATGCCTGCAAGGGTCTCACAGGGAGCTGCGGATTTCGAGGAGGTTCTGTTCTTTAGGTGTCATGTGTACTGCGCTCCAGGACAGGAAAAACAGCTGAAATTTGAGCCGAGGCCGTTTTGGATTTACATGTTTGCAGTTGACGCTCAAGAGATTGAATTTGGAAGAAGTTCTGTGGACTTGAGTGAACTAATTCAGGAATCTACAGAGAAAAGCCTTGAAGGAACTAGGGTCAGGCAGTGGGACACTAGTTTCGATTTGTCAGGGAAAGCCAAAGGAGGAGAACTGGTTCTCAAGTTGGGGTTTCAGATTATGGAAGATGGAGGGATTGACATCTACAATCAAGCTGAAGTATTCAAGTCAAGTAAAACAGGAAATTTTGGTCGTAAACAGACAAAAACATCGTTCAGTGTTCCTAGTCCTAGAATGACAAGTAGGGCTGAAGCTTGGACACCTTCACAGACAAAACCAGCTGCAGAACTTCAAGGAATTGATGACTTGAATCTTGACGATCCAGCCCCGGCTCCTGCTTCAGCCTCTTCTTTCCAGAAATCAACAGACCTAGAGCCAAAAGTTGAAGATCTTGATCTTCCGGACTTTGAGGTTGTAGATAAAGGAATTGAGATTCAGGATAAAGAAGAGGCCAAAGATGCAAAATCTGAAGAAACAATTGGAGAGAAATCAACTTCAAGCGAGGTTGTTAAGGAGATAGTTCATGATCAGGTTCATCTAACAAGATTGACTGAGCTTGATTCTATCGCTCAGCAGATAAAAGCCCTCGAGTTTATGATGGGCGAAGAGAAAATAGTGAAAACAGAGGATGAAACTGAGAGACTAGATGCGGAGGAAGAAACCGTAACAAAAGAATTTCTCCAGATGCTTGAGGAGGAAGAAGAAATCGACGCATTCAAATTCAATCACACTGAAATTCCGTATTTGCAACTAGAGGCAGATGATGATGAAAGAGAGGCAGAGTCCAAAGTGTATCTCTCTGATCTTGGAAAAAGCTTGGGCTGTGTAGTGCAAACACGGGATGGAGGGTATTTAGCTGCTGCCAATCCTCTGAACACCAATGTTGCAAGAAAAGACACTCCAAAATTAGCAACGCAGTTATCAAAACCACTTGCTATTTCATCCCAAACATCCATAAGCGGGTTTGAACAATTTCAGAGAATGGCAGCCCTTGGTTTCGAGGAACTCAGCTCTCAAATCCTGTCCATTATGCCTATCGATGAACTAATAGGGAAGACTGCAGAACAAATAGCTTTTGAAGGTATAGCTTCTGCAATCATCCAGGGAAGAAACAAAGAAGGTGCTAGCTCAAGTGCTGCTCGAACTATTTCTACAGTTAAAACGATGGCAACTGCGATGAATGCAGGCAGGAAAGACAGGATTTCAACTGGGATCTGGAACGTGAATGAAAATCCATTAACAGCAGAGGAAATTTTGGCATTCTCAATGCAGAAGATTGAAGTAATGGCCGTGGAAGCTTTAAAAATTCAGGCAGAGATGGTAGAGGAAGAAGCTCCCTTTGATGTTTCGCCATTGATTATTGAAACAGAACGTAATCATCCTCTGTCCACCGCAATTCCGCTCGAGGATTGGATTAAAAAACATAGCTTGGCTACTTCAGACGGTGTGGCAACACTCACTGTAGCAGTAGCTATCCAGCTACGCGACCCCTTGAGGCGTTATGAGGCAGTTGGTGGTCCTATGGTAGCACTTATTCACGCAAAACCTGCTGGCATCAAAGAGGACAAGTACGATGACGAGAAGAGGTTTAAAGTGACAAGCTTGCATGTAGGAGGTTTGAAGGTAAGGTCAGGAGGGAAAAGGAATATGGGGGATAGCGAGAGACAAAGGCTTACAGCAATGCAGTGGCTGGTTGCTTATGGACTGGGAAAAGCAACAAAGAAGGGAAAACATGTTCTTGTAAAGGGACCGGACCTGTTGTGGAGCATTTCCTCGCGAATAATGGCTGACATGTGGCTCAAACCCATGAGAAATCCTGATGTTAAGTTTACCAAGTAGGTAAAGAGACTCTTTACCACTCTTCCCAGCTTCTTGGAGGATTAGAAAATGCCTCAACATTCAGGTCTTGGAGAATGTTTTTGGATCAACAATCTGTATTTAGATTTCGTGCCAATAAGATTCTTAATTCAGTGAGCATTTCAATTGTAAGCTCTCATGTGATAAAAAGAAACTGTCTTGTTTTCCCGGAGTTTTGATAATCCTAGGACTGTATTGAAATGTGAACCCCATCATTTCAAAAAAGGAATTGTTTCAAAACCAAACTCACTGCATCACACTTGATATGCATATCCAAAAGCAAAACCGAAGATCAAATTTTTATGCAAGCCCATTAAACCTTTTCGGACATTGGAAACAGTAGCCCGACTTCAAAGAATCCCAGGACAGGACACCGAGTCGACGGGAAATGGAGTATAAACGCATAAAGATGAATTGGGAAATGTATTTTCTGAGTTATGAAGGCGAGCAACTTTTGCATGATCGAGGGATAGTGGCGAGAACAGTGTAAGTAGACTCTTAAGTCAGTGACGTTTTTGATCAGGTAGTCTGATATTTGGTCAGGTCTTTCTACTGCAACTGAACTTTGCGAACGGTTTTGAACAGTAAGGACCGGAACATAGAGCAAACCTCGTCGTTCACTGAATCAAAGAGATTGATATATCCAATAGTTGAGGAACAAAAGAACTTGCTGTTGGACAGGAACCAACCGGTGAAAAGGAGAAAATCAGGTTATATGGACCTGAAGAGGGTTGCGAAACCTGTGAGTGGACAGAGTCCTCTTACTGTTGTATCTCGGCGGGGAAGCATGACGAACCAAAGCATGCCTCTTATGGATCCTCTTGTGATCCTTTTCGGTAGTATTCCTGAAAAGCTCCCTGACAAAGGAATCATGCGAGGCATGCTTTTCCCCAACTTCGGTAGCATGTTTTGTACAGCAGAGCCTCGTGTCAAACATGAACATTGGGGCGAAGAAAGCTTACGCAGGGAAGATGAGGATTACGTGTCAGAGGCTGCTGGAGGAGATTCGGTTGACAATTTGCAAGAGTCCACAGATTTCACGGCAGACAACAAACATAGAGAAAGATACGCCACAAGACACCACAACCCACTTCCCATGGGAGTGTCCCTGAGCATCAGACGCCATAGTAGTCTGATGTGAGCCAGCTTGCTCTTTATTCCAAGGAGCTTATAGATCACCATCCCGTTGGATCTGCAATGGTTCATACAGCTGAAACTACCTAAAAAAGGGCCGACTTGGGTTGCTTTACTTAATCCAGAAGGGAAGGATTGTAATTCAGATACTTCAGCAGCTAGCTATCCAATGATGTTCTCATAATCTTCTCGTTCTTCATCTTCCTGTTTCGGTTACCTAAGTTTTTAAGAGGTAAGTCGTAGAGTGTTATATATTGCCTAGTTATAAACATGTACATGGATTTATAAGTGATAAGGTTAACTATTCAAACAACTAGTTCTAATTATTTGGATAATAGTTGACTCAAGCTCAATTTTTATTAGCGGACTCTACACTTTTTCCATATTAAAAAATTCAACATAGTATCAGAGCAGGTTTGACCTGGATTATTAATTTTTCGGTTTGTTTGTTTGGATGTTTATTCCCAACGGCCCGGTCCGGTTTTCACTGCGTATATTTCAAGTTAAACTAGATGTCCAGCCTCAATTGTACCTGATGGGGAGTATTAGAGTGTCCCATATTGCCTAGACATAAATATGTTAAAGGGTTTATAAATAATAAGGGTCAATTATCCAAACAACTAGTTTCAGTTATTTGGACAATAATTAATCCAAACTCAATTCTTAATAATAGACTCTACACTTAATCCATATTAAAATTTCAATACTAAGTGTACACAGTTTTCTGGTAGAAAAATAAAGGCCTTTTCTTCTTCTCGCAGATGACTCCTACTCTACACAATTCCATCGCTGCGAAATCAAATCACACTAATTCTCCTACTCTCCTAGCCAATGGCAAGGGAAGAAGTACAGGAGAAGAGTTTTATACTGAATTATACGTAATTGAAACAAGCGGATCCGTGGCGCAATGGTAGCGCGTCTGACTCCAGATCAGAAGGTTGCGTGTTCGATTCACGTAGGGTTCAAATCCCGCCCTTTTTGGTTTATTCTTCTTTTACATCCGCTCCGTATAGTAGTGGTTAGGTTTCTCGTGGGCACGAGTATAAACTGAAATAACTAATGAGTCATTAAGCATACCAATTATTCCCGCCACCTGAGATTGCCCCACCCAATCCAAGTTCTTTTGTTTTTTTCACTATTTCTTTTAAAATTGAACGGTTGCAAACAAAATGGATTTTGGTTTTGTCGTGGACCGAAACAGCTAATTACTATCCTTGAGAAAAAGAATGGTTTGTCTCACTTACAAGTTTAGTGCCATTTTCAATCATATCTTGTGGCTCATTCATTATTTATTTAGTACTGATATGCTCACCCCTCTACACAACCAACCATTCCTTTGTTAATCAAATGCAAACCAAAGTCGTTTACCCATTATGACACTTACCTGTTCTAGGCACTAGCCATTGCCATTTTCTTACACGGAATCATAGGTGACGTGCCTGGGTTCAAATCCTCTGGACCTTTCCCCTGTGCACTCGTGTTCCAACCATAAAATTACATGGATTGGATGATGTTAGAAGTAGAACAAAGGGCACATGCCTCAGGCTCAATGTAGTTGCTTTAGGCCTTAATTATGTGACTAAAACACTTCCTCAACAACCTTAGTAATTATAAGGCATTACATTTGGTAAATAAGACAGAACATCAAACGACGAACACAGTACATTAACCCCAGCTGTCTTCTTACAATTGAAGAATGTTTTTAAGAACCAACAACGAGAAATAACCAAAAATTCCAATCTTATTATTTAAACTTAATCAACTAAACACTTCCTCCCATCCTGATAGCAAGCAGCTCTTCTAATTTTAGATTTCTTTCTCAACAAATACTCATTTAACTTATATTATATAATTACAGTAAACATATAAACTAATTACTGAAATTAATATATGGAGGCTTGCTATGTACTAAAGAAAGAGGCAAGATGGGAGAGCTAGGGCAAGAACCTATTCCCATCATCTTCTCGCTCCTTTAGTGTCGCCTCAGTTTCAGCTCCGCCGCTAGAACTTGCCGCCGTCGGCAATCCACCGCACTTCTGGCACCGCGCCACCACCAGAATCTGGCGGCAGGACGGGCAAGAAGAGTGAGATCCCAGCCAAGTGTCGATGCAGCTCACGTGGAAACCATGTCCGCACTGAGGCAGCACCCGGATTTCGTCCCCGGTGGTGAATTCTGTCAAGCAAATGGCGCAGTCGGAGAATTTGACGGCCCAGTCGGCCGAGAAAGTTTGTTTGGGGAGCGAACGAAGGATCTTCTTTTTCAGGCCTTTGTTGGCGACCGAAGGCGGCGGCGGAGGAGGAGGATTTGTAGTGATGCGAGACGCGGCGTTGGAGGAGAAGCGGCGGAGCCAGGCGCAGCGAGCGACGGCGATGAGGCCTAGAACGCAAATTAAAGCGCAGAGGAGGGCCGCCAGAATGACCACGAAGTCGGAGTCCACAGTTGCAGGTTGCTGCGGCGGCGGCGACGAATCCTTGGTGGAGTGAGCTGGGGTCGCCGAGGAGTTCACGGCGGTTAGGAACCTGAAGTGACGAGTCATGTGAAGGAAATTGGTAAAGCAAACACTCGTGTCTGGTTGTCTTGTCCGAAGGGAGAGAGAGAGAGTGTGTGTGTTGGGTGCGTATGTAACGTGTAGTTAATCATGTGGTATGTAATGCTGATATTAAAATTGGCAATAAAGGAATCTGTTGGCGCTTCGCTTGGAGTTGGACATCAACTTTACTCAACTCTCTCTATAATTTACAAATTTTATTTAAAAATTATATCTAATAATATTATAAAAGAAAGAAAGAAAGTTGGAGACTTTTGTTGACTCTGGTAAACCAAATTAGAAAGGGGATAAACCCAACCCACCACTACAAAAGGTTTTGTTTTCCACACAACAATGAACATGGCTCAAGACATGGCTGCGCCGAAAGACCCAAAAGCGATTAGTGGACTGGTAGATAAACACCAAGAAGATGATGTGGACTAGGACTAGGACCGGACTGCACTAGACCATGCCAGTTGTCAGTAGGACATATAAGCATCTTAAGCTTACTTGCGACGTTGGACTGCTCTGGTCGGTTGCTATGGTCCGTCCAAGTGTTAACAATATCCTCGTCAATTCCTCCAAGAAATTACTAAATTAAGTGAAGCCAGGCCCAGAGGGAAGAGTCCTAACGATTAGGATTACGCAAAGAACATTTGTGATTCACAGTTCCATTATTGACTTTTGGAGGTGAGCACAATATTGTATAAATTGACTTGAGACCAAAAGTTTCATAAATTCCCTTCAAAATCTAAGCTAACATAATTCGCGTTTCATAATAGAACTCTCACCAAACATTAACCAAACTCATGGCATGGTTGTCGTCACCTGAATACCACCTCCCTTCCTGCATTGCATGCATCAATCATTATGGACATGGTGGGATCTTGAACATCTATAAGAAACAGTGAAAGGTGGTATCTTGAAAATCTATATATATATATATATATATAGATATAAACAGTCACAAGGTTATGGCATTGCTACAAACACAAGATGATGATGATATCAAGAGAATAAGTCCTCCTGTCTCAACTTTCAAAGGTTTGACTTAGAAGGTCTTCCTCTGCAGAAGTTGCCACAGGTGCAAAATGACATCTCCATTATTAAGCATGCGTGCTCATTAATCATATGAAAAGAGAAAAATGAATTCAAGGATTTATTTTGTATACACAAGAAGTGCAACCCAGTACATATTAGACATCTTATAGTATTCACAACCAAGTCATATATATCATCTGAGTGCAACTCAAACAAAAAGAACATGAACTTTGCAGGTGCAAATCTCAACTTCAAAAGAACATCTCTAGTACATTTCCTTACAAGTCAAACCTCACATTCCATCGACCGTTCAGGTCTGCATTCAGAGTCCAATTATTTTCCTTAATCTGAAAATAGGGCACCTGAAAGATAGGGAGAAGAAAAATAACTTATAACACTGCAAATGCAAGTTAATTATATGATTTGATCAATGTCAAACTTCTGGATTAGCTAAGAAAGCAAAACGAAGCAAAGCATATTTGACAAAATCGTGCCATATAACTTGCCCAGAACATCACGACTGCGTATAAGTGTATCAAGCAACAACAGTTACTTTCAAGAAGAGAATATCAGTTGATAAGCCAGAGGAACCAACGATGGAAAAATGGAAGAATGCATTATGAAACAGAAAAAACACATAAAGCACAGGAAAAGAATATTCTTCATGATAGATGATTGCATTTAGAAATCATAAGTTACAAAATTCACCTCCTTAAAATATTTAAACACAGAATGGATAGAAACACTAGGCAATTAAGTGTCTCAAGTTGAAGGGGAAGTTTACCTTATCGATTACTTCGTATCCGACTTTGAACCTAACATCCTGATGTTTCTGAAAATTAAGTATACTACAAGAGAGCTCTGCAGCTCCTTTTGGCTTCCTCTGTTGGGTATCCAAAACAGTTAGATGCATAAACAAGCTAATGGATCAGATTCATATCCCTAAAAAACAGCAAAATATAAAACAAGGTTGTGGAAGAAAGTGGAAGCAAAGACATCAACGGGCAGTCGGATGATAGATGCTGGAATTTTCATAAACAAACTACACTTCTAAGTAGTTTTCACCAGATACAGAGAACCAGAAGTACCAACCTCCTTGAGCTCTTTGTCGAAATTGCATCGTCCCTTAACGATGAAGTTTAGCAAGCCATCATTAGTCACATGAAATGACTTCTTTCCGCGTATGCTATAATGTAGCTTTTCATGTCTTGTGTAATGTACCCCTACACCAAGACTGGCCGATAACTACAATTGATTGTCACATTTTTGTTAGAGAAAATCAAAGTTTTGCAGATGTAAGAGCTTTGATGATACTACAGTAAGCAGGAAGGAGACATACTTCTGGATGGAAATGCCTAATCATCGCACCAAAGTACGAAGGCGCTCCAATTTTCGTGTCTAGCTCTCCATGCACCTAACGCAAAGGTTGAACATTTGAACAAATCAATGTTCGAGCTTGAACTCAAAACAAAATATAATTGTGGTTTTTAAAATGAACAATCCAAAGAAACCAAAGATTAGGAAATTGGAGATTGAGATTTTTGTGAAAACCAAAGAAAAGACAAGAACAGACCTGAAAATGGGTCTTAGAATCTATGTGGAGTTTCTCCTTGGCGTGAATTCTCAGAGCTTTGGAGTCAAGTCCATATCTCAGAGACGTCTCCATATCTTTCCACCACAATCACTAGGAATCTCCTTCACTTTCCCTGGAAACCCTAAAAAGTAAAAACCCCAACTTTAGTTCGCAGGCGAACTTGGAGTTGGTTGGTCGTTTGTTTGAATAATACTACCTGCCTCTATCCAATCTGTACCCCAATCCCCAACCGCTGGACACCGCGATTTCCTTCAACTAAACGCAACGTTTCGTCTCCTGGGCCGGGGTGAACTCGGCCCAATTTGGTCTCAACATCTAAATGGAAGTGAAGATATTGACGGGGTCTGAATTACGACGCTAGAAGAATAGCAACGGTGAGCGAGAGACTCCAAATTGAGGCTGTGCCGCGAAGATGAGGTTGGTTACACTAGCGTTGGCTATTGCACTGCTCACAACGCCTGTACTTTCCGATCTGATCCTTCTTAAGGTCGATCGACGTGTAAGTTTCGATCTCCTTTCTCTTCTCCACTTTGTACTCATCTCGTAGACCTGCACCGAAAATGCATTCTTGATCTGTCAAGTTAGCAGATTTTTCTTCAAGATTTGAGCTCGGAAGAAACTTGACTTGGGCCAATGGATTTCAATATACATATCGGTGCTTTTTTTTAATCATATTTTGAAGTTTGTTGGATGAAAGAAAGGAAATTTTTATTTCACATAGATTTTATGTATATATATATGCATACTGTTCCTGTGTTTTAGATTCTGCAAATGATTATGCATTTCTACCCTTCATCGGATTCTTGCGTTTGTTGACTCTTCTCACTATTTCCTGTTGCAGGTTGATTTGACATCACATATTGTTCGCATCACTTCAACGTTAAAGGTGCTTGATTCATTTCCCTTTTCCTGTTGATCTTGAGTTAGAATACGCTGTTTTGGATCTTATTTTCTTATTGCATTCAATTAGAGGTAGTTTCCTGTGGGCTAGAACTATGATTGTAATGTTATCGGTTTCATATATCTGATCTTTTTTGGTATCTGACTAATTTCTAGGTAGAAAATGGTGGTTCTGATTTGGTTTCGGAGATTTTGCTTGCCTTTCCTGAGCTTCAAGTAAATAATTTGGCCTATTTGGCTGCAACTACTAAAGAAGGAAAAGGGAAATCGAAAACTTCTGGTGCTGGCCTCCCTATCGAAGTAGCCAATCCAGAAGGAATGCCTCCGGCATTGAGGTTTTATTCTGTATCGTTACCAAAGCCTCTGAGTGAGGGGGAGATCCTGAATTTGGATGTTTTAGCAGTATTTACACATACCTTGAGACCATTTCCTCAGGAAATTACTCAAGCTGATATTCAACTGGTAGTGTTCCAGGATAGTGCACACTATCTCTCTCCCTATGCTGTAAAGGCGCAGTCACTAACTGTTAAACGTCCCGAGTCTATATTGGAATCATATACAAAATTGGAGAACACAAAGGCTCAAGGCTTAGAAATCAAATATGGCGCTTATGAAAACCTCGCCCCTTTCTCGTACACACCAGTAGCTGTCCATTTTGAAACAAAACATCCCTTTGCTACTGCTCCCGAAGTAGTTCGAGAGATAGAAATTTCCCATTGGGGCAATGTGCAGATCACCGAGCATTATAATATTGTCCATGGTGGTGCTAAAAGTAAGGGTGAATTTTCCAGGTCAGTTGTTATATTTTAATGAGTTTTTGGTTTCTTTTCTGTTAATAAGGCTACACCAAAGTTTGATACCAGTTTCGTCAAAACATTTAGGCTCGAGTACCAGGCAAGGCCCCAAATTCGAGGTGCTTCAGCTTTTAGGCATCTTGTTGCAAAATTGCCACCAAGAGCCCATTCCATTTATTACAGAGATGAAATTGGAAATATATCAACATCTCATGTGTGGGGTGATTCCAAAAAGGTTAATGTTTTGATTCGATAGCATAAATTTGTTGACTTATTAGTTTTGATTTTGACTCGATTCTATTTTTTCAATTGCAGACAGAACTTTTGATTGAACCTAGGTATCCCATGTTTGGTGGTTGGAGAACTGCCTTTACCATTGGATATGGATTGCCACTCCAGGACTTTTTGTTTCAATCAGAAGGAAAACGTTTCCTGAACATTACATTTGGCTCCCCAGTGAATGAGTTGGTCATTGATAATCTAACTGTGAAGGTTAGAGATATACTGTTTCTCTTTGTTTCAGATCTCTATAGGTTATTTAGTGGTTTCAGTCCAGTCTGCTTGCTGGGGTTTTGGTGGCTTCCTTACCAGGGTTTAGCCTGATCTATATGCCTGGATATATCTTGCCTCTTAGATTGCAGCCTAGTGGCATGCACAGAAACTTTCTCCTCAGCCTTTTGGTTTTTCTTTCTTGCAGGTTGTCTTGCCAGAAGGCTCTCAAGATTTCTCTGCTTCGACTCCGTTCCCAGTCAAGCAGGGACAAGAGGTATTAACAGCCTACAACTTTATGCTGCCCCTTGCTCCCTTCTTTTATAATCATAACTTTGTTTTTGTTTAATATAGTTTAATTGGACATTCATTTTTTATCGTTTTAATTGGATGTATATATACTTAATATGACTTAGAGAATGGTTAAATGCAGACCAAAGTTTCACACTTAGACGTTGTTGGTAGACCAGTTGTTGTGCTGGAGAAGAGCAATGTTGTGCCAGAGCACAATCAGTATTTCCAGGTAGTCTCTTAAATGTATTGCCTAAATCACTTACCATGTTAGAGTCTCAGCTTTGATATACAGAGGTTATCGATCCATCTGCAAAAATTTAGCAAACATATCTGACCAAAAGTTGTGAACTTTTTGGAGAAGTAAGAATATAAATAGTTGAGTGGAAAAAATATGTTGTATAAATTGAACATTGAGATGAAGTGAATAAAAATTCCTTCAATGATTCTTAGGGCTTCTGCCAGGAAAATACTTCTTTTTGGTCATTCCAATGATCAAAGATGTAGTTGAGTGTTTTCATGGATATTCTGTTCTTTAGTAACTTTTACTTATCTTGCAGGTCTATTATAAATTCAATAAACTCTCAATGCTCAGGGAACCATTCATGCTGATCTTTGGATTTTTTTCCCTCTTCGTTGCTTGCATTGTGTACATGCATGTGGACCTTTCAATCTCCAAGTCTTCCCCTTCTTATTTAGCAAAGCTGCAGTGGGATGAAGTAAGTTTGAGGAACAATTTTAGTTTTACATGTATAATCACATGAAACTTGGCAAATCTCTACATATTGAATATAATGTCATTGAAATTTCAGGTAAGAGCTACAATTCAGCAAATTGAAAGTATGATCAACCAATGCTTGACAATACATGAAAAGTTAGAAGCTTCACTACGTGATCTTTCTAGGACAGGAGATGTTCAAGCTTGTAAAATGGCTCGCAAGACTGCAGACAATTTGTTAAAAGAGCACTCAAAGGAGCTGAAGCCATTGATCTCATTCTTGCAATCTTCTCCTCAAGCTGCTCATATATTGCAAAAGGTTCATTTGCAATTTAGTTTCACAGATTGTCCCGCATATGCAAATATCATTTTCATATGGATATTCTGTTTGAACAGGTGGAGGAATTACTGGCGAAGGAGAGAGAGCTGCAAGAGAGGCTGATGGCCAAACACTCAACTGTAGTAGATTGTTACGAGAGGAAGTTCGCTGGCCGGGACATTGAGGCCCGGGTTGCACCACTGCAGCAGAAGATTGTAACCTTGAGGCAGGAAGTTGAAGATCTTCTTGACCACATTGATGAGATATAAAACAGGGGGGGCTTTAGGATAAGAATTTTGTCAACTTTAGGTTAACACTTGAGGAGCCAACTTTAATTTCCACCAGGCGGTACTTTTATCTGGTTTTTCTGTAATTTTATGATCTGGAATTGGAACTTCCCATCAAGAATACTCTCCGGAGACGATTTCCAGGAAATCTGTTTAGACGAAAGCCGGAGAAGGAAAGAAACCGAACAACATTCATATGGTCTAAAGCAAACATGCACAAAGTTGAATCCCTAACCGTCCTCGCACAAAATCATAGACCACAAACTTAACTCACTCTTTGTATACAGAACATGAACGTCCCTTGGTATAGATAAATACATGTCCAAATCGTTACATCAAGTCTTTGATAGGACCCATAGGAGTCCAGAAATCAAGCTCACTTACCATAGGAGGAAGGCTAAGGCATTGGAGGGGTAGGCTTTGTCATTTTAGGACAAGGGTTGGGGCAAAGTTTTTATAGGGAATGGAAGGTTCGTTAGTTATCTATCAGGGAATAAAACAGTACGGGGAGGGTGAGAGAGGGGCATGCATTCTTTTGTCATTTTCACGTAGAGTTGAGCCTAAGGTTGGAGACACTAGAATCTCGAATTCTAGCATATTCATTTTGTCAATTTCTGGTCTTGGTGAATTGATCAATATAGTGACTATTGCTGCCATTGTTGCCTTGCTATATTCTATGTTTGCTTGTGTGTGTGCTGGCTGTGGGTGAAGTATTTGTGCAAGTTCTATCATCTGGTATCAGAGCATACGATTTTGAGCATGGCAGCAAAGAAGCAGGAAACAAGGTTGGATGTATGGGAAAAAGAAGTGGAGGAAATCAAGGTCGGGCTGCAAGTGGAGAGGGAGACCTTGAGGGTGGAAGTTAATCAGAAGCTCAAAGGGGTAAAGGGGGAGCTGAAGGAGGAGATCAGTAGGAGGTTCGACCAGCTGATGCAAGCGATCACCACCCTCCAAGCTCGTCTCGAACTTCCACAGCTTAACTCGACGAAGTGGTTTGAAGGGGAGTCGTTAGTGACGGGAATGAGAAGAGGCTGAAAAGAGGAGGCTAAGGAGGATGTTTATGCAAGGATGGAAACGGTTCACGAAGGAGGTGATGCTGGGTGGGTCGGGTTGGAACCGCATGACCATGGGCGACCCGCGGAGCTCCAGATGAAAGATGGGTCTGACCCGACTATTAAACATTTAGTCGAGGACAGATTAGGGCACGAAAGAGGGCTAGAGGAGGGACGAAATCGCAGAGGGAATAGGCGCGAGGGGGAAGTCCCGACTAGGGAGGAGCAATTCACAGGCGTGACCAGAGCCGGACTAGAGCTAAGGGGGTGTTTTCGCGAGGAGGAGGGTTACTGGGGAGATGATAGCTGGAGAAGGGGGCATGCTGAAGACGATCTCCGACTGCCAGACTAGAGGCGGGACTGCAAACCCTGGAGAATCGAGATGCCCATTTTTAAAGGGGAAGATCCAGACACATGGGTCAACCGGGCAGAAAGATTCTTTTCTACTGGGAGGTATACAGACGAAGAGAAGGTGGAGTTGGCGGCCCTGAGCTTCGACGAAGAGGCTCTAGTATGGTGTCGGACGATTGAAGCTTCGGGGGTGCAACCGGACTGGAGGGAGTTGAAAGGTATGTTATTTTGTCATTTCCGTCCACTTCATGAGGGCAGTACATGCCAACGGTTTCTGTCCATCAAGTAAGAAGGAACTGTCCTAGATTACCGAAGGCATTTTTGGGCCCTAACTGCGTCCTGCCGCGAATTTATCGCCTGAAGCGATGAAATGCACCTTCATTAAAGGGTTGCAACTACACATCAGGTATGAACTGACCCTGCTTAAGCCCCGAGGGCTGACTGAGATTATTGAGACTACCTTGGGAATAGAGGAGAAGAATCGGGAGATGAGGAATTACGGGAGTGGTAGGCCGATCAACATGAGCAGAATGGGAGAGACAAAAGGAGGGTTCATGGAGAGGGAAGGTTGAAGAGAGGGAGAAAAAAGTGGGAAGAGTGTTTGGGAAACAGGGTTCAAGAGGCTCTCAGCCTCGAAATGGCAAGAAAAGAGGGATAGGGGACTGTGCTTTAAATGTGATGAAAAATTTACCCCAGGGCATCGCTGCAAGAATAGGTAGTTGCAAGTTCTCTTAGTTTTGGATGAAGAGGAGGAAACCGAAAGTGAGGGGGAGGAAGAAGAGAGTGCTGAATTGGCAGCGAGCTCGGTGGTGGGATTAACTATACCAAAAACTATGAAGATGAAGGGAAAAATAAGGGAATTGGAGGTGATTTGTTTGGTGGACTCAGGTGCCTCCCACAATTTCATCTCCTTGAGGCTGGTAGAGCAATTGGGTTTAGAATTGGAGGACACTAAGGGTTATGGAGTAGTTATGGGAAATGGGGTCACTATAAAGAGTAAGGGAGTTTGTAGGGGGGTTCCATTAGTGGTTCAGCAGCATCACATTAGTGAAGATTACCTTCCTATGAGTCTCAGTGGTTGTGATTTGATATTAGGGTCAAATGGTTACAAGCCTTGGGAGAGGTGGTGATTAATTGGGCTGATCTGACTATGAAGTTTCGGGAGAAGGGGAAATGGGTGAAATTGAAGGGAGATCCCAGCCTAACTAGGGGACTAATTGGGTTGAAGACCTTGATGAAGAAAACTGAAGAGGAAGATGAATTGTTCATGTTACATATCGGTATCTTAGAGCAGAATGAGGATGTAGAATTTGGTGTGTTACTCGAAGAGGTGCAGTCACTGTTGAGTGGATATGAGGATGTTTTCGACATGCCAAGGGGGTTGCCACCACCTAGAGAGATAGAACATGTGATAAACT
This sequence comes from Erythroxylum ulei, assembly GCA_027564395.1. NCBI lineage: Eukaryota > Viridiplantae > Streptophyta > Magnoliopsida > Malpighiales > Erythroxylaceae > Erythroxylum > Erythroxylum ulei. Next base: position 143,126 of record JANITX010000002.1, read on the forward strand.
TAAGGGAGGGAGCAGAACCTATAAGTGCTAGGCCCTATAGGTATCCTCAATGCCAGAAAACAGAGATAGAAAGACTAATGGAGGAGATGTTGACAGCTGGAGTCATTCAGCTCAGTGTTAGCCCTTACTTAAGCCCTGTCTTGCAAGTGAGGAAAAAGGACAGCAGCTGGAGGTTTTGTGTAGACTATAGGGCTTTGAATCGGGCTACAGTGTTGGACAAATTTCCCATACCCATGATAGATGAATTATTGGATGAACTCTTTGGATCGAAGGTCTTTTCAAAGTTGGATTTGAAATCTGGATACCATCAAATCAGGGTGAGCCCAAAAGATGTGGAGAAGACAGCCTTTAGGACACACCATGGACATTATGAGTTCTTGGT
>JANITX010000002.1:165243-185822 GCA_027564395.1 Erythroxylum ulei
CATGTGCAACAACCATGTATAAGTATATAGCAATTTATGCATGAACATGAAAATGCATCTCCAACTATCATTAGTCAATCACAATTACCATTCTAACCTTCTCACAAGTAATGGGATGTTACATTAATATTGGAGATGATGAAGTTGTTGTCAGGAGATCACAAAGAACACGTAGACATACCATTTCTGATGATTACATTGTCTATTTGTAGGAACATGAGTTTGATATGGGAGATAATACTGAACCAGTCAGTTTTCAAGAAGCCATGAACAGCCCTCAATCTGCGTTATGGATGAATGCAATGGAAGATGAGTTGAGTTCTATTTCACAAAATGAAGTTTGGGAGTTGTTTGAACTACCCAAAGGTTGTAAACCTATTAGGAGCAAATAGGTTTACAAAATCAAACTTGACTCAAGTGGACAAGTAGAAAGGTATAAAGCCAGACTTGTAGCTAAAGGCTATAGCCAGAGAGAAAGGATTGATTTCAAACAAATTTTCTCACCAGTTTCCACAAAAGATTCATTATGGCTATAGTTGCTCATTTTGACATGGAACTCAATCAAATGGATGTGAGGACCGCCTTCTTGAATGAAGATCTATATGAAGATGTCTATATGACCCAACCAGTTGGTTTTGAGATAACTAGTAAACAACACATGGTTTGCAAGCTCAGGAAGTCTATTTATGGGTTAAACCAAGCATCAAGGCAGTGGTATCTGAAGTTTGATATGATTGTCGCTGCAAATGGCTTTAAGGAGAATGTAGTTGATCAATGTATATATATGAAGTTTAGTGGGAGCAGTTTCATTTTTTTGGTACTGTATGTTGATGACATCCTACTTGCTTTTAATGACACTGATCTATTATTTGAGACAAAACAACTGTTGTTTAGTTATTTTGATATGAAGGATCTTGGTGAGGCCTTTTATGTACTTGGAATTCAGATTCTTCGAGATAGAGCTAATGGGATTCTTCGATTGTCTCAAAAGACTTACATTGATCGGATCTTGAAAAGATTCAACATGCATTCTTGTTCTCCTGGAAAGGCACCAATAGTGAAAGGTGACAAATTCTCAAAGGCCCAATGTCTACAAAATGATAAAGAGAGAGATGAAATGAAGGTCGTTCCTTATGTGTCACTTGTAGGCAGCCTGATGTATGCTCAAGTATGCACACGCCCTGATATTGCTTTTGCTGTACGTGTGTTGGGAAGATACTTGAGTGACCCTAGTCTTAGCCATTGGAAAGCGGCTAAGAAAGTCATGAGGTATCTTTAGGGTACCAAAGATTATATGTTAACTTATCAGCGAGCTGACACTCTTGATATAGTTGGGTTCAGTAATGCTGATTATACAAGATGTGTGGATGATAAAAAGTCCACTTCAGGCTACATCTTTATGATGGCTGGAGGGGATGTATCGTGGAAAAGTGTCAAACAGACACTCACAACATCCTCTACCATGGAGGCAGAGTATATGACGTGTTATGAGGCAGCTTGTCAATCGATATGGTTGCGGAATTTTATTTCAGCATTGCGTATTGTTGACTCTATTTCGAGTCTGCTTAAATTATATTGTGATAATTCTGCAACTGTAGCTTTCTCTAGAACACTAGGAGTACTTCTCGCTCAAAGCATATTGATATAAAGTACTATTTTGTTAAAGAGAAAATCGCTGAATCTCTCATTAATGTTAAGCATATGCCTACAACTGGCATGTTAGCATATCCACTCACAAAAGGCTTACCTATATGTGTGTTTGTAGAACACGTCTCCCGCATGGGATTGTTAGAAGCCTAGCTGGATAAGATTAGTGGGAGCTTGCTATTTTGTATTGAACATGTTGGCACTTTGTACGGATTGCTTATGACTTTTATATATGAGACATGGACAATGCTGTTTGCAGTCATCTTTGTTAATTTTGATATATATATGTTGATATTGTACTGCACGAATGTTGTTTTAATGATTATTGTGGTATTTGAAGATCTCTAGGGCCAAATCATGTGTAGTATATATATCCTGTCGATATGATATTGTATATGATTTATTTGATTGCTTTTAGATGATGGAGATTAGTATGGTGGTTTGATTATATTGTCCAAGTGGGAGAATGTTAGAAATATTTATATATGGACTAATATAATCACAACATTAATTCCATATGCCTAACCACAATTGAATTGCCTAATGTATATTTAATAACCATAATGGGATGGTTAATTCACTAATTGCATTTGAGGCACATGTTAGTACCCTAATAACTATATGTTAGCCCATTAAACTATAGTTCACATCATCCATTAAAATGACATAATTAGCCTATTCTACCCCTTATGGTAGAACATGTCATAACATATGACATAAGGTGAGATTGTTACACATATAGTTTGTGTGGGTGTGTAAAGCACAAGGTTAGGTCTTCTACCATTACTCTCTCTTGCACAAGGTTTGTTTTTCTCTTTGATAGGTTGTGGTTGAAGAATGGAGAGGGTTCAAGATCACATGCTAAGTGTTGGAGGTTTGATTTCATTATCTTGATATACTCTAAATAGAATGTGATCTTGGTTGTTGAATGTGGTTAATTACTGTATTTATTATAGCACTTTTTCCTTAACTCTTGAGGAATTACTTGAGCCCCTGTAGAGCCGGTTCCTCTTTTGTGACCTCAGGTTCCTTCCAGTTCACTTAAGTCGAGCTCCCACTCTTAGTGCCATCACTCCATCTTCCTTTAGCCCACTACCTTCTGCATATTTTGTCCACAACATCCTCGTGTAGTTGTGCTTCATTAAACGCTTGCTCAAGAGTCGTCGGCTTGCTTAGCTTCATCATTGATTTAAGCTCCCTAGCAAGGCCACTAATGAAGCTATCAATGAATTAAGCCTCAATTAAGTGCAGGTTGTTAGAGGTCGCTAGCACCTTTAACTCTTCGAATCGCCCCTAATAGTCCTCAACGGTTGAAACCTGCTTGATCTTGTTGAACTTAACCACTATATCCGTCTTGCTCTTTTTACCAAACCGCAAATGAACCCCTTCTACAAATTCCTTCCAGACCCACGTATCCCTACTGGCTGCCTAACTTTGGAACCAAACTTCTACCTTATCAATTAGATACATGGAAACGATTTCCACCTTCTGTTCTTCCTCCACTTGGTACAACCCAAAATAAAGCTAGCACTTCCTGAGCCAATAGCGTGGGTTACTCCTGTCAAAGTAGAGAATATCAAACCTTGGAAAGTTTTATGGAAGCCTTCAGTATTTGTTCCGAGAAATTTTGGATGGAAGCTTTCAGTATTCTTTCCCTTATAATTTTTACTGTTGTTTCAACTATTATGGCCCTATCTCTCTTCCCATCATCGATATTTAATATAGAGGAATGGACTTCTTCACTGTTTTTCTTACTTCCTACGTCATCAATCACAATTTTGAGAACAGGAGTAGGTAGAATACCTTTTTCTAGCTACTATAATTGACTATGGAGATGTTTCAATAGTTAATGTTTCCGGTTGAATAGGGGACTTGTCTCGGTGTTTTTTTTCACGCCAAAGTTGCTTTACCCTTTGCTCCATAGTCCATAGTTCCATCCTCTTTTGCATGGGGGTCTGTGCCTCTATGAGCCCAATTTGCACCTCAGCTAGTCAATCCAATGCATCCAATTTATCTAGCTTAGAAAGTTAGGACTGAATCTACTCTACTTGAGTTGGTGCCCTCTGCCATTGTTGAAACTGTAGTAGTGGTCACCTGAGTAATTCAAAGATGGGTTGCAGAACCGGTGCTCTGATACCGATTAATATAGGTCTTACGAGAGACCCCAATCTTAAAATCTAGCTTGAGAAATGAGAGAGTCTATAAGTCTATAAACTCCACATCAGTTCTTGTTATTACTAATGTGGATCAATTAGACCGTAACAATCCACCAATCCAGGCACCCGAGAGTTGACTGTGCACTAGACCTTTTCTAGCCCTAAGCGAACACTACAATATTAACGTCATCACCCATGGCCCTCAGACTCGAAGGAGTGGTATTGACTTTGATATCAATTTGTAATGACTAGTGTTGTTTCAGGGAGAAATAAGGAGAAAGTACCATAAATACAAGGGAATTAAGAGGATAAGAAATTTGGGAGATTGAAGAGAAATGTATTCATTTAATTATAATATTTCTTTGTACATTCATAGTCCTTTGTATACAATAGTCTCTCCTTTGTAAGTAACTGTCTCTATAACAAACTTTGCAGAACTTGCAAAATAAACTAACTGCAGAGAATATTCTCTCTCGCGCAATTGTCTTGAACTCCATCCTTTCTCCACTCCATTACACCATAACATGTGTGTAGGAGGAACAATTGAAAAAGTTTCCTTAAGCTTACTTTGCTTCAGGTTGTTAGTTGCAGGAACTTAGTGTTCCAACCTTGAATTCTATAGGGTTTCATCAGGATTTAGGAAATGAGTATCAACAGACCATTTTTCCTGTATGATATATAGAGAATTCATATAATAATAACAAAACACAACTTCAAAAGACCTTTCTTTTCCTTTAACAAAAACAGAGAGTAACATCTCACTGCGTAGGACTGATACAACTCCACAATCTCTAAGAGTGTATGTACGAAGACATCGTAAAGCACGTGACAATGAGGAAAATCTAGTATTGGATCAGTTTATGAATTTGTTTTTTATGGATAACTCTGTGGATGAGTTTGTTAGCTAAAGAATAGGTCCCAAAGTTATATCCAGTTAGTTAGCTTAATATCAGGAGTATAATTCCATTAGGAGCACAATTCCATCTTTTATCAAATTTTAGTTACGTAAATAACACCTAGAACTCTTATTATAAATAGTCCAGGATAGTTTTGTTTTCAGTAGACAATTTGTTTAGGTATATCTTATTCTGGAGAGTTGTCTTTCTCGAAGTGGGCATTATCAATAATAAAATTTATCTTTTGCTCCTCTTTTTACTGAGTTCGTAACACTGGTATCAGAGGAGGTTGATTCCAATGGTAAACACACGAACTTCTGTACCCATCACCCAACCCATCGATCCACAAAACACTCATCCAGCCTCACCCAATCCTTCCAATGACCAAATTGCAACTCAACTCGCTACCATTGCATCCAGATTAGGAACAATTGACACTCTGGCAGCAAATGGAAGCTAATAAAAAATCCACCAGTATCACATCTTCCTCTGTTCACAGACAAGGAAAGGAACACGTGAACCCTATTAGGGACCACGATCAACGCAATCCTCAACCATGTTATCAACATCAAACCAACGGGCAGGATAATGAAGAAGATGAAGACGAATCTCATTCATGGTGACGACAAAGTCCTTACACCAAGATCGAGTTTCCAAAATATGACGAAGGAGACCCGAAGGGCTGGATTTTAAAAGAAAAAAAAAACTTCCGTTATTATCAAACGTCGGACGAACACAAGGTCGACATAGCTGCGATGTATTTGGAGGGCGATGCTTTGGATTTGTTCTCCTGGCTCAACAACGATCAAACCATGATCTATTGGGAGGAACTCGTTCAAGCCTTCCAAGAGAACTACGGCCCCGCTGAATTTCAAAACCCAGATGAATACATTTGCAACATCAAGCAAACTGACACAGTCCAAGAGTATAGGTAGGAATTTGCACGGAGATCAGCCCGGGTTGTGGATTGGTTAGATCATTGTCTATTAGGAGTATTCCTAAATGGTCTTAAAGATGATTTGAAAGCTGACGTCCGCATCCACAAGCCACGCACCATCTACAAAGCTATATGTTTAGCACAAACGTTTGAATCCAAATTGACCACAACTCGTAGTTATACCAGAGGGCCTACTTGGAGTGCATCAACAAAGACTGAAAACACTAATTACCGTCCAGGTGAAAGCCATCCCACTAAGCCCCCTACCACCACAACAATAAACAAATCAACCCCAATTGTCATTCAACGCAATTGGGAAGCAGAACGACAAGCATGATTTGCCAAAGTACTCTACTTCTGCTGTAACGAAAAATACGCCCCTGGTCACCGTTGCAAAACAGGAACTTTAGCAATCATGGAGGCTAGTGAAGAAGAATTGGATAATTCGGCAGAACCTGTCATGGACGAAAATGAGGAAGCTCAAATCTCAAACTTTACAACCATCAGCTTTCATGCTATTTTGGGGAAGCCAACCGCCACTACTATGAAGATGCAAGGATTTATCGGCAAAAGAGAAGTATTGATTCTAATTGACAGTGGTTCCACGCACAACTTTGTCTCAGAAAGCATAGTATGCTAACTCCAAAGTTTGCTGCAGATTGTACCATCGTTTGGAGTGCAGATCGGCAATGGCGAAATTATTCGGTGCAACAGCCTATGCCAAAATTTGAAAGTTTAGATTTCTGAACTAACAATCATCCAATATTTCTATCCTTTTGCTCTTGGGGGATCCGATCTGGTCTAGGTATTCAATGGTTAGCCTCGCTCAACACTATTCAGGCTAATTGGAATGAAATGTTCCTCATATTCAATCTAGATGGTCGGAAATACAAGTTGCAGGGTGTTCCCACAAAAGCTCCATCTCCAGCCACTCTTCAATGTTTCCTTGCCACTCATAATTTCAACCAACCATCCAACCACAGAATAACTCTCAAACAACCGTACCACCAAAAATCAACATCATCCTTCATGAATTTTCTTCTATTTTCAAGAGCCCCAAACTTTACCTCCATTCCGTCAACATACACACACAATTCCCCTCTTACCAAATTCTAAACCACCAAATATTCGACCATACCGTTATCCTTATCATCAAAAAACAGAAATTGAGAACCAAATCACTGAATTGCTTTCAAAAGGCTTCATCCAACCCAGTAGCAGTCCATTTGCTAGCCCAGTCCTTTTGGTTAAAAAGAAAGATGCAACATGGCGTATGCGTGCGGATTACAGAGCTCTCAATAAGCTTACCATACCAGATAAGTATCCCACTCCTAACATCGATGAATTGTTAGATGAACTCCATAGTGCCAAGATCTTTTCGAAATAGATTTACGTGCAGGTTACCACCAGATCCAAGTCCACCCAGATGATATTGCAAAGGCCGCATTTCGCACCCACTCCGGACATTAAAAATTTGTGGTTATACCCTTTGGCTTAACCAATGCACCGTCAACCTTCCAGGCAACAATGAATGACTTGTTTCAACCCCATCTTCGTAAGTTTATTCTTGTCTTCTTTGACGATATCCTAATTTATAGCAAAGATGAGGAACAACACATGCAGCATCTTCGGATAGCTCTTTCACTATTGCAAGGCCATCAATTTTTTGCCAAATCCTCAAAGTGTCTGTTTGGCCACCCACATATGAATTTTCTTGGCCACGTAATGACATCCAAGGGGGTCCAAGTAGACAAAGACAAGATTGCAACAATTCAGTCATGGCCTACTCCAACTAATGCCAAGGAATTACGAGGATTTCTAGGTTTATCGGGGTAATATAAAAGATTTGTAAAGGATTATGGTCTCATTGCTCGACCATTAACAAATTTGACAAAGAAAAATTCCTTTGTATGGTTATCAGTTGCTGACCAAGCTTTTGCAAAGCTCAAATTGGCTCACAATAGTCCCTGTGCTTCAACTACCAGATTTTACCGAACCTTTCACCGTTGAGTGTGACGCCTCTTTAGAAGGTGTGGGTGCTATTTTACTCCAACATGGACACTTCATCGCTTATTTTAGCAAGGGTTTGTCTTTTTCCAATCATCTCAAATCAGCCTACGATCGTGAACTGCTTGCTGTAGTTTTGGCACTCCAAAAATGGAAGCATTATTTAATGGGTAAGCACTTTTTCTTGAAGAATGATCATTATACCCTCAAATTCTTGTTGGAACAACACCTCACAACACCAGAGCAACAGCGGCTTCTCATGAAGCTTTTGCCATATGATTTCACAATTATCTATACAGCAGGAAAGGAAAATCGTGGGGCTGATGCTCTATCCAAGTATCCCCAACATGCTGAGTTACTTACGTTGGTGTTGCCAGTTTCACTTGATCCCATTGTTCTACAGAAAGAATTAAATTGTGACCCATATACAAAAGGACTAATGGCAGATTTAAAGATAGACCCGAGTTCTCACCCAGATTACTCTATACTTGGTGGTAAACTTTATTATAAAGGCAGATTAGTAATCCCAACCAGTGGGAATCTGCGAAACAAACTCTTATTCGAGGCTCATGATACTCCAACAACTGGGCATGGAGGTTTTCTCAAAACCCTCAAGCGTCTTTTAGCTCAATTTTTCTGGCCGCGTCTCAAACAGGATGTCAAACACCATGTCCAAAATTGTCTTCAATGCCAACAAAATAAATATCAAGCGTTAGCGCCGGCAGGTCTTCTCCAAACTTTACCCATTCCTAATAAAATATGGGAGGATATTTCGCTTGATTTCATTACGGGACTACCCAAATCCCATCGTTATGATTCAATCTTCGTGGTAGTAGATCGATTGAGCAAATATGCTCACTTTATTCCCCTCTCGCACCCTTTCACAGCAAAAATAGTCGCCGACAACTTTTGTCGAGAGATCGTGAGACTTCATGGCATACCAAAGTCCATCATTTTTTATCGCGATGTTGTGTTTCTCAGTCACTTTTGGCAGGAGTTATTCAAATTGTGTCGAACAAAATTAAAAATAAGTACTAGTTACCATCCACAAACCGACGGCCAAACCGAAGTGGTTAACAGGTTTTTGAAAACTTATCTATGGTGTTTTGCTTACCAACAGCCATTATCTTGGAGTACTTACTTGTCTTGCGCAGAATATTCATACAACACGGGATATTACACGTCAGCCAAAACAACACATTTTTCTGTGGTGTATGGAAGGCAACCACCTCCTCTCTATCCTTACATCTCATGTGAGACTCTGGTAGTAGATTTGGAACACAAATTGCTAGAACGTGATGAGATGTTGCGAATTCTCAAAGCTAACTTAGTAAAAGCTCAAGCATGAATGAAGGCTCAAGCAGATTCTCATCGTCGCGATTTAAGCTTTCAAGAGGGAGATTATGTGTTTCTGCGTCTTCAACCATATCGTCAGAAGTCATTGGCAAAAAGAAAATTTGAGAAGCTTTCCCCTAGGTTTTTTGGGCCATACAAAATCATTCGAAAATTTGAAAAAGTAGCTTATGAAGTTGCTCTACCTTCTGACTGTCAGGTGCATCCGGTTTTTCATGTTTCTCTCTTAAGACGGGCACATTGTCAGCTACCCTCATCTCCCCCTCCACTACCGATGACTCAGGAAGGTGAGCTCCTTTCATATCCAACACAGGTTCTTTCACATCGTTGGGTACGTGAAGGTGGATTGCCTACATTGGAGTTGCTAATTGAATGGAATGGCAGACCATTAGAGGAGGCTTCCTGGGAGAATTATGATTTACTTGCAGGCCAATTTCCATCTTTTCGCCTTGAGGACAAATTGCATTTCGAGGGCGGAAGCACTGATACAACTCCACAATCTCTAAGAGTGTATGCACGAAGACATCGTAAAGCACGTGACACTGAGGAAAATCTAGTATTGGATCAGTTTATGAATTTGTTTGTTGTGGATAACTCTGTGGATGAGTTTGTTAACAGAAGAATAGGTCCCAAAGTTATATCCAGTTAGTTAGCTTAATATCAGGAGTACAATTCCATTAGGAGCACAATTCCATCTTTTATCGTATTTTAGTTACGTAAATAACACCTAGAACTCTTATTATAAATAGTCCAGGATAGCTTTGTTTTCGGTAGACAATTTGTTTAGGTATATCTTATTCTGGAGAGTTGTCCTTCTCGAAGTGAGCATTATCAGCAATAAAATTTATCTTTTGCTCCTCTTTTTACTGAGTTCTTAACACTCCACAGATTATCAAATGTTTTTGTTGAATTTGAACAGAGTTGAACCTTTGCTGTCTTAAAACAAAATCATTAACTAGAAACTTAGATAAACATAGCATACAGAACGTTGAAATATTGTTAAAGCTAAATGCATGTCAAAATCAGCCTGTCTTCCATCATAACTGAACAACACAAAGTATGGTTGATTTTTTCCCTTCTTCTGCTTCACCTATCAGGTTTATTGAGACGCTAATCAATAGCAGACAAGTATACATGAACTTACTCTAGTCTTCTTCAGATTTACAAGGGTCAGTAAAACAATAAAAGCAGTAACGAGATAACAGAAAAAATGTCGTAATGACACAGGTAGAATGGTTAGCTCAGTAGATCACGTTGGACATATGGCTCATTAGACTTTTCATGATCAAGATCAATAGTGGCCATGATGTTTGCTGTTTGTGCAGGGTTTGATGAGTATGCTTCAAGGTCAGACGTGCTGTGACTGTGAGCATGATTAGCGTAGTTAGCATGAGAACCGCTTTGTGCAGGAGATGCCATAGGAGAGTCAGTTGGACTACCCAGAGTCTTTGTATGGGAAGAGTGTTCCTTTTTCTTGGCTTTATTTTGCCACTGTCTTAATGCTTTTGAAGTTTGTTCATCAAAAACTGATCGCTTCATTGTTGTTCCCATCTGAAAAACTCCCAGAATTAATCACAACTTTTGAATGAAAAAAGAATCTATCCTTTACAAAAATGGTAGCAGATTATGAAGTCACCTGTGTTACAAGTGCATAGAGTGGAAGTGTGATGTAGCTGCACAGAATTTGAGCTCCTAACCTAAGAAAATATTAATACCATGTCTAGTTTGTCAAAACAACTATCATTAGATTGGTGTTGTAGGAGAAAAGAAAGAACACAAAGTTGTAATAACTTACCCAAGGGTTACTCTCATGATTGTAACAACAAAATCCTCATGAAAACATGATTTCAACCCAAACTCATACTGCATCAGGAAAGAGAGAAGTTAAAAGTGACTTCTTTGTTTAACATATAAATGATGGAAATGAGAAATGAAGAGCAGGGAATTACCCATATCCAGAAGAAGTAAGTCAGTTCGAATGCATTCTGGACATGTGAAAAAAACTTGTTATGACAAGAAACCTCAAAGAGAAGCATGTCCTAAGAAAAATGAAATACTTCACAACTATCTAAGAGAAGAAGCTCAATACCTGAAACAGGACAAAATGGATGAGATAAAGAACTAACTCAGGCCAACTAAACCAAAAATGTCTATCAGAGACTTGCACAAGTGGTATCCCTTGGACTACTGCGTGTTTCTGTTGAATTTCTACTGCCATTTCTGTTATAATTCCTTGAAGCTTTGTGCCAACTGCTAATATTACCTGCAAATGAACCAACAATTAAAACATTTTGCTGTTTCAATAGTCAATAATTAGATCCAACAACGAGCCTTTTCCATCACAGAATTCTTACAATTAGCGGAAGTATTGAATACCAGAAAGAGACATGCCATCCTGAAAAGTGCAAAGAAGATGAACTAAAGGCTCTAGCCTACAACCAAAATTAATCAAAACACGGTGAAAAGAAGACTAACCGTGAACATTAAAAAGTAGAAAGATAACCACAGAAGCCCATAATAGTGGACTGCCAGGAGGATGGAGATTTTGAGTTCAAAGTTGTCAGACCAGAAAAACAAAAAAGAGGAAGAAGAGAGGAAGCATAGAGGGTATAATTATTACTTACTCCAAAAACAGGACAAAAGTTTACCTGATTCCAACAACTACTTTGAAGTCATCTTCTAACGATCTTTTGATATATTTTTGAAAGTTAAATTTACTTCCAGGTGCTAGATGAACCTGCAAGAAATAAATCATTTGCCATAAGTTTGAGTTTTCATGTTAACATTACTACTACAGTTGCTAAACTCACAGAGATGAATCCATTTCTCATGGCCAAATAATCTGCCTTTTGAACAGACCGAAAGAACTGGTTAAAGAAGCATGCCTGCAGGATTCAACAAGCAGCCATTATAAGCAATAGTGAAGAATAAAACCATACAAAATTTAAGATAGTTAAGATCTTACAATGTAGAATGTTATTGGCGTTCTTGTCCAGAAACTTGTGTGTTCTCTCACGAAGGATGTTTCATGAGTTAGGCGGAATCTTTTAGGACCTGAACAGTTGTGTAAATGCTCAGGTCATTCAACTCTCAAAAAATCAAACAAGTCTAGTCTTTAATAAGCAGAGCAGTACCATTCACGGTCTCTTCGTCCCAACTCTCACGTTCCCAGTCCTTCCACCCCCGAATCTGCATATTGTTGTTATTTATGGTTTGCATATTAATTGAAAAGAGACAAAAACGAAAACCAGCATTTGTTTTCTGTACCTTCAATCTTCCCAGCATCATCGTTATAGCACTGTAAATCACATGGAAAACTGCCAAGAAAAAGATGAAGATGTGCAACTGATGCAGACCATTCAAAGAAATTAGTGGCACATACCCCTGAAACGATGAATCGAAGACCATTTAGAAAAGCCCTTAATTATCGTTGGAACTCGCAGTTAGACAAATTCATATGAAGATTCACTTACCTCCTTGCATGTTGCGCCTCCGCCGCCACCAGCTAAAGATCTGCGGTCATACCAGAGGAGTCTACGGTGGTGGCCTCCCTTATCTGCATGAGCTGCACCTTCTGCATGAGCTGCACCACCATGATAATCTTTACGTGAATGCTTCCGTGGACATGGTAACATTGTATTGCCATATCTTTCAAGAATACACCATTGGGAAACATAGCCTTGACTGAATGTCAGGAGTAAGGATATGAATCCAAGAACCATAAGTTCTGCGGAAAGTGAACAGCAGCTGTTTATTTTCACTTGAATGGCAAATAATTTATGAAGGAGAAAAAGAACAGAAAAATTTAGAAGTATGGTGTAAGCATTTAATTACCGCCTTTAACTTTCTCAAGAGCTTCATACATAGCTTTCTTGTTGCCTTCCCGGAACAACTGAAACAAAAATAGAAAAATCAAAAGAGAACACAAGTTGCCATAAACCTGTAATTGGAACAAATGGCATTGCCGACAGACCAACATTCCAAAATAATGATGTCTAAGACATCTTCCGTACCAACACAAACAACAGATTTATAATCATACGTCAGCACAATATGAGGTCGGAACCAATTACAATTATGAAGATTAACTCATCAAAAGAAGACAGGAAAACAGGGGAGAAGGAGCTGTTTCAAAGCATAGATTAAAAGAGGAAAGCAGATGGAGGAAGACATCGGTTTCTTTAATGCATCAATTCTTCTTCTTATCACGTGCAGGTCATGCAATGTTAAAAATGATGGAATGAAGACAAATTACTTCTCCAATTCGATGAAGAAAATTCTCCAAAATGATAGAGATGACAACGATAGCAGCACAAACAGCAGCAACAGCCCATGTGGGTGTCTCGTCGAGCTCTCTTGAAGGTCCTCCTCCACCACCTCCACCCATTTCTCCGACCCTCCTCTCGAAACGCAGTCTTTTTGGTTACAGTCAAAGCAATGACAGATACACATAGACAAAGCCAAAAGCTTTTCGTATCCGATAAACAAGGCACAATCTTCAGAGAAACCCGACTAAGAACTTTTGAAGATAATGATGAGATATAATTAGAAGCTACAAGGTAAGAGTCTCGTGGCTCAAACACAATGTTATCGAAATGGGAATATCCAAAGAGAGAGCTTTTTGAATTGAAATCCAAGATTACAACTTTTCTGGGGTAGGAAGCAGGCTCGTGCCCATGATAGTAATCACCGGTTTTCTATATAGGAGAGCTCTATTTTTGATGAATACCCATGCACGTACATGAAGCTACCAAACAAAAATTAGAGAGAGAGAGAGAGGGAAGGAAAAGCAGAGGACGGAGTTCGACTAGAAATAGAGGAGAGAAAAAAACAACGGATGTTTGGATTTACCAAGAATAGAAGTTTCCAACTTTTTTTGAAGAGTTACCTGTCTTCCTACCTACTACTACTAGACAGAGACAGTCCAAAACTTCTCAGCTTATGTTTGGATTTACCGAGAATATAAGTTTCCAACTTTTATTGACGAGTTACATGTCTTCCTACCTACTACTACTAGACAGACACAGTCCAAACTTTCTCAGCTTCTTTTGTAAGGACCAACATCCTAGGAGAACCAGAAGGCTTTTCCTTCATCGCAAGTTGTTCCTTTTTTTTTTTTCCGGGGAACTAGCAGAAGGCATTAGCAATTATAATGCAGGTAGAGACGTAATATCCCATATCTGTTAAATCCAAAAAGGTTTTATACTCCTTAAATATGCATCCCAGAGGTTATTGAAGAACTACTTTCTTCATCTTCTTCGTGTGTATTACTGAATAGTAACCTCACAGACAAACATCATTCAAGAACCAATCATACTCTTCATAAGCAAATTACGGAAAGAAGCTGCCGAAGTCATTGTAGTATAGTGGTGAGTATTCCCGCCTGTCATGCGGGCGACCCGGGTTCTATCCCCGGCCACGGTGAAAAAGAATGCCATTTGGAAATCTTCAAAGCAAAATGGAAATTTAACATAAATCATATAAAAAGTAGCACGCATTTTGGAAAGTTCAATGAATAATCTCTATTTCTGCTGCTCTCTGTGTGGCGACCTATAAGAGAAATGGTTTTGCTGAGAATCACTTGGAACAAACACAGGAAGTTGGCCATTTCTATTTGATCTACCTAACCGATAATGTCCAGTCAAGTAGCCTCTGTTCAAACCTGAGGCCATTGAGCTACCACCTCCTGTCTCTCTGCTCACTTGCTCGTTCAGGAGAGGCCCCCCAAAAAATATAGATTGATCTGCATACAAAAGCTCCGTTCTTTGAACCTGGGATGAAGTAGGTGTGCCTCTGGAAGAAGAAGAAGAGGACATGAACCGTCCGGCTTCTTGATCCCAGTAAACTGAAGTTCTCAAGCTTTCAATATTTCTTGGGGTAGGAATCTGTGTCACATTTCCCTCAAGGGTATTCCCATTTGCTGAACTAGGAGACTGATGTGCTGATGGCTGATATATGGGGTTAAAGTGATCTCTGTTTGATGGACGATGCTGTAGTGGGGATACATTAAGGTTGGAGATGTTAGGAGTACTAAAATTACTCAGGCTTTGGTGGCATGCTTCAATGTCTTCTCTGCTGGCATGACTTGCAGTGCTAGCAGCATAAGAAGCAGATATTCTTGAAGTTTCAGCACCAAAATTTCTATTTCCAGCCCCTTGATCAATACTGACTGGACTGCTCCGTCCACTGACGTAGCTATTTGATAGATGATCAGTGTCATACGAATGATGTCGAGAGTTTACTGGACGTAGCACAGATGACGATACCCTAGCCTTAGCAGCTGCTTTAATTGCTTCGTTGGAATCCATCTTTGCTAGTTTCCAAGCACTGATTCGAACTGGCCGCTGTGATGATCTTTTACTTTTGTCTGCTTGCATTGTGTCCGGATCAACTGTGGATGACCGGCGACCTGGATCTAAGTGTGGAATAATTTCGTCCTGTTGATTAAAACCAAAAAGAACAATCAAGTATAACCGTGTTCCTTTGAAGAAGCATACAAAAAGAAGCGACATAACTATTAAAGGCTGGAACTTGTGGTGCAAGTTACAGGATGCAGGACATTGCATCTGAAAGTAGATACTACAATTTCATGTTCAGTTCTTACAGTGCTTATGACTACTTCAGACTCTCACCGTACGCATAAGGACTATGAATTTTCAATGATAAATTCCAATTGCAAATTCAGTATCACAATTTATACAGTTTGCACAAAAGACTTTCCAGCGAAAGAAAGTAAAAAGCTTTAAATCTTAATGTTCATTCCTCCATGGATATTAACTTGTAGGCTGTCTTCAGAATACTACTCTCAGATTGCAAATACATCGAGCTCCTCTTTTGAGAAAAACAAAACAAAAGAAGTCCCTCAATATCTCGTGGTACCTGGTGATCTGTGAAGATTCTAGGAGGCGTGCACCAAGCACCCTTATAGTGCAAGCTCATTCCAATAGAGCTTATTCCACTAATGGCAGTGACAGCTGAGCTGGTTGGTGAAGATGGCAGACTTTGCTGATCCCCTCCATTTTCAGAAGGTCCAGGTGGTTCACTTTGAGTTCTCATGGCAACAACATATTCGTACGTTGTGATTCCCTGCAACAGTAATAGGAATGAGTTTTTTCATTAGCAAGATTAAACTAGACTCAAACATGAACAGACAGAGAGAGAAGTTTTACAAACACACCTTTCGAATAAGAATCATGTGGAAAAAGAATAGTTCTCCCAAAGGTACAGTGGCTAGAAATGACAATGTTGTGCAGATAGCCTGAATTCATCAGAGATTTTCTATGGTTGTGATCAAATTGAGGTAAAATACAAATAAAAGTTGTCTTGGTAATTACATTGGTCATAATGAACACGTCCAAGAAAGTATATGAATGTCAATCATTCTCAAAAGTGCAGTCAATTTTCACCAAAACAATATCATACAAGTTTCTCTAAATGAATAAAGGATATAAATGTACCACTATAGTGACAAATGGGGGCCTAGAGAATCCAACACCAAGCTTCTCTGCTATTTGATGTTCCATGCCCTTTCTATATAAGAAGCAGCGAACAAGGACAAAAATTCCAACGCTGAGTTCTACAACAAGCTGATAGACATGAAAGGAAAATTGAAAAAATAAGTTAAACTTATGAGTAACACTGGTTATTGATTAAAGAATGTCCAAACAGAAATACATATGTACAACCTTACCCAGATAAGGCTAACTGCCATAAGGGAAACAAATGTGACATAGTTTTTCCTACCTATACAGTTGTTCAACCACTGCAAAATTTCGAAAAACTTTAGGAAGCTGCATAATGTCAGAAAGGAAAGAAAAGGACGAGAGTGAAAACTTGTCAACTTTAAGGGGTGCACAAGCATGCAGTTGATGTAATAGGATCCAACATGACAGGATAATAATACGGACCCTGTTTCTCTACTCAACCAAGGTTCAATAGAATATTATAACAGGTTAAAGGTATGCTAAAACCGATACAAGATGATGAAAGTAAAAGTTGGAAAAGAGAAAATTCACTGTTGTAGTGGATGAAGAAGAGCAATGTGATCCACCCGACTAGATTATGGATAAACAATAATTTCTGATTTTGATTCATGAATTCAAGAGAACAAGGTGAGATGTTGAAAATGTACCCGACAATGGTGATCAAATCCATCAACACATTTGTTACAACTTCTGCAATGCTTGCTGAACTTCCGCACCTGAGGGAAAAGTAAGATTATCACAACAGGCAAGCTCTAACTGAAAAAGAGAGACTTGCACTATTATAATTCTACATGGTTTGATAAGAAAAATAAATCAAAATGCAACAATACAAAAAAATCAGATTTTCTGTGCCTCAATAAAGTCGATTAATTATGAATCAATTTTTTTCATAGTTTCTCTCTCTCCTTCTCCATTTTTCTAAGCTTCTTACTTCTCTCCCTGTCTTGTCTTTTCTTTTAGTGAGCCAGTGGTTGTGGATCACTAAACTCAACTACAACGTAATAATTTAAAATAAAGACCTCAGCATTGCACAATCTGCAAAATAACGCCTCCTCTTCAGGTGTTTGCTGTAAAATATCATCTTTCCGGCAATCTTGTTTCACAAAAGGATCACAAAAGAGACCTCCAAGTTTTGAACACCAGTTTGAGCCAAGTCTATCTGGTATTCCTTTATCCTTTAATTTTACTTTGCCAGCTGCACCAATTGAAGATGCATTTTGCTAGTCAAATACTGGAGATTTTAAGGAATATAAAGGATGAGGAACATAGATCAAAATCAAAAGACTATGTAGAAGTTCAAATCCTTAGTTAATGTTGCAAGTAGACTAACCAGGCACATCTGTGCCCTTATCTGAACTACGGGGACATGTCTCATCAGCTTCGCGAAAAATTCCAGGATCAGCAGGATCAATGGCAGTACTCCGTACATAAAGGATGAATACAGATAAAACCTGACATTTGACCGGTATAAGGAGAAAAGCAGACATAGCACAAGGAAAAGAGATGTAAACAAGGAACTGTTAAATGATTATTGAACAATACAGAGACTTTATCCATGAGGAGATTGTGCTTACCAGGACAGAATAAACTGCAGTAGCTATATACTCATAGATGTCCTTTCCAAGAAATGGGGCAAAGAAGGTGTAATATGCAGCAGAAAGTAAGAAGAAAATTGTTATGGCTACAACCTGTGATACATGAACACGAACATATTAATCTATCACGAACTACAAAGGGAAAGATTGTTGCTATATAAATAAATAAATTAACAAGAAAATGGAACCAAAATTCTTGAAAAACTAGTTTTGGGGGTGGATATAAGGTTGTAGATGCATTTGCATTAGTTTTTTCATCGACAAATTGCAGAACACCAGTAAATGAATACACAATAGCTTGATGAATAGTGTTCATGTCATTTGCATGTAAGTTTCACGCTCATTGCAAGAACTCAAATAGTACCCTCCGTGTGTGCTATGACCTTACATTTCTTAGTCAAAAAACACTGCTTAGCCTTGACAAATAGTTTCACTTCCTTTTTATAACTCCCACGCATATTGCAGGAACGTAAGAAGAACTTTAAATGTGCATTGCGGCCTTTCATTTCTTAGTTTCACAGATCTCTACCATCTTCAGTACAGCATACAAACAAATCTCATATTTTGGATATAAAAGAAGGAAAAATAAAATCCAGGATGGGAAGAGAAATCTGGCTAGTGTCATGTTCGTCATGGATGAAAACTAGCTTCAATTTCTAAAAGCTTTTAGATTCTACTTTTCTTTCTTGAGTCAGTCAACTCCCCGGAACTAAACAATAACTTGACACGTTTCTTATAAACGCTAGCACTTAAGAAAAACAAGCATGCAATTCAACAATTCACACACTTCATAACTTCTAGGGTACAGTTAAATCGCAAAAAGACGAGGGAAAAATTAATTATTATAGTGGAATACAAGAGACCTTCAAGAACGAATATTCAAATGGGAAAAGGCGAAAAGAAAGAACGAATAATCAACCTCTCATGATTAGCAACAAAAGTAAATCCACCGGCAAACCAACAGCACTTAGTAAGTAGTTCCACTTCAGAGAGAAAAAGAACTCCGCGACGCGAGAGTGAAAACCAAATCTCGAAAGTGGAAACACACGTTTGACCAGTTGTTTGAGCAAAGTGAGTGTAACGTAAAGTAAAAAAAAAAAACCTGAAAAGAATGGAGAGGAAGTTGCCATCCATGTCGCCTAGCCATGGTCACTCTCTAACTCGTAAATCAACACCTCTTACGCTTTTCAACCCACCACCATAATCTCAACATAAAACCGACCAACACAACTTAAAACCACCACCTAAATCCGTTCACAAAACACCTGGTACATATCGTGGCGCTATGTTCTATTCACGCAAAACCCAGTTCAACCTCGACCCATATGTTAAAGATCAGTTTTAGGACGACCCATGAAGTTGATTCTTGGCAGGAGTTGGATTCCTCAATTAAATCAAGAGACTTGGAGAAGAAGAAGCGAAGAATAAAAAAAGGATCTTCGAAAAGGTTGAAAGTGGTGTTTTTTAGTTGTCTGCTGACACAGGCACCCCTTTTTCTATTTTTGTTCTTCCAGGAATCTTAATTACCAAATAATTAATAATACACAATTTGGACTATAGTAAACTAACTAAGTGATTAGGTCAAATTCATATAAATGTAATATTACTCTAATAAAATAAGTCAACCAACACTCTGTATTTCTAGATTTTATAGTTCTTAATTTAATTATATTCAAAGTTTGAATTTCATTTATAGCCAATACCAAGTAGAATTTTATATTTTACTAATAAAAATTTGAAAAAAATAGAAGGAGAGCTTCAAATTATTGAAAATAATTATAGACATAAAAATAAAGTCTGGCTTATACATCAAATCGATTATTAAAAGCGTAATCTTGAAATTGGAAATTTGTGAAAAAAAGGTTTAATACCAAATGCTTACATGATAAGCAGTGGTGAGTAGTTCAATAATAATGAATGTAGTGGGGAAACATGCAACGATGCTTTCTGATTAAACAACTGTTATACCTAAACATTTTTAGTCATTGAAAATGATATTATTAATTAGAAAAACCCATAAATATAATATGTCCCACTTCCATTTAAGATTGAGACATAATTATGACCAGGCCACATGTAACTCTCGTGATGCATACGAGAACTGCTTAGTTCTTAACTACTATCAATTTGAAGCAGATGATAGCTCAGAAAAAGACATGAAAAAATAAAACACAATTTGGGAGATAAAACTGAAGACTTTTTTATTTCTCATGATCAATTGCAGTGCAATTGTACAAATGTGTCAAGCTTCAAGGGCTTTGTTAAGTTGTCTGCTAACTGGTTCTCACTCTTGCAAAATTCCAATTCAATCTTTCGTTGCTCAACCAGCTCCCTTAAAGAAATGAAACCGAATGTCAATATGCTTACTCTTTCTAAGTTCAACTGGATTTCTGGCCAAATTTGGTAGATATATACTATTAACCATGTAAATGTAATGGTTATTTTCATTGAACAATTATTTAATTGTATTCAATTGGAGATTTGCATAATATGAATATGTGTTA
>JANITX010000002.1:193250-204399 GCA_027564395.1 Erythroxylum ulei
ACACATTATGTTTCTTTCTTATGAAGAAAGTAATTGATCTCATTAATTAAAGTATAGAGATACTTAAACTAATGTGTAGGTGATTATTAGAGAATAAGTCACTGAACTGACCCGATTATGAGAATTCCAGATGAAATATTACTTATGTGTTTATGGATTATCTTAAAATGATGGCTGTATAATTGACCCTCAGACTTGAGATTACTAAGAAATCTGGTGTGGGAATTATTATATTTTGATGCTATTTGTGAATCGTCCTAGGATAATTCAATCGGTAGTTATTGGATACAGTATGATTCATATGTAGATAATTGACTAAGTCAATATACGATTCGTCACTCTAAAGTAATTAGGGAGAATATTCTACTATTCTTAATTAGTAATGATTTATGAAATTCTCTGGCCAGAGTGAATTGATATTTGAAAAGGAGTTTTAAGTACAGATACAATGTCCACTCTTATCTATCAGAGGCTGGATACTTGAATAGCTCGTGGTTAATCAATCGGGCAAATTTTCAAAGATTTTTCACCAGAAAAGCGAAACAAGGTATGATTTCTAAATCATTTTATGTTTTATTCAAGTTTATTCAATTATCGGGATTCGCTTGGAATTTGTAAAATTTTTGTTGTCCGCCGTGCCTATGATTCGATTACGATTGGATTCTAACAGTGGCATTAAAGCCTCCTTTAATTGTTTCACTTGAATTCATTATTTGATTATTGTTCATTTGATAAAAGTAATATGTTATGCTTCTGGTTTTGTTTTATCTGAAACCATTCTTTCGACTGCTCTTAGCTTTGATTTCTAAAATTGTTGTTCAATCTGCCTATTCGTATGAGCATTGGAAATTGTTTCCTGTGCGTATTCTATTTCTGGAATGACCAAAGTATAAAACAAATTGTTCAACATAAAGCATTTTGCGCTTTTTTTTTAAATATCAAGCTCTTACCTCACACCACCGCAGCTTGTAAATTTGCAACTAGAGATTTGTTTTCTTTATGTGTGCATTTGTATATGTCGACGTATTTTTTTCCTATTTCCACCCTTTGTTTTCGAGCCCTAAAAACAAAAATGTGCGATTTTCTCTGTGTTGCTTAGATATGAAAATTTTGTTTTTCATATGCTTTCGATTTTCATACTACCTTGTGTTATATTACTGCTTGCGTTATTGTTCTTGCGATTATTGTTCTGGTGTTGGAAGCCTGGCGACGCCACTGATTGGCATCACCACTAGAGAAGTCGATGGGCGTTAATCGCCCATCTTTGCCATCGAAGAAGACAATGGGTGTTAATCGCCCATCGTGTGCGACTCCACAGGCGATGCCATGGATGGCGTCGCTTGGGCTGTCCAAGGTAGCCACGGTGGAGAAGCAGAAGGCGACGTCGGTTGAGGATGAAGTAGGCAACGAGGGAAGAGGGTTGTGGTTTAACATATGAGGGAGGTTGAGAATTGCTGCAGAAAAATGTGGGAGGGATTTGGAGAAGAAGATGGACTCTTCTAAAGAAGACGATGGGTGCACCATTCTCGAGAAGCGTCTGTTAAAGACGTTGTCAAACTGTTCTTTAACAACGAGTCGCGTACAATGCACGCTCCCCACATGTCATCATTTGGCGCGTGCACCAGAGACCCTCCTAACCCTTTTTTATGTCTTTCAAATATTTTTAAACCCTTAAATCTTCAATTTAATTAATTTAATAGAGAATAAATTAATTTATACTTCCAATAAAATTGAAAAGTGATTTACTAATTTTTGAAAATTTGTTTTTTTAAGGAATATTTATTAGGAAAGGTTTTGGAATTTAATTTAATTTTTCAAGAGTTGAATTATTAAATTAAATTTATCATCAAATCAATAATTAGAATCAATCAAAAGTCTTAAATAATTTCTTTCATAATTTGATTATGTTTGAAATTATAAATATAATGAGATTATATTATTTTGATGAGATCAGAAATTTTTGAAATTTTAAATCCCTCAATAAAATATTAATTACACATTATGAACGTGATAGGCGTCTTCCATTATTTGAGAATAAAATCAGAATTCTGTTTATTGTTTGGCTTGTTGAGAAAACTCAAGGTCACTTTAACCCAGATATGTTTTATCTTAAATTAATGGATTCTACTTAACTAAAATTGTATGATTTGTATTTATAAAAAAAATTGTATGATTTGGATGAGCAAACTCATGATCATATAAATTTAGGGGCAGGGTTAGGAGTAATATATGTGATATATTTTTAGCTAAAGTTGTTACCTAACGGTTCTAGGAGTCGTATGAGATGTGATTGAAAAGTTGTTTTCTACCTAATTTATTTTTAGATGGTTTATTAAGCAAACTCAAGATCAATTAATTTTAAATAGGATCCTAGCCCACTAAGAAATTATTTCATAAGTTTTTGATATAATAGTGAGGGCTATTATTTTGAAAAAAATAGTGGGAGTAATCATATATAAACTAATATATGCTCCTTTTATGATTTTCGGTTATTGAATTCGAAGATGAGTACCAACTTGACATTGAGGAGCATCATAGATGCTAACAAGCTGACTGAACCTAACTTTTCAAATTGGCTACTAAACTTAAGAATAATTCTTAGGCAAGATAAGAAGTTGTACGTTCTTGATACTCCTACTCCATCATAACCTTGTTCAGTTGCAACTGATGAAGATTGAGAGAAATATCAACATTATATTGATGACGTTAAACAAGCTATATATGTGATATTAACTTGCATGTCTCCTGAACTTTAGAGGCAGCATGAGAACATAGATGCGCCTACTATGATACAACATCTTAAGGAGTTATTTGGCACACAAAGTAGGGTGGAGAGATATCAAATCTCCAAGGCACTATTTCAATGCAAGATGAAAGAAGGATCTTCAATCAACTTTCATGTGTTGAAGATGATTGGGTATATTAAAAAATTGACTCAATTAGGATTTGTCATGGACCACGAGTTAAGCGTTGATCTGGTATTGCAGTCTCTGAGTTCGATCTTTTCATAGTTCGTCATGAACTTCAATATGAATCATAAGGACTTGACATTGCCTGAACTGTTGAACATGCTTAAGACTACGGAAGGGTGCCTTAAGAAGGTTGTACTTATTGTCATTTCTTCTAAAAGCAAGAAAAAGGGCTTTAAGAAGAATAATAACAAGAAACAGAAGGCTTTTACTAATGTAGTAAAAGCCAAAGGAGTTGTCAAGAAGAAGAGTAATGACAAGGGCACATGCTTTCATTGCGGAGTTAATGGACATTGGAAGAGGAACTGCCCTTCTTATTTTGCTAGCCTGAACGATACAAGGCTTAAGGAAGATGTCTCTTCAGGTATGTTTATGATTGAGATGAATCTTTCTATTTCTATTCTACATTCTTGGGTATTAGATACTGGTTGTGGTTCTCACTTATGTAATAACAAGCAGATGTTAACAAGGAGTAGATCATTGAAGAAAGGCGAAGTGGACTAGCGAGTTGGAAATAGAGCTAGAGTTGCTGCATTAACTGTAGAAACTTGTAGTTTAACTTTGCCTGCTGACCTTATATTAGAACTTGATAATTGTTATTATGTTCCTGTTATTGCAAGAAACATCATTTCTATTTCTTATTTAGATTTGAATGGATTTGCCTTTATAATTAAGAATAATAGTTGTTCTTTTTATAAAGATAATGTTTATTATGGATCTGGATTGCTTACAAATGGTTTGTATGAGTTAGATCTTGAAAGGCCAATTCTTAATATAAATAATAAGAAAAGAAAATTAAGTAACTAGACTCCATCTTATTTATGACATTGTAGGTTAGGTCATATCAATAAAACTAGAATAAAAAAAATTACATAAAGAAGGATATTTGGATCCTTTTGATTATGAATCATATGGAATTTGTGAATCTTGTTTATTAGGAAAGATGATCAAACTACCCTTTAAGGGAAAGGGGCAACGTGCTAGTGGGTTACTAGAATTAATACATTCAGAAGTATGTGGGCCTATGTCCATAAATGCTAGAGGTGGATACTCATATTCCATTACATTCACAGATGACCATTCTAGATATGGTTATATGTACTTGATGAAACAAAAGTCTGAATCATTTGAAAAGTTCAAAGAATTTAAACTAGAGGTAGAGAAACAAATTGGCAAAGTTTTAAGACAGTTAGATTAGATGGAGGTGTTGAATACTTACCATGAGTTTCTTGGTTACTTAAAAGAAAATGGGATTCTCTCACAATGGTCTCCTCCTGCAGCTCCACAACATAACGGAGTTCATAAGAGGAGAAGTCATACATTATTAGATATGGTACATTCCATGATGAGTTATGCAGTCTTTTCGATATCCTTTTGGGAATATGCAATTAAAACCGCAATATATTTTCTAAATAGAGCTCCATCTAAATCGGTTGATAAGACACCATATGAGATATGGACTGGTAAAAGACTTGGATTATCACACTTAAATATTTAGGGATGTGAAGCTAATGTGAAGCGTGCTATATCTGATAAACTTTAAGCTAAATCAGATAAATGCAAATTTGTGGGGTATCCGCAAGAAAGTTTCGTTTATCAATTTTATCATCCTATTGAGCAAAAGGTGTTTGTCTTAAGACATGCTACATTCTTAGAAAGAGAATTTATTCTCAAAGAAAGTAGTGGGAGTGAGGTTGAACTTAGAGAAGTTCAGGAATCACAAATTCACATCAACATGGAACAAGAATCTCAAGTTAATATATATGATGTATAATCGAGAGTTCAAGTGACACATAGTCTGCGATGAACTAGTAGGATACGTCGTCCTCCTACTAGATTAGATCTACATATAGAGCATGGAAAGGATAACATATCACTCACACGATGAGCCTACTACTTTTAAAGAAGCTATGTCAGACATTGATTCTTTAAAATGGCAAGAAGCCATGAAATCTGAAATGGAATCTATGTACACTAACCAAGTATGGACTTTGGTGGATACACCTGAAGGTATAGTACTTATTGGGTGCAAATGGATTTTTAAGAGAAGAA
Organism: Erythroxylum ulei; assembly: GCA_027564395.1. Taxonomy (NCBI): domain Eukaryota; kingdom Viridiplantae; phylum Streptophyta; class Magnoliopsida; order Malpighiales; family Erythroxylaceae; genus Erythroxylum; species Erythroxylum ulei. The sequence goes on from JANITX010000002.1 coordinate 198,272, forward strand.
TTGACATGGATGGAAATGTACATACTTACAAAGTAAGGTTGGTGGCGAAAGGTTATAGACAAAAACAAGGAGTTGATTATGATGAAACTTTTTCACCAATAGCAATGCTTAAATCCATAAGGATTTTATTGGCTATAGCAGTATACCATGATTATGAAATTTGGCAAATGGATGTCAAGACAACATTTCTTAATGGGAATTTGCAAGAGGATGTGTATATGACACAACCTAAAGGTTTTGAATCCAAAGAATTTCTTGATCAAGTATGCAAGTTGCAAAGGTCCATTTATGGACTTAAGCAAGTGTCGCGGAGTTGGAACATTTGTTTTGATGAAACAATCAAAGAGTTTGATTTTATAAAAAATGTGGATGAACCTTGTGTTTTCAAGAAGGTAAGTAGGAGTGCAGTCATTTTCTTAGTGCTTTATGTGGATGATATATTGCTTATTGGAAATGATATTTCAATACTCTAGTCTGTTAAGACATGTTTATCTAAAAACTTTTCCATGAAGGATATAGGAGAAGTAACTTATATACTAGGTATAAAGATCTATCGAGATAGATCAAAAAGGTTGCTAGGTTATCTTAATCCACGTACATAGATAAAGTGCTAAAGAGGTATAGCATGGAGAATTCCAAGAGGGGATTCTTAACCATATCGCATGGGATTTCTGTTTCACAAAGTATGTGTCCGCAGACACAAAAAGAGAGAGATAAAATGGATTGTATTCCATATGCTTTGACAATTGGATCAATCATATATGTGATGCTATGTACTAGACTAGATGTTGCTTATGCTTTGAGGATAAAAAGCAAATATCAAGCTAATCCCGATGAGGGTCACTGGATGACTGTAAAAAACATCTTGAAGTACGTAAAAAGGGCTAAAGATATTTTTCTGGTCTTCGGAGGAGCTCAGCTAAGAGTTTAGGGTCATTCGAATGCCAATTTCTAGTCTGATCAAGACGACAGTAGTTCACAGTCAGGGTATATTTTTACTCTTTATGGTGGTGCGGTTAGTTGGAAGAGTTCCAAACACCCAACCATCGGAGATTCAACGATCGAAGCAGAGTAAATTTCAAAGTCAGAGGCAACAAAGGAAGCTATTTGGATCAAGAAGTTCATTACTGAACTTAGAGTGGTTCCTAGCATTGTTGAGCCCATAGTATTGTATTGTGACAACAACGGCGCTATTGCAGAAGCAAAGGAACCCAGGTCTCATCAATGGTCTAAACATGTACTCAGGAAGTTTCACTTGATCAAGGAGATAGTGGAGCGGAAAGACATAACATTGGAGTGAGTTCTCACTGAAGAGAATCTAGCAAATCCTCTTACTAAGCCATTGTCTCAAAAGAGACATGATTGTCATATGGATGGATATGGTAGTAGATTCATAGGGGATTGGCTTTAGTGCAAGTGGGAAATTGTTAGTTTATGCCTTTGTAGCTAATCAATTGGATGCAAATTAATGTATGACATTATTTTGAATTTATAAAAAAGGCTTTATTTATCTTCATGTATTAATTGAATTAATATTTTATGTTTTAATACTAAAGATAAAATTCTTGGAATAATTACTGTGTAATTGAAATTATAATGAGATCATAATTATGAGATTCAATTTAGATTTAAATGTTATTTCTAAATGTTCCTAATTGTAGTTTCATCAAGATTGGATATTGTTGAAACGGTAAAACTATTACAAATTATGTTTCTTATAAAAAAAGTAATTGATCTTATAAATTAAAGTATAGAGATACTTAAACTAATGTGTGGGTGATTATTAAAGAATAAGTCACTGAACTAACCCGATTATGAGAATTCTAAATGAAATATTACTCATGTGTCTATGGATTATCTGATAATGATGGTTGTATAATTGATCCTCAGACTTGAGATTACCAAGGTATCTAATATGAGAATTACTGCGTTTTGATGCTACTTATGAATCGTCCTAGGATAATTTAGTCGGTAGTAATTGAATGCAGTATAAACCATATGTAGATAGTTGATTAAGTCAATATAGGATTCATCACTCTAAAGTAATTAGAGAGAATATTCTACTATTCTTGATTAATAATGATTTATGAAATTCTCTTATCAGAGTGAATTGATATTTGAAAAAGGAGTTTTCAAATTTTAATTATAAATCAATTACTAATTAGCAAGAACGAACATGATTGGATGATAAGAGTAGACACTGAATCCATACTCAGCCTAATTAGAATACTGAAAGATGAAATGATTAAATTATACATTATAGCTATACATGGACAAGTTAAGTCAATCACTTTAACATTGCTTATATTTGGGTAATCATGACATGTTGCTAGACGTCAATCATGATTTATGATTATGAATTATTTAATTGGACAATTAAAAATAAATTAATTTAATTTATCTAATTCTAATTGTGAATTAGAATTATAATTATAATTTATAATATTGCTAATTTATTAGGAATCTAATAGGTCACACAGTAAAGAGCAATTTCTGAAAGAAAAATCAATTAAATTAAGTTGGACTTAATTATGAGGTTTGAGAAACTTTGGGAATCAAATATGAGATATTTGATTTTATTAAAATTAAATTAATTACAATTAAAGAGACTTAATTTTAATAAAAGACTATTATGATTTTTCTATTTAAAGGGAAGAGCTTTTTAGAAGTAACACTTTTTGTCTTCTTTCTCTCAAAGCAGTTTAGGAATTGCTCTGTAGATACCATCAGAGATTGGACAATTGGACAGCTTGTAATCGATCAATCAGAAAAAGTTGCAAAGATTTTTCAACAGAAAGCGAACAAGGTACAATTTCTAAATTGATTTGTGTTTTATTCAAGTTTAATCAATTATCGAGATTTGCTCAGAATCTATAAAAAATTTTGTTTTCCGCTGCGTCCGTGATTCTATCACGGTTGGATTCCTACAGTTCCTGTATAAGATATCATTTTCTTGGTGGATTTTGAATCCCCAGCATAGTGTAGACCTTTTCTGTGAAAAAAAAATTTAAATAGATGAATGTAGCATTTACAGATCATATTTAAGGAGGTGAGCCTTAGAGCAACTGATAAAAGTTACTTCTTTCTGACAAAAAAGTCACAGGTTCAATTAGTAAAAATTCTCTTTTTGTGAAAAATATAAAGAAAAAGTTGCATATATTGATGACTCTTTTCCGACTCTCACGAAAGCAGGAGATTTCTGAGATGCATTGTGTTGTCGTCGTCAAGGAGGAGTGGATGTTTATCCGAGCTTTGGGCTCAGCAGTCCAGCATATATTGGGATCTTTTTGTTAGATAATTTCATTATATGTGGCCCATATATTTTGGTTTAATTATTTAAGTATATTAAATCCCATTAGTTATTTGAGTAAAAAGATATTAGGTTTAATTAAAATAAATAGTATGATGTATTTATATTGATGGAATGTAAAGATAATGATAATGAAAAGAGGTATTGTTTGAATTTTTAAATAGATAACTACCTCTCTCTCTCTCTACCTATAAAGTCTTTCATGTATCTCTCCATCAAACATATACGGAAAATAACGAAACAAAGGCTAAGGGAGAGAAAACACAATCTAAGAATATCTTGCAAAGAGTATTGAAAATTATCTGTTTGGAAAGTATCGGAAATACGATGGATCAAGGTACGCTTATGTTATTGTGAAAATTTATTAGATTCTAAGATCCTATAATTTATGACGTAAGAAAGAATTAACACTTTTTTCTATGCATAGCATGTACGTTGGTGTGATATTTCCTTAAAGCCAGTACTCCAAGAAATGGTGAACACCTTGTTGTCATGCTATTTTCTTGGAACCTCAATTGCTAGCACATGACATTGTCTTCTCGTTTAGAATTGATCAAAATAGAATGTTACTAGCCGCCACTACCTCCAGTATGCTTCCTGTTCCTGCCATAGCACAATTTCTGGTAGGCTTATCTTCCAGAGTCGAAGATTCCCTGCAGATTTTTTACTGTTCACTGGAAATGTTGCTTCCTTTTGGACCTTTAGAGTTTTGCTACTTGAGTTCACCAATATGACCGCAGATAATGAATTGGTTTACATTTGAAGAATTTTTCTTCCATTTATTGTACGATAATGTTTATATTATATGATCCTTCTCAGTTTCGGGAACATGAAATGAACTCATAAACTGTAATTTACCTTGAATCTTGTACTTGAAACCATTATGAACTTACATGCATGTTTGGTTGTGAATAGGGAAAAAGGTTGCGAGCACAAGTGTTCCTTCATGTGGCTGTTTCCCAGTTCATATTTTGTAGGTATGAGAGGTTCGGCGATGGCAACTTTAGGAAACAAGATTGCACCAGAGAATATAAAGGAAGAAACCATCCAAGCGCTAGCTTCTTACTACTTGGAAGTTGTGCAGAGGTTGTACGTAAGGATAAGGGTTCAAGTGATCAATCATTTTCAGGAGCAACTTTCGCTAGACATACCATGTGATGTAGCGTTACAGTTCAGTCCGCCCGACATCATATCTTACTGGTTAGAATCCACGTTACCGTCCAATTTAAGGAAAGATGAGTCGTCTTAAAAACTTTGCATTCAGGTTGGAGATAATACAAATAGAAGAATTGAAGATAGAGCATAAAACTAAACTCCAGTGAACAATCTTCTCTTGTCTTGTAGAGATTTATCATGTCTCTCCTAAGACCGACCAACTTTACCTTTCTCAAAGATACCTTCTCAGTTCTTGAAAAGAAACTCTCTTAACGATGCTCTCGATGATTTTATGTAAGCTGATGGATGGACTCCACTGATTGAGTTGAAGTACCCCTCAAGTTGGCTCAACATTGATGGCTTATTCTCCTGTCTTTTTTCTCTAGACACGAAAATCACAATTTATCAAATGCTGAAATGAAATCATCAACTTTTCATTTATTTCAAATATAGTACACTATCGACTAATAATCACCACAGCTTACAATTGGTTATTTACATATGAAATATTATCTTCTCCGATATTAATTATCTTCTCCTCCTCCGATCTTCTTCTTATTGTTGTTATTATATTTATTTATTTCTTTTTTTTTCTCATTTTATGTTGCTTATTTAGAAACAGTCTCTTTATCAGTTAGAAGTAATGTTGTATAATACTTAAATTCACGCATCAACAAGATTCGCATTGGTATTGTTATTGTTGTATATTAATTATTAAAATTAAACAGCTAATAGTTTATAAAAAAAAACTTTTCTTGTGTGTAGTAAAAACGTAACATAATGATTATTTTGTAAATTAACACTTCTTTAATTTTAAGATATTGTCTAAAAATATAATCATGTTAATATGATATGTTATTATAACATATCAACAGGCATTTTTAATAAAAAAGTAAATGGCACATCATTTTTCAAAGAAGTAAAATCTAACGTAATACAAGAAAAACATTTCTAAACTGCTTTCAGCATTGAAAATATTCAGTGAATGGATTTCTATACATCTTACCCTAGCTAGTGTAAAGCGTAAAACTGATGAGCTCGTAGGAGCGGTTCATTTTTGTCCCGATCTCCAAGCATGTCTGGTTATTGAATTATTGTCAGAAAATTACGAGACCAACTTTGAACTTTTCTCTTTGTTTGTGGGATGATCCTTTCAGAAAATTTTCACCAATTCATGTAGCTCTAAATGCCACTGGATCTAGTAGTGTAATACTTCAAAATTTCTGCATAGTTATCAATGAAAAAGTACTGAAAGAATGAATTAAAGTGGCACAAGAATTTAATGCAATTGTACTGATTCTAAAATTCGAAAGCGTCATTAGAAGGTAGATCCTAACTGATAAATTTTGATGTTTTTCTTTTAAATAAAATTTTATTTAGTTGTTATTGTTAATATAATTTTAATATTGACATATTAGATAAAATTTATTCCAACGTCAAATTTAACGCAGGATTTGCAACATTTACCTCAGTCGTATCCCTTTTTTATTCCCTCCAAATTCTCTGTACCTTTTGCCCTGTACTAATCTTGTGCCAAGCCATCTCAATCCTTCATTTATGTGAGACGCAGGATTCGCAACATTTACCTCAGCCGTATCCCTTTTTGATTCCCCCCAAATTTTCTGTACCCTTTACCCTGTACCAACCCTGTGTTAAGCCATCT
>JANITX010000002.1:247625-257648 GCA_027564395.1 Erythroxylum ulei
TCTAACACTTTCAATGTAGGTGATTTAAAAGCTTATGTTGAAGACACAATGGAAGACCAAAATGATCAACAAGGTTCAGCCTTTAATGAGGGAGAGGATGATGGAGGACCATCAAACAAAGCCTTGGAAGATATGTCTAACATGGGCTTTGGAGCCCAAGAAGAAGAACCGACCACGAAGGATGACGAGTTAGAAGAAGTTGGCCTCAACATTCTCCTACAATTCCAGGCTTTATGGAAACCTTTTGGGGACTCTAAAGCCTTGGTCCAAGTTGATGATCTTGAAGCCCAAAGGACTTTAAACATTTAGTTTCTTCCAAGGATTCTACATTTCCGGTCACTCCTTCCTTTTCAAAGGATTGCCCCAAATATTCAGCTTCCTCTCGAATTGCTCTTTCAATTTCTTGAACCTCTTCAATTGTGATAGGTTGAAGATTAGGACATTCAAATTCAAAGTGTCCAAAACCCCAACATTTAGGACATCTCATGGGTTCATAGGGTTGAAATTCTTTGTAAGATTGCTTTAAATAATCTGCCCCTAGCTATCCATGACCATAGTTTTCATGTTCATACTCGTAGGGCTCATATTGATAATAATCTTCTTCATAATAATAATAGTCATCATCATAAGTTCGATTTACCTTAAGGACTTAGGAATCTAAATTGTAAATTACTTCATCTTCTTCCTTTCTCCTTATTTTTTCTTCCTCCATGTTCCATGCCTCAAGTTGATGGCGCAATTCTCTCTGCCTCCTTTTTCTTCAATATCATGAAGAGTTATGGTGCAGACTCAAAACAAATCAAACCAATTTAAGGAGAAAATTTATTTTCCAAAGTAAACAACCATCAAATAAGCTAAAATTTGACCGAGAGGCTTACAACACATCAATGTACAACCCGCTTAAAACAGATGAACTCGTCGATTCCGAACAAAAGTCAAAACTGTAGGAGAACATCTTCAAACCCAATGTCCTAGGCCGTCATTTCCTTTGGCTTTGATACCAAAATTTGATAAGTGTGGTCGTTGGGTGAGAATAAGTGAAAATTTGGTCTCGTTTTGTGTTTTCTCATATTAGGAATTATCAGGGGATTGCATTGTTATTTGTTGGCAAAGTACAAGGAATTTGGGGATAGTTCTAAAGGAAAAATTGTAGAGCAAGACGTCAGCTACAACTTTGGTGAAGGAAGTTTTGTATTTTGATATGTATGTGAAAAGTTATGGACGAGATGGTGAAACTGATCAGGAATGATACGGTTTCTAGAAATGAAGAAGAAAAGTAAAGAAAACGAGTAGAAGTTTGTGGAAAACTAAAAAAACCCCTGCTCTATTTTCAGTAAATAGACAACCCCAGAGCAAATTGACTCTAATTTGGAGAATAATAGTCAAGATTTTTTTCATTCATAAAAATGCTCCTTCGAAAGGAAATAAACATGACTTAAATAGGAAACTTAGCTAAGAGGAAGGTGGAAAACCACATGATTCGGTTTCTCACCTCCTAATGGACTCCTAATAAAGCATTCATAACAAAAAAAAAAACTGTCCATAATTATTCACCATACATGTAGTTATGTGAAAAATTAAGGATAGGAATTAAAACACACTAAAGAAGAATTTAACACATTAAATAGGAAACTTATAAGCAATGAATTGCTCTTATTGAAAACATACCATAGGTTGAAATATTATACCTTCTCTCAGCCAAATCAAGTTATAGGATAACATGTGACTTGATTTTGCCCGAGAGCCTTCTCCCATGTGGGTTCCATTTGGGCTTTAAGATCGTCAACTTAAACCAAGACTTTTTCTTGGTTTTAGACTTGGGCTTGATGATCCTCCATAACTTACTTGTCAAGACTATTTGGGATGAGAGGAACTTTCAGATTTTCAGAACAAAGGCTCAACGATGGAACAATTCCACCAACTTACACATCTAAAACTCAAAGAATACTTCAGTCTTCACAAGCTCAATTCTCTTAAATACTAGTCTAGCAGATGGAAAATTTAAGCACGTTAAACCGACTCACTAAGCAATATTATTGTTTATTTTGGACAATTAGATTATTCTAGAAATTCTGTTAAACTCCTTTTATAGCATCTATAAACTCTAGATTGACTTTAAGGCTTAATTCGTTACATTATCTCAAAAAAAGATCCCATTCAATCCTCGAGGACCATCCCATCATGTTAATTTCAGACTAAAGTTGGCAGTTTAACAACATTTTTATAGTCTGGACTTGCTAAGACCTGTTGCAGATGTTGTGTCATAAACTTTAAGGAAGAAACGTGTTCTGGGAATGCAAAGCTTCTCGTCCATAATACTCCCAAGTTTGTGAATCAGATTTCTCTTCACTTCCTTGTTAATCCCACCCATCGACACTACTTCTGCATATGCTGCTGCTTCTTTGTTCCCATTAAACTGTATATCTACTCCTCCTTTGATTATCACCATCACATACTGCAAGTTTCCAACCAAACAGGCACTGATTAAACTAAAGTTTGATGATTGAATTGATAATGTTAATCAAACATGAACACCAATACCCACTTTCCCTGTTTTTTCTTCTGGGTTTTCTAGGAGATGTTGGATAATACATTTATCTCCAGAATTGAATCCATCGATTGTTATATTTGCGCTGGACAAGAAACCCGAATCGAAATTTCACGTATGGACTGTTATTTAAGTTGAATTTGACCCGAAACTTAGTGAAACCAGGTTTTAGGTTTAGATTGCAATCATATCAGTCGACGAATAAAGATCTAACCTTTTTTACACTTTCAGAAACTATAATCATGAAAAGAGAAACTAACTCAAAAGACCTGTTTACTGTAACAAGGGTTTAAGATGTAGAGATGAGGAAGAAGTAAGTTACATGTTCAGGCTTGCCGATGATGGTGGCAACAGCTTTTGTGGCTTCCGAGAAGATGGGGTCTTTGTCAACTCCTCGGAGGTTGACATTAGTGGTTATATAAAGGCAAGGCATCTTCAATCTTCTTCTGCTATGCTAGCTGTGTGTTCTTCGTCTGAATCATAAAACACCGAGACAGTGAATCTATTATCTTCGTTCTATAGATTTTTCTATGTTTTAATACAGATTGTACCAATCAGAACGTGCACAAATCAATATCAGGAACATGTATATATATGTATATTGACTGGAGGAGCTAGTGTGGTATGAAAAGAAAAGGCCTTCTAGCTGGACCACAAAGGCACGAAAGACATCTATTTGCAGGCTTCAATCTTACCAGTAACACGTACAACCACTTGACGATCCAGATTAAGGGCAGGAAATAGGGAATAGGGAATGATTAGACCTCACGTTTAACTCTTTCCGAAATAATGGAGTCTAAGATTATATATAAATATCTCGAGAGAGGATTATTCTAATTATAAATAGTTTAAAAGTGTCGTCTTATAGTTGGTGCTTTTGTTGATGATGCTGATACTAAATACAGCACTCAATCTTCTATTCAAAGCTAGATCTTGCAGCTTTTAGCTGACCCTTTTTATCTTGAAACCAACCAAACCAAACATGGTAGTTTGATTTGAAATGGGAGGTAATGTGTGTCTGTCGCCCATTATTGTGGAGTAGCTATTGTCGAGTCAAAATATGCAGAACCTGATCGACGCAAGGAAAATGTAAACATGGTAGCTCACTTAGGACTGCAATGGTCCGGATTGGACTTAGCTCAAAATTTATTATTTAAAGACAATGGTTGAAGCCCAACTTAAATCCTTATTAACTTAGGCCAAATCCAATAATTTTAGGGCAAGTTATATTGGTCTAAGCCTATGTTTAATTGAACTTACACCGGTATAATTTTTGTTAGTAAAATTTTTTTATAGATATTTTATTAAAAGAATTTTTTTAAGAAGTCAATTGACTGTTTGGCAGTTATTTAAAAAAGAGTTTCATACGATAGACTATTTGGTAATATAAAAATAAAAAATATTTTTAATTTTAATTATATTTTATTTTGTAATAAAAATTATTTATGCATATAAATATTATTTAAATTATATTAAACAATATGCAAAGCATAATATATTAATTATTATATAATTTTAAACCATATGAAACATAAATGAAAATATATCCAACTAAATCTTTTATATGGATTATAACATAAATAAAATAATATTAAAAATAAATATTAAAACATATAAAAAGCCAAATAATATTATATAACTCCTAAAATAAATATTCAAGTTGATTATGTGTAAAATATAAGGATAAAAGAGACTAAAAAATAAACTCATTAATTGATCTGAAAAATCTGCCTGAAAAAGTCATCTGAGAGGTTTTTTTGAAAAGCTTCGAATTTGAGATTTTTAAAAAGTTATATTTTGACTAAAAAAAGCATATTTATTAAAAAGTAATTTTTTATTTTACAACTAAAAACTTATTTTTGTAAAAGAATACTTTTGCAGTGAAAAAAAAAGACTAGGGGCTATTCAAATGTCAAATAAGAGTTGAACCTCATAAAAGGTTTTAGATTGCATTGAGGTCAATAGAAGTTTGATCACTAACTAAATTAAACACTTTTCGCAAGAGTGTTTGTTGGAACAATTGCTCTTGACAAAAACGTTCTAACAATTTTAACCAATTTCTTACTCATTCCCAATCTGTTATTATTAAAATAATGGGCTCTTCTTTGGAGCTCAGCCCAAATCATATGATTAAATGGGCCTAGTCCAAGAATGATTTAAATGTCTTTAGAAGGTGGGCCTGTGCCTTCTTTGTACCGTGTATATATATATATCTATGTCCCCTTCCCTTACCCTACTAATTGCCAATGCATCCAAATTTAGTATTTTCAGATATTATTATATTATATTATACTTTCTTTTTTTTTTGATAGAAGGACAAAAAAAACAAAAAATCACTCAAATAATTTAACTAACGCAAAGATCTGTGATACAAATGGACCATCAGAGGCTCCTAAAAAATATGAATCGGAGAAAACTGCCAAGCAATCCGCACATTGCCAGACCATATACATTATTATTATTAAACACACAACACGTCCCTTTCAAGAAGGTTAGGAAAGAGGCTTAAAAGGCTAAACTTCATTATCAAAATTATTTTAATATTATATAATAAATATTATTCTAATTTAATTCTTAAATTTAAATTGAATTCATCTACGTCTTACTCAAATTAATTATTTATTATGACTATTAAATATAGTGAATAGTGAAAAGTCGGTGGTCAAATGAACTATACGCGGTTTGGTTGTGATAAACAGCAAACTAAATAACATAATTACTCAGTCTTATTGGATGATGAGAGTGAGACAGAAACAGAGGACGAGGTCAAAACCGTAAAACAGACGATTCCACCGAAACCGAAACGTTTAAAAGCAACAACTGATGACCAAAACCACCGAAACAGAGAGAGAGAGATGGAGGAGAGCGACCTGCAATTCAATGGCAATCAAGAAGCACTCACATTAATGCTAAAAACAAAAGATCCCAATAACGATGACTAATATTGGCCCACACAAATCCAACCCCACACACCCTTCTTTAACCAACACTAAACTTTCGCTCTTCTTTATGCTTCTTGTTCATCTTCCACTACTACTACTCCTACTACTTCCCTCTTCATCCGTTTCAATTTTGTTGGTTATTTTTTAACTTAAAGATCCAAACTTTATGATTCTTGTGCATTGCCCATTTGCCTAGTTGTCAAATTTTGTTACCTTGTTTGTGTGATATAGATGGTTCGTGAATTCGGGCATGCTAGTTCTAAGTTAATTCCCCCCCTGTTCTCTTCCACTTACAAAATTTTCCGTTTTTTCTTTTGCCCTTTTCGTTTTCAGTGCTAATAATAGTGATTTTCCTTTCTTTTGGCTATCGCTCGCTCGCTCGCATTTTTCTGTTCTCGTATTTCGAGATATTCCAGGTTTTTATTTGTGGGTTGGGATCTTTAAGGTCAAGGCATTGTGGGTTGTTTGGGTTTCGGTGCTTGTTTTCTCTCCTGTTAGCTGGGGGTCGGTTGGGAGAGAAAAGAACGAGACCTCCGTTTTCTTTGTCGACCAAGGTTAGGGTTTAAATTAGTAGGCCTTTTTCTTTTCTAACATGAATTCTGGGAACAAATCTTGATGATATTTTCAAGGACGTGAAGCGTCGTTTCTTGAATTCTTTGGATTTATTTTGGCTTAAAAAGTTCAAGAAGATGAGTTGTTTTTCTTGCATTAATCCCCAACGGAAGGATATTAAGATCGACATTGAAAACGGACCTCGTTCTAATTCCCGCCATTCTTCAGATTCTTCATATTCGGCTTCAGGTTCAACTTCATCACTCTCACATATTCTCTTTTGTATAACTTTAATGTATACGTCATTTCCTCATGCTGAATTCGCAAGTTCTTTTTCTTTCAAAACAATGTGTCAAATTGTAGGTAGAGGAACAGGAAGAACCAAGGTTGATGGTAATTTTCACTATCAGAATTTATTGCGATCTGAAAGACTGCAGTTCCAAAAAGAAGTTTTCGATGATTCTGCTTTAATCGTCTAAGATTTTTTCTTTTGATGAATTTTTTCATGTTTCTTACTTCTATTTTGTTTACAAACTTCGTACAGAGAATGGCAAAGACAGGAAACAAAAGGAACCAAACCGCAGTGGCGCACGAAGCTTCACATTTCGTGAACTGGCAGCTGCAACACAAAATTTCAGGGAGCTGAATTTGCTTGGAGAGGGGGGCTTTGGCAGGGTTTATAAAGGTCGTTTAGAATCCGGCGAGGTAAGTTTAATTCTGTCAACTACCTTCCCAATGCAGATTTCAGTGTTTGTCAAGCTCTTCACTTGATAACTCTAACCGTGTTAAGAGGTTCATCTTTTGGTGGTCAGGTTGTTGCGGTGAAACAACTTAATCTAGAGGGTCTTCAGGGATTTCAGGAATTTATAGTAGAGGTTCTCATGTTGAGTTTGTTGCATCATCCTAATCTTGTCACCTTGATTGGATACTGCACCGCTGGTGATCAAAGACTCTTGGTTTATGAGTACATGTCAATGGGGAGTTTGGAAGATCATCTTTTTGGTAATTTCTTCCTGAATGCCGATACAAGGAACTCTAAAAAATGTTTATTTGGATGGCATGAATATTTAAATGACGAATCATCTCATCAGAGATATACTAGTAGATGTTTTTTTCGTGAGGAACCTGTTTACGTCATATCCGTGAAATCCGTCTGTAGATAACTTTGATATATAGGAGGCTCCTCTAGAGTTGATTTTTTCAACAACCATTCATGTTTCCACTTGCCCCTTATTTATGTGCAAGTTACCATCAATATTTCCCAAAATTCCTGCTCTTTTATCAAGGGAGAAAATCGTGAAGACAGAAGACAGGGTTCAGGGAGATGAGTCAGTTATCTATCCTGATGATATGTTATCATATTGTGATAATGGCTGGAATATTTTATGGATGCTCAATCTTCTGGAATTCTTTTTGAAGAGTTCAGTATCCTGCTGTCAATTAGATTTTTAACCATCCGTACTTGTACTTGAATTGCTCTTATTTTATGCAACTTAGTAGATGACAGATTATATTCTTCTGAAATACTCTGTATTGAAAACATGTGATCTTAGCTTCCATTATGTTGCACTTTTTCTCAACTTTTTGCTGGTCAATTCCCACTTTAAACTTGTATGTATTCCTTTAAAGCAAGTACTCAACAAACTTCATAGTCTGTTATTCGTCTTTATTTTGTACATCAGACCTGGAACCTGATAAAGAGCCATTGAGTTGGAGCACTCGGATGAAGATTGCTGTTGGTGCTGCTAGGGGTCTTGAGTACCTGCATTGCAAAGCAAACCCACCTGTTATTTATCGTGACCTAAAATCTGCAAATATCCTGTTAGATAACAATTTCAACCCGAAACTTTCTGATTTTGGACTAGCAAAATTGGGACCTGTTGGTGAAAACACACATGTTTCTACAAGAGTTATGGGAACTTATGGATATTGTGCGCCAGAGTATGCTATGAGTGGCAAGTTGACTCTCAAATCTGATATTTATAGCTTTGGTGTTGTTTTGCTGGAACTTATCAGTGGACGAAAGGCAATAGATCGCTCTAAAAGGCCAGGAGAGCAGAACCTAGTCGCTTGGGTGAGTTGAAACTTGATGTTGTTTTTTTATGGCAAAATATGACTTTTGAGTGAGCAGGAGACTTGGTTTTGCATACAATAGATAACTTTCTAAGGAATTACAGCCTGTTGCTACAAAAAAGAATGTAGAGTTATCTTACATAATGTTGATATTTTCGATTTTATGAGAGTTTTTAAAACCAGAATGCCTTTCCTTATATCTCTATTCCTGCGGCACTAGCTGCAACTTCTTATATTTCTGATTAAAACTTAAAGACCAATAATTCATGGAAAATGTTCAAGGAAAGTTTCCTGAGCTTCAAAATTCTCTAATGTTTTCAATTGACCCTGTTGAAGATCATTTGCAGCTATTCTTGCCTTGAATATTTGCCAGAAAAATGCAAATGTCTGTCATTCAAAATACTGGAGTGCTATACTTGTGCTTGCAGCTGCTGATTATGTTTTCTTATCAAATTTTCTTGTAGGCGCGTCCTTTTTTGAAGGACCAGAAGAAGTTTTGGCAATTGGTTGATCCTGTTCTGCAGGGACGCTATCCCCGTCGATGCCTGAACTATGCAATTGCTGTCACTGCAATGTGTCTTAATGAGGAAGCACATTTTCGGCCTCTTATTGGTGATATTGTTGTTGCGCTGGAGTACCTAGCAATGCAGTGTCATGCCCCAGATTCCAATGATAATCGGCTACACAGTTCTTTTACATCATCACCTGTGAAATCAAACAAGGAAAGTTCTGCCCAGGAGCGATCTGATAGGGGTGACAGCACCTAACTAATGCTTTTTGCTGGGCAGGAGCTGGTGAGAGACCCCTTGAATGGTGTAAGTTTCCAGACTCATGTTTGACCTTTGTTATCTGCCAAAGGCCTCGTGACATCAAAGGAAAAGATGCGGTTGTGCTTAACCCATGCCCCCGCACTCATCTGTTATATATATATATAGCCTTTGGTGATATATTTAGCAACAATAGTTAATCAAGTCTGTTGACAGGAAATGATGCCTGTTTGTGTATATTAACACTTGTTTAATAGCTATCTTTTTCTGCTTGTTCTCTTCTCATATGGAGTCTTGTAATGTTCATTTGTGTTCCAATCCTAAGTTGTTTGTACTGATTTAGCTACAGCAGCTCGTGTGTTGGCGTATCCTTTACTCTCAGCTTGCATGCCTCTTTTCACTATTTTCTTGCCAAACTCTTGAAAAATTGAACTCTGGAGTGACAGAACATTCAGATTATACGACTGAACTTATGCACACGTATGTACATACGCTTTGTTCTTGATTAGGCGTACAAAATTGATGCAATCTGAACTTTTTTTTGTTTTCACTTCAAATCAAAGTTTGTTGAGACGATATTGGAACAGCATATTGTTTCTCTTGGTCTTGTCCTTTTCAGGGGTATTCCACTTTGAAAATCAAGTTTGTTGACGACGACAAGACCAAAAGAAATAATCTGCTGTTCCAATTTATTCTCCTGGGTCACACACATACAGCTGCTTGGAGGTAAGGTTGCTTAATGATCATGTCTATGAACATCTGCGAGGAATTTAAGGAAAGAACAGTTGTACAAGGTTTCCAAAGACTATCCTTTTCGTTTGACTGTTTGTTAAGGTAAAAGTCTAAGAGGTAGATGAAATGGATTTTCGCGTTAGTCAAGACAAGTTGGATATTCTGGTCGGTTCCAGACATGCAATTCTCTGTTAGAAAATATCATTTCTTGCGTATCCCGTGGCTTCAGGTTCCTTGTTTTCCATGTTCAAATGTGGCGGCAGAGAACTGTTGTTAAGAACAGTTTCGGCTCGATCTGGTTTAAGTTTGAATTTGATATATATATATATATATTCGAATCGGATCAACTAAATTGGACACTGCCGTGTCAAGTTTCTGCGTTCTGTCAG
Organism: Erythroxylum ulei; assembly: GCA_027564395.1. Classification (NCBI taxonomy): domain Eukaryota; kingdom Viridiplantae; phylum Streptophyta; class Magnoliopsida; order Malpighiales; family Erythroxylaceae; genus Erythroxylum; species Erythroxylum ulei. The sequence continues at coordinate 257,629 of JANITX010000002.1, forward strand.
GATCAACTAAATTGGACACT
>JANITX010000002.1:284768-303968 GCA_027564395.1 Erythroxylum ulei
AGCTGTATAATATATCAATATGGACTATTTTGCAATTTTTAAAAAATTTAGGGACTATTTTATAAATTTAAAAAATAACCCAAAACGGTACCTGGTATCGACCGGTACCGGTACCTGGTATCGACCTGTACCGGTACCGGTACAATTCCGTTCCAAAGCTCAATCCGGTACCAAGCCTGGTACAGTATTCATAACATTAATCAGTACCCTAGTGGCTCTCCTTACTACTTGCAATATCTAACTTCCTCACGTAAGATCTGACTTTCAATCCTTATTTAGTGGTTTTGTTCTATTTCCCAGCAAATATACTTTTACTATTTATAAATCTTTTAACATTTTATATTTAGTCAATATGAAATACTCTAATAAATCTAGAATAGAGAGAATTATTCTATAGGGTTAATTACCAAACCAAGTCCAAACTTTTGTCAAATTTTCATTTATAGCCCAAACTTTAAAATGTTGCAATAAAAGATTCAAACTTTTTTTTTTCAATTCTAGTCTAAATTTTAAAATGTAGCAATAAAATGCTTAAACTTTCAATTTTTTTTAATTTTAACTCAACGTTAGTGTTTCTGTTAAGTTTGCTGGCATGACTTATCATGTACTTCAAAAATTTTAACTATTAATATACGTCAGCCAAAATTAACACAATAAATGAAGATTAATGAAACAATGTCGGTGTTTAAAAATGACCTAAATCAGATTATGTAGCCGTGACGACCTTACGCTTTGATTTCAATCTTTTCCTTCATTTTCAGTTTGTTCTCTAGACGCCCTCACCTTTAGATTTTTAGATTACACAGTCTCGACGCTTTCACATTAAAAACATGAAGAGAACAAATAGAAAACAAAAAGCTAAGAGTATCAGTAAAACGAAACTTAACATTGGGCTATAATTGAAGAAAATTGAAAGTTGAGAATAGACATTATAAATTTATATTAGCTCGAGAATTTAGTTTTTCATCACCATCAAAACAGAGTATAAATTTAGTATTTGTCGTTGCCTCTTTCCTTATCGCAGCTGCTTTTAGTCCTTGGACCTTCAGGAAGAAGAAGAAGTAGAAGGAATCGTGATTTAAGTTTCCAGTATTCCATCACCATCAGAAAACAGACCAGAAATTCAGGATTGGTTCTCAGTGATTCTCGTTGCCTTTTCTCTTCTCTTATCACAACTCCTTCTAGTTCTTGAACTTGTTGAAAGATTTCTGCTGGAAGAAGTAGAAATGAAATATTTGGTGATTTTCCATGCTAATTTGGAACTGTCGCTAAGATCAGCTGGAGTTCTAAAGCCTCAAATAGTTCATGTACTACATCTGCTAAGAAATGTAGTTTTTCAGATGTGGGTAAAGCTGCTGCAGAGAAATACACGTGTTTTTATTTGTTGTGCTATTGGAAGTTACTAATGTTAAGAAATGAAATATGTGAGGCTTAGGAAATCTAATCTTAGCTTCTCTCCAAATGATCTTACCGCAGTTTCAGATGTGCATGAAAATCAGCAAATATTTCAGTTTACTTACGTATCTATGAGAAATTTGAGGAGAGTTTTTGACTCCATTCGGTTAAATCATGATGAGATCTTTTCTTTTCTCTTTACTGAATATACCAATCCGTATCGAAATCTATACCTGATATCTAAATGCTGGTGGAGAAATTTCAGGAAAGTTATTCAACTTATCTTCAACAAACTTTGAGCTACTCATTCAGTAACCACCTGTTCATTACTTCACATTCTGGAATGGAGTTCTGCAGGAAATGGTTCATCGTGTTGAAGCTATTGGCCCTTTTTGCGCCTCTAACCTTAGCAGAGCAAAAGCATTCAGAAGGATACTGCGCCATGTATGACATTTGTGGTGCAAGAGATGATGGAAAATCCTTGAACTGTCCTTATAATGTCCCTTCAACGAAGGTATGTATATACACCATAACCTCTCAATATCAGGATTGGACAGTCACAGGAGGTTCAATTTATTCTTAATTCCATCCTTGTTCTGTAAACTTAACCATGCATTTCATACAGAAAATCCTTACATGTTCTTCATATTTCTCAGCCAAACCCACGACTTGCGCAAAAAGTTCAGAGCTTGTGCCCGACCATTACTGGAAATATTTGTTGCACAGAAGCTCAGTTTGATATCCTTCGATCAAATACCCAGCAAGTAAGTGGATTGCCACTAATACTTTGTAATCTCTGTTTCTTTTTTAATTATTACAACTTATCTTAGTACCTGTTTCACAGGCAGTTCCTTTCCTTGTTGGGTGTCCAGCTTGCTTGAGAAATTTTCTAAATCTTTTCTGTGAGATTACCTGCTCTCCTGATCAGAGCTTATTTCTCAACGTGACCTCAGTTTCCAAGGTCAGAGATTCTTTTCAAATTTGTAATGATTTCACAATAGAAACTATTCCCAACACTTGATTAAATGTGTACAACTTCTTCTTTATGCTCATGGGTATCATTCTGTTTTCAGATTAAGAAAAATATGACAGTCGAAAAGATTGATCTTTATGTAGCCGATACTTTTGGTGAAATGTTGTTTGACTCCTGCATGGAGGTGAAGTTTGGCACTATGAATATGCGAGCTATTGAGTTTGTTGGTGGTGGTGCTCAAAACTTTACCGGTAAGGTTTGGTTCAGTTCTATGATCACTTGCAATAATCTGTGAGGGGAAGAAGATCCAAACTTGTAACAGTTGATCTGATTCTCCATTTGATTACTTCTGGCAGACTGGTTCGCGTTTCTTGGCAAGCAAGCGGATTCAAATATGCCAGGATCACCGTTTTCCATTACATTCAAGTCCACTGCTCCGAGATCATCTGGAATCAGACCAATGAACGTAACTGCCTATTCCTGCTCTGACGTTTCACTAGGCTGTTCTTGCGGTGATTGCCCTTCGTCTCCTGGTTGTAAGAACAAGGCTCCTCCGACAGAGCATGCACCGGGTTCCTGTACCGTGAGGATTGGTTCTCTCAAGGTGAGGGTGATGAACTGATGATTTACGGAACTTTTTCTACACAGTACATCCAAGCACATATGTCGTCTAAAGTTTCAATCTTTTATCACTGCAGGTCAAATGTATAGACCTTGCTGTAACGATCGTCTACATTATATTGGTTTCCATACTTCTGGGTTGGAGTTTCTTTCACCGGAAAGGAGAAAGCAACCGAAGTTCTAAAAGTCAACCTGATAAGGTTTTAACGAGTGACTTTTAGACTGTTACCTCAGATAATAGAATCAAGAAACTCAATTCAAAGTTTTGGTTACAGATTCATCGTTCAGCTAGTATGATTTGCAATTTTCTTCTCCTACTCTTTGCTCTTGTTTAAGCCTTCTGCCTCTAATGACCATCAGGTAAATGAAGATCCTGCTCAAACTGGACATACGACACAGCTCTCCACTGTACAAGGATATACGTCAGAGTTTTACAGGTATATCCTTGAGAAATCACTGCTTGAACTAGCGTCAGGTGAACAACCTTGTTGTTTCTTTGCGTGCAGGAGTTATGGAACATGGGTCGTCCATCATCGAATCCTTGTTTTGTGCTTGTCATTGTCTGTAGTTCTTGTACTTTGTGTTGGTCTTATTCGTTTTAAGGTGGAGACAAGGCCTCCGAAGGTACGATTCGACACCCGAATTCTGTCGGTTTAGGCTTATCATTTTCTGCAAATATATTTCATGTACTACATCTACTAAGAAATGTAGTTTTTCAGCTGTGGGTGGCGCCAGGGAGTAAAGCTGCTGCAGAGAAACAATTTTTTGACAGTCATCTTGCTCCTTTCTACAGAATTGAGCAGGTTCTGCAATTTTCCTGCTTACACATGTTTTTAATTTGTTGGAGCTACTTAGTGGAAGTTACTAAGGTTAAGAAATGAAATATTCGAGGCTTTGGGAAATCTAATATTAGCTTCTCTCCAGCTGATCTTAGCGACAGCTCCAGATATTCATGGAAAATCACCAACTATTATAACAGACGAAAACATCAAGTTACTTTTTGACTTGCAAAAAAAGGTAGTAATGTGATTCCTGAAGATTGTGAACTTCTACAGAAGATGGTCAGTGAAGTGTAGCTTGGAATCTCTGATTCAGAAGTGTTCCAATCTTTGACAGGTTGATGGAATCCGAGCAAACTATTCTGGTTCGATGATATCTCTGACTGACATTTGTTTGAAGCCTCTGGACCAAAATTGCAGTACTCAAAGTATTCTGCAGGTTATATCTTCATCTCTTACCTGCATTTGCATTTTTTATTACTTTTAATTTGTTAAAATTTTGACACACACCTCTTTCTTTCTCTCCTCTTCTCTCTGTGGCAAATAGTTTTTTCAGATGGATCCTGAACAATATGCTAACTACGGGTTGGACCACGTGCAATATTGTTTAGAGGTATACCCTTGGACCTCCATTAACAATGATTTGTTATCAGAAGTGGCTTACAGAGTGATCATGGCTATTATTGTAGCACTATAGCTCTGATGAAAGATGTTTGAGTGCCTTCAAAGGCCCTCTGGACCCAAGCACTGCATTGGGAGGTTTCTCGGGGAACAATTATTCAGAGGTATCTTCTTCATTCTACAAAAAACATAATTAATATGGGCATATACGTCATAGAATACTAAGATGAATTCATTTGGAAGGCCTCTGCATTTATAGTAACATATCCAGTAAACAATGTGATGGATGGGGAAGGTAATCAAACTGCCATTGCTGCTGCTTGGGAGGAGGCCTTTATTCAATTGGCCAAGGTTCGTCCTTCTTTAAGTGCTTTGTTTGGTTGATTCCATGTCTTATGTTGGAGCATTTCAGGTTTTTGAGCGCTGGTTTCAAGGATAGAACTTCCCTTCTTTTTGGTAATCTCCTTGCTCTTTAATGCATCAGGATGAACTATTGCCAATGGTGTCATCTAAAAACCTTACACTATCTTTCTCGTCCGAAAGATCCTTGGAGGATGAGCTGAAAAGAGAAAGCTTTGCTGATGTAATAACAATACTGGTAGGTAGTAATCTCTCTTTCTCTTCGCTATCCTGTCCTGGATGTGCAAATAAAAGGTTTCAGGACCTGTGCACACGTCCATCAAAGTTTAACCTGAACTGACATGATCACTTCCTACCACCATTTTTGTTTCAGATAAGCTATGTTGTGATGTTTGCCTACATATCACTTATTCTGGGTGGTGCTCCTCGTTTGTATTCCTTCTACATTTCATCTAAGGTATACTCTTAACTTCACCTTTCCTTATTTCAATCATCATTATAACATATTTCTTAAAATTCCAGGTACTGCTTGGTCTCTCTGGAGTTGTGCTTGTTATGCTCTCTGTTTTGGGATCCGTAGGGTTTTTCAGTGCTATTGGAGTAAAATCTACGCTAATCATCATGGAAGTCATCCCTTTTCTTGTATTGGCTGTAAGTTTCTTTCTCCTCCATCTTTTGGACTTACATTGCTGTACCATTTCTTCTGCACTAGGCATCTTAATGTTACTACATAAAACTCTGCCTATATGCCCCTTACTTTGATATTGGTCGACCCGACATTTTGCACAAATTTAACGAATCTTTCAATCTTTTTCATACCAGGTTGGTGTTGATAATATGTGCATATTGGTGCATGCTGTTAAGCGACAACCACTGGAGTTGCCTCTAGAAAGAAGAATAAGCAATGCCCTTGTAGAAGTTGGACCATCCATAACACTTGCTAGTCTTTCTGAAGTTTCAGCATTTGCAGTTGGGGGTTCTGTTACCATGCCTGCTTGTCGTGTGTTCTCGATGTTTGCTGGTCAGATCTGTTAATCGTTTTCCTTGAGATAATAAATGAACTGTTTTATGTTTTAGTTTTACTCTTTCCAAAATATCACACCATTTTTTGCATTGTTTTGCTGCAGCTCTGGCTGTTCTTTTGGACTTCTTCCTTCAAGTTACTGCTTTTGTTGCATTAATATCTTTGGACTGTTCTAGAGCCAGTGATAATAGGGTTGATTGCTTTCCATGTTTCAAGGTTTCTTCGTCAATTACAGGCTCTGATGCAGGTATAATCAAACTCTAACATAAAATGTACTTTTTAAGTGCTTGATATGTTGTTTTCTATGAAGACATTATTTATCAATTCTAACTGGGAACTTCTATATGGAAATTAGGCACTACTGGTGGCAAACCTGGATTAATTGCTCGATATATGAAGGTCTAATTCCTTTCTTGATTAAATCTCATGATCACCATGACAGAAGTTCTTGAGCTAGCCCCTCAATATTGATGATTCAACTGACACATAATTCTCTTTTACTCTAGCATTGAAGTTTTTCTTTTTTCATTTTCATTTTTCAGTTCATTGTGTTTCTACTGGTTTGACACTTTCTTTTTCTTGTTCGGTTTTAGAATGTTCATGCACGGATTCTCGGTCTTTTGGGAGTTAAGATAATAGTCATTGCCATCTTTGTTGCATTTGCACTGGCCAGTGCCGTGAGTTTCTGAATATTCTTTGTGGATTTTTCACTTCTCGCAAATCCTTGATTTTGATCTTTGTTATATTTGCATTACGTGCAGGCACTAACCACCAGGGTTCAACCTGGTTTGGAGCAGCAAACTGTTCTTCCAAAGGATTCATATCTTCAGGTTCCCCTTTCTGATAACATCTCTCGCAAAGTGTTTGTAACCATCTGATGCTTGGTTGATTGGTGAGGCTGAAGGTGGATTCTGTTTCCAGGGCTATTTTCAGAATGTCTCAGAGTATCTCAGAATCGGGGCCCCATTGTATTTTGTTGTGAAGAACTACAACTACAGGTGATCCTCTACATAGAGTGCCATTGAGCATTACTTAAAGTTTCAGCTCTAGATATACCAATCCACCTATTTTCTGAGATTGGAAACAGTTAATTTATATCTGCTGATTTGCTGCTATAATGCTATTAGAAAGAATTCGTTTACAAAAGTTATTTTTTTGATGTTATGGGTGTTTATTATCCTCAAATTGATATGTCCCTGTTCTTTGCAGCTCAGAATCAACACAAACAAATAACTTATGCTCCATTAGTCAATGTAATTCAAATTCACTTTTGAACGAGGTAAAGCACACATTTTCTTGATGACTTCATATTTTTGAGAAACATTCATGTTGCCACTTTAGATGATCAAGAGCCCTATCTGGAGATATTTGATTCTTTTGGAAGCTAATGTTCTCTTCTGATCTATATCCATATTGCAGTTTGCTATTAGTTTGTTACCGTTGTATAGAAATGTGGATGTGCAAAAACCTTAACACATTTGCTTCTTATAATATGCTTGGTGTCCAAATAAACATGGGAAGAGTAAAATTCCCTAAAGAAAAAAAAATTAGTTTAGTGCAGAATCTTCTAAGGTTTATGTTACGACCCCTAGTCCGGAAATTAAATTTACGTATCAAAGGAGAAAGTGCGAGGGTACTGGGGCTGTTACTGGTAAGAAAGAGTAAGGGGTGACTCTGTCAAGTTAGAGAAGGGGCAAAGTTGTTTAAAGTGAGAAAAGAGTTAGTTAGCTGACTAAGGGAATAAAACAGTACGGGGTGGGTGAGGGGAGAGATCATCATGCATTTTGTTTACGTGAGTTGAGCCAAATGGCTGGAGGGGCTAGAACCTCGAATTGTAGCATCTTATCCTTGTTATTTTCAGATCCGTTGTGATCAAGAAATATATATACATACGTTTCAGACCATTGTTTGTGCTTGTGTGTATTGTTTGGTTAGAAGCATATTGGCAGGATCTATCAGTTTAATTCCATGGCCCTTTTCACGTCTGTGGTTGCCTTGATCCTGATCAATGGAGCCTTCTTGTAAATCTGTGCAAGTGTTGTTTCTTTGACATAAATTTGCTTTGTCTCCTTGCTTCTGCAGATTGCAAGAGCTTCCATGTCTCCCAAATCCACCTACATTGCTAAACCAGCTGCTTCTTGGCTTGATGATTTTCTTGTATGGATATCACCAGAGGCTTATGGTTGCTGCCGTGAGTTCGCAAATGGAACTTACTGTCCTTCCAATGATCAGGTGATCTTAAAAAAAATTCCAAGCCGGCAAATGGTAATTTTGGTACATACAAGTCAGTCTCAGTCAGATATGCATATTATGCTAAAGACACTAGTGGATCTTAATTTGAATATGAAGGCAAACAAACTACTGATCTCCCCTTGTCATGTGATAAAATAGTGATCCTCATTAGTTATTAAGGGTTCAAGTCTTGATGATTACTTCTTATTTCACTATTCTACAGATGTATGAATCCTCTCATAGATTATGATTGAACATGTTAAGAAGTATGATAAAATATTTGTTTCTTGTTCAGCCTCCATGCTGTGCTCCTGATACTGATTGTGTTCTTGGTGGAGAATGTAAAGATTGTACCACGGTAATTGGAATTGCTCTTTTGGTCGATTATAATTTCATATAACAGGAGTTTAATCGGAGAAAAGTCTTGTGATTTTTCAGTGCTTCCTCCATTCAGAATTGAATGATGGTCGTCCATCTACTTTACAGTTTGAGCAGAAACTCCCTTGGTTCCTTAATGCTATGCCCTCTTCAGACTGTTCAAAAGGTGGCCATGGTGCTTACACTACCAGTTTGGATCTAAGAGGTTCGTTGAGTTGGATACTTACTCTTGTCACTGATAGCATAATTTTGGTAAGTTCAGGGAAATTCTGTACGCATGCTATGAGACTGCAAGTCCAGTTTAATTTTCCTTTTGGTTTTTGGCAATAGGCTACGAGGACGGTGTTATCCGAGCTTCATCTTTCCGCACCTATCATACGCCTCTCAACAAGCAGGTTAGTGGCTCCTAACTTGAGAGTTCCCCAGCTACACATTCTTGTTTCTTCAAGCACATAACTAAGATGGTCTTCTTTGGTTATAGGCTGACTTTATCAACTCAATTAGGGCTGCTCGAGAGTTTAGTTCAAGGATGTCTGATTCCTTGAAAGTATGAAATCTATAAGTTTGAGCTCTGTTCAGTTGTATTGGTGCAGTTTTACTTCTTATAACTATTGCTTCTCTTAGATTAGAATGCCTCCAAGTACTCTAATTAGCTAATACATGATTGCTTCTATTTTATCAAACAATGGTTGCCCAGAATGATGATGCCATCTCTTAGTTCTACATGTCTTTTCTATTGCAGATGGAGATCTTTCCATACTCAGTCTTTTATATATTTTTTGAACAATACCTTGATATCTGGAGGGTTGCATTGATCAACCTGGCTATAGCAATCGGTCAGTAACCTTTTCATCACTCTAAAGCCTTTTATGTTCTACAGAATCGGTATACTGCTTACAATGAAGATTCTGCTGCATCCTTCCAAATTTGCCTTGTTGTACCACTTGAATCCAAACTATATAGACAGTTTGAAACGGACCATAGTAACAAAACAGAACACACCGAACAGAATTTTTTGTATAAAAGTTTGAATACTCTTAGCCTGAGATTTCTCTTGATTAAATAGAGTTGTTACAACAGATCATATGCCTCAATTGCAGCAAATCATATCCCGTAATTACAACAGAGTCTATTCTAAAAAAGCCATGTATTTACATAATATATGACAGCAATAAAATGGCAGTTATAGTTGACTATATCTAGACAGCTATCATTCTCTGTGTGAAATTTTGGTGCCCGACTTCTAAAACCAATGATATGCCATTGTGATTTTCTGAAACTGTCTAGTGGTCTTCTATCATCCTTCCTTTTCCTTGCTGATAACATTTCTCCCAGCAATGATATCTGAGGAATGATTAATGTGCATGTGCATTCATCAACTTGTAAGAATTGCTACCGACAAAAGATTGATTGGATCTGTTTGATGTTCTGACAGGTGTTGTCTTTGTAGTTTGCTTGATTTTCACACTTAGGTAAGTATTTCCCTTTTTCCTTGATAAGGATTATTGAAATTTTCGTCCTCTTTGGACACGAGCCTAGATAGACTAATGAGCCTATTGTATGTGTTTGATGTTTCTTTAAATGTAGTTTTTGGAGTTCAGCAATCATTTTACTGGTTTTGGTAATGATTATCGTGGATATGATGGTATTACTTCTTCCTTGAAAATAAGCTGCCAGTTCTTCCTGCTTCCTGTAACTTATCTTACAAGCTGAGACTTAACAGGGTGTCATGGCAATTCTGGGTATTCAACTCAATGCAATTTCTGTTGTTAACCTTGTAATGGCAGTAGGAATTGGTGTTGAGTTCTGTGTACACATCACACATGCTTACATGGTTCGTATTAAAACCTCTAGTCCCTCACTCTCGTCCTACACTACCTATGATTGCTTGAAGTTGACTGTGCAACATTAATCACAATGGTCATAATTGCCCGGACCATATGCATCCGAATCTCAAACTTAATGTTCCGTTTGTTTTGCTGTTTTCTCACAATACAGGTAAGTGTTGGAACCAGAGACCAAAGAGTAAGGGAAGCTTTGGGTACAATGGGAGCTTCTGTCTTGAGGTTCTTCTTCTAGCTCTTATGTTTTTATTCATACAAGGATGCATGCAGACTACTTAATGACCTTAGATCATTAAACTCTAAATGAAGCTTGTCTAAATGGACAGTGTCGGATAAAAACATTGGTGTGGTTTTGTTATGCAGCGGAATCACATTGACAAAGCTAGTGGGAGTAGTTGTTCTTCACTTCTCCAGGACACAAATTTTTGTGGTCTGTGATATTTTCCTATATCAATGGCACTAAAACAAGAAGCTGTTCTTCTTTCTGTTGTACGATTTGACCAATTGTATTAACTTCAATATATGTTTTTGCAGATTTATTACTTCAAAATGTACATGTCCTTGGTCCTACTTGGTTTCTTACACGGCCTGGTGTTCTTACCGGTAAGTCTCGCCTGCCACTCATATGCTGTTTCATTTCATCTACCTGTATTCTTACCAGTAAGTCTGACCTGGTATTCTGATAAATGTCTGTTTGCAGGTAGTGTTGAGCGTGTTTGGCCCCCCTTGTAGAAGTAGAAAAGTTCATTAGTGTCAGAATTAATTTTGAGAGATTTGTCATGTAAGAACAATTGGAGGCATTCTAATCTAAAAGAAGCAATAGTTAAGTAAAACTGTACCAATACAACTGAACATAGCTCAAACTTGTGGATTTCATACTCTCAAAGAATCAGACATCCTTGAACTAAACTCTCGAGCAGCGCTCGTTGAGTTGATAAAGTCAGCCTATAACCGAAGAAGGCCATCTTAGTTATGTGCTTGAAGAAACAAGAATGTGAACCGGGGAACACTCAAGTTATAATAAGGCACTAACCTGCTAGTTGAGAGGCGTATGATAGGTGCGGAAAGATGAAGCTCAGATAACACCTTTCTCTTACCCTATTGCCTAAAACCAAAAGGAAAAATAAACTAGAGTTGCAGTCTCATAGCATGCTTACAGAATTTTCTTGTACTCATTAAGTCTGTATTACAATAATCTGTATTAAGTCTCCATTTGTCATCTCTTAAAGTAAAATAAACATTAACTTCACTATTTAAATACCAAAATTAATATAAAACAAAAGAGATAATTCTAATTAAAATAACAAAATTGCGTCTTATCAAAAATCAAAAGTATTAATAGTAAACCTATTTTAAGAATTTGATTAGGATTAAAATGAAGCTAAGAAGAGAAAAGTATACTTTGTCTTATAGTTTACACAGGTTATGAATGGCTTACTGATGTACTCAAACACCATTGTAATGAGAGACATAATTCCTACTGACTCAAATGGGAGGTCTAGTCCTGACATAGAGCAGAATATGGTGGTATGTTACTATCTTATGAACACAAAAAGGACTGCCAACTGAAAAAGGAACTCTCTAATTCAGTTTACTGTTCTACAGATCCCGATAGTGAATTCAGAAAATAAAAACCTCAACTAGCTGAGTAGTTCTGGCAACTTAAAACTTGAATGTCACACTTAAAACTTGAATGTCACCTACAACCACCTTCTTTGCCTTTAACATTTTGTACAGTACTTATATATGCAATGCCTGCATCTTCAGCCGCTGCTGTCCAAAGCACAATGAATCAGAAGTACAGCCTCTGCTGGTCCAAGCACAATGAATCAGAAGCACAGCCTATGCCAGTCTGAGCTTAATGAATCAGAAGTGCAGCCTCTGCCGGTCCGAGCACAATGAATCAGAACTGCAGCCTCTGCTGGTCTCATTCAGACGGTGAGTATCTTACGAGAATCAAGAAGGACTACTTCTTCCCAAAGACCTCCCTGAAAGAATAGGAGACTCTTGGACTAGGAGTTTTATTGTGTGGCTCTGCGATTTCCAGCATACATCAATGCATTCCTCCAAATCATCATCACAGGTGAGTAAGACCCATTCAGAGTCATCATCCAAGTACTTGAGGTCAAATCTACTTATCTCTTGCAAATTAAACCGTCTTTCAATTTCTTTCTGTAGATCTTTGTAACCCCATTTATTTGGCATGCGGATCCGGATTTTATCATTTCCATATGTGACCTTCACTCTTTGACCATCAGTTTCTTGAGATAACCGGCTACTGGTTTTTGGTAATGGTGGTGGAAGGCTAACAAATTTATGGTGTTCTGAAAGAGATAGATGACTCTGGGATCTCGGCATCGGCTTTTGTTCTTGACTCAGAGCATGCAGCTCTAAATCACTTCTGACTCTCTTCAGCACTCCATTGCCTAAGGTTTCTCCAAATATAGTATCTCCACTAGCAGCAACATTAATTGTGGAACATTGTTGCTGAATCCCGCTGGAGTAGCAATGACTCGAAGTTGAGCTCTGGCTGCAAGATGAGGAAGGAGACTTTGGTGCAGTAGCTTGGAAGCTGATCATACCTGCCTCTGGCTCTATGCTTGATGACTTCAGATGATTTCTTGGTTCTGAACTTGCAAATGGTGTGGTTTTTGATAAATTTGGAGAAGTCAACTCAGGAAAGTTTGTATAAAATGAATCAATCTGAAGAGCACCAGAGGCGCCTTTTACCGAGTCAATCACAAGTTGGAGTTTCTGCAAAGAATGTCCAACCTTCTTAATTTTTCGAGAAGGCCATCGTGTTATTCCATGTTGCCGACAAATTCTTTTCAAGGTTGTGGGGCAAACTGAAATTTAAGAACGTTAATGATATTTTTTACATTGTTAGAGAACAGATTTAATGCTTCAAAGATGAATAAAAGTACATAGCTGAACAATAGCATTAAAAAAAAATACACATGGATTAGATCATAAGCAGTTAAGGTAAGCTGTAGTCGATAGCACATTCAGAAGAACTGAAGTTGCTTTTGAATAGAAAACACAAAAGCCACATTAAAGGAAAGTCGAGCTTAGCTTATTTTACAAGGGATATACATACCACCGATACTCTTTGCAGCATCTTTTAAACTACCCGCAAAATACTGTTGAAGAACTTGCAAGGTGATGGTTTTCTCAGCCTTGATCCGTTTCTTCTCTACTGTTCTGTCAATACTGACATTAGAAAAGCTACCTTCAGCGAAAGCAGACTCTCCACTTTCAGCACTTTCTTTTTGGTTATGAACTTCAGGATGTTGCCTGCAATTCAAATATTTCATACTAAACCTTAAATCTTAAAGATTTCATACTAGAACAACAACATCAGTAATTGAAACTCTGTGGAGAGCCACAACTGGCTGGATACCTTTCTGAACATGGATGTTTCTTCTTTGGCTTCATTTCTGCAGCAGGTTCCTTGTTTGAAGGAATTAGCCCTTTAGTAACTGGCAAAGAAATTTCGTCCTCCAATTCCTTGTCAGTTACTATTCGTAAGTTCCGACACATCTGTTGTATAGTAATCGATAGTGAATTAAGCATTTTCTTCTGTTCTTCAGGATCCTTGCAATCCGTAGGCAAGAAGAACTCCAGGACAAAGTCAGATGTACCAGTGTGCACACTTCGCAGGCGAATTGCAACAGCAGCATGCAGTCCAAACATCCTTGCATGATGAGAAAGGGGATATTCGGTCTTTCCAAGTAGGGTTATATCACCAGAAAAGCATGGTTGGTTAGTCATAAAAGCTTGTCCAGCAACTCCTTGGCCTTTTAACAAGTGATGTTCAGAGCATGCCTCATGAAAGGGCTGGATACTAGGGTCAGCTACATGACAAGAATGATCAACAGTAGAAACACAATGATAGTAATTCTCATCAGAATGCCGGCTGCCTCCCTTGCCTTGTTGGGTGCATGAAACCCAGGTTAGAGCTAAGGGCAATCTATGTGTTTCACACGCAGATCTCAGAACTTCTTGTATCTCAGGTAGTGCAGCTTGGTAGGACTGATCATATACCTGATGTAAACAGTTCTATCCATTAACCCAAAAAAAGAGAGTGGGATTTAGAAAATTGATCTAGTTGTATTTAGTTTTAGTTACCTTCACATTCGGAGTGCTCCGTATTTCTGAACTTCTCAGGTCAACAGCCTACAGATAAAAGAAGGATTCTCTTTCAGACTAAGTTGGACAAGGATCACATCATTTGCTGTACTGGGAATTAAATGCAAAATGTAACTTTATGGCATTTTAGTAACTTGGCATTGACCATGAAAGTATGTTCCTTCTGGAATCCCAGCTAAAGATGATTCAGACAAAGAACATGTACATCTAACAAAGAGAAATTTGAAAATTCTGTATTTCAGAACGAAGGGTTAAAAGAAAACTACCTAAACCATGAAAATACAACAGGCAGACATACTACCTATACAATCACTATTGGTATAATTACATAAAAATATGACATTGACCATATATCACCTCAAGTCAAACCTGAAATTTCTAAAAGGAAAGTTTTTTGCTTAACCAGAACCTTGATAAGAGGTCAGAACCATCCTCAAGGATGCTAGAAGCTCTTTATGATAGGAATCTTGTATAAAATGTGAACTTGCAAAATCAAATTTACAGCAGGGTGATAGTGTGATGACCCTGAGAGTGTTTGATTTGAGATTCACTGATGCCAGCTAGTAAAATTTAGTAAAATTAATCTATTTCAACTCAATACGAAAGTCTTGATCAGAAAAAAAAAACAACTTTGCAAGAGCAAAAGCAGTAGATGTCTGCAGTGATCTCAATATTTACGGTTTTCCTTTCCGTTGAGCCTCAAACATGTAATTCATACATTCATGTTACAAAGAAGAATAATCACCATCTTGCATACACAACCAAATGAAGAACTTTGTAGACAGGTATACTTAACCATTAAAAGCGATTGGTTGGCAAATATTATGACTACAGTATCAAATGATATTTCATTTCATGAAGTTTAATAGGGAAGTTGAGCCTTTAGTTGCATCAGCTTGTAGCCATATTGAACAAAGCAAAAATTTCGTACTGTAACACGCAATCTCACCAAACTATAGTGCCAGAGGAAGCATCCTAAATATCATGAAAGCACAAACCTCAAGTGCCTTGCAAACATTTTCAAGATCAGGACTGTACTTGATCTTCTGTTTTGTCATCACCACCTCAATAACACCGAGACACATCCTGCTTTCTTTTCCGAAAACAGGAAGAGCCATAGTTCCACGTACATCATGCCGTTGAGCATGATCTCGACGTGGGTATTCATCGCTTGTGAAGAATCGAACGTCAGGGGTCCACTCAGGAACCTTATCCAAGAAAACTCTACCTGGTAACCCCACAAAATCCTTTGAATTCTCCTCAACTGAAAACTGATAGTTCACAGATATTTCTCTATATTTTGCCAGCCTTTGACAGCGTGGATCGAGAGCAAATGGTTGGTCATGAGTAGTTAGGACGCGTCTACCTTCCCGATTTACAGGGATCCATATTTGTACCAGGACATCTTTATCTACTGTAAAGTCCTTGATGTACCAAATTGCCTTCATTAATCTTTCCATTACAGATGTTCCAGGACCAGAATTTGGTAGTGGATCAATCCACCATCTACTATTAAAATAAGAACTTTCTGTTGCATTACTTCCCCATCTGCTAATATCAAAGGCGTTACGATCAAGAGATTGATTGCCAATATTATGTTCGCCTCTGGGAAACAATGAAATCTGATTGTCTTCTTGGTTGCTTTTTTGAGATAAACTAGAAGATGAATCAGGGTTGTTAGTCTTTGAAGCAAAATGCGTAAACGACGGATCTGCCAAAGCAGCTGAATTTGAGGGACTAAAATTAAGGAATTCAGAGCCATCTGTTGCTTCTAACCAGCATCCATCTAGTAACAACTCATCTATGAAGTCCAAGTCCATGGGCTGACCTGGAGAAACATCAAACATAGTACCCGGTGATAAGACGCCATCTTCCATGACAATATTTCTTCAATATACCAGTTGTCTATATTCTGCTAGATGCAAAATCTCAGCATGGGGAACGAAACTATCTGAAGTGCTCATATAAGTTTAACAAACCCAGACTTCAAGGAAAAATTCAAGTCTTCAGTCTCCAAACAATCAATCTGTCCAAATCATTTCAACCTCATCAATACAATCCAATACTAACCAAACTGAAGCGCTAAATTTCCAAAGAGAACATTACTTGTTTCTCCATCTCTTTGAACTTTTTTCATCTTCTACTTTAAATTTAGCAGGTACAAAGCAGCAAAACTTTGTGATCCAGAGCGTAAACCCAAATATAATAAGAAGATTATGCATATCCTCTCTCAGGTTGCCAAAGAAGCAGAAATCAGAAAGAACCCCAGCAGAACAAACTAGGGTCAATCAACGAACAAATCCCAATATGAAAGCAACATATCCATAAACTGGGCATTATACTCGTCCCAGAGCAAAGAAGAAAAGTTGTTGAAAGAGAAAAAAGGCTGGCTTCTTATATCAACTTTCTCACTTTGTTCAAGATTCTATTACCCTGATGACAGACAGTAACCAGAATCGAATCCAGAAAAGGATGGCTAATATGGAAAAAAACAGTAAGCACATAGATCCACAATCTGCAGCCAATTTACTAGGAAAAGCCACAGTTCGCACATATATAGAGAACTAAAACCAAAGAAGAACAAGAGAAACGAAAAGATAAATAACAAGGCTTGGAGTTGGACTCACCATGCAAACAACTAAACAGAGTACTTGCTTAAACCTTTTTTTTTTCTCTCTCTCTATATTACAGAGCAAAATCATTAACACTCTCAAGCGGTGAAGGAGGAAACAAGAAAACAAACGATCTCATAAATCCTTGTTTAAGGTGTTGTTGTCGTTGATGCAGTCACCTCTCTAACAAAAAGATTTCTCTTTTTTTCCTCGTCGTAGTTATTATCTGAGCCTCTCGTTTAAGTTTTAGACCTTTGTGCTTGCAAACAAATGTTTGAAAAGATTCTGCTTCCAAGCTTCATACGCTATGACCCCACATCTCCAAGTTGCCATTTTTGGGCCTCCTAGTCCCCTAGTCCTCTGTTCTATACTTCTCACGCCAATTTAATGTCAACTATCAGGAGCCCAAGTCAGAGAAAATAGAGAAGCATGAGTTGGGCATACGCTATATGCCAAGATGTAATCTTGAAACAAGTAAAATGAATATTGTTTACATATATACAAGAGGAGGAGACTGTAGAGTGGAATCTGATTTCTTCAACTGGTTAAAAATGGAGCTGATGTGTGTGCCACTTCCTGCTTTCTTTAAATAGAAACCTGTCAATATGCTCGTCAACTCTCTCTCTCTCTAGTTTATTTTTTAATGTTATAATATTCAGACGGGACAACTACCAGCTTGTGTCGGGTGGCTAGGCCGAACTTGTGTGGTTAGTTTCAGTTAAAAATGTCAGCTTTCAGGTAAATGACTGGCCTAGCAGAGGAGGAAAGAAAAACAGAAATATAGGATTGTCCTGCTCTTTCTTGCCAAACCATCTGACATTTGGAGGAGAAGAAACAAAATCGATCTAACACTCTCTGCCAGATTTTGTACTACTCTTTGGATTGTAGTGTATGTACAAAGGTGTTAAGATTTGGGATGAGCTCATACTCGAGCATTAAAGTATTATCAAAGTAGTCCATTTCCATTTTTCTATGCACCTAATACAAATACAATAATGGCAATTTATAATAAGAAAATTGATAGTGATAAGGTTGAGGCTTGTGTTTTATATTCTATAAAATGTAAGATTCTAGTTGATTCTCCATGCTTATCCATAGCTTTAGGTCTTCGTCAGATCTTTGGCAGTTTCAAGATTCTAAATCAAAGTTTGATTAGTGAAACAGTGTAATGACATCCTAAAGATTGAAATTTGCTAACAACACTTGAATGGCCCTCTTTTCTTCCCTCTTTTCTTGACTCTTCCTTCAATTATCCTACTAAATTGTATTATTGTGGTCGTATAACCTCTCGGCTTACTTATCCAGGTTCGTTCAAACTTGGATTTAGACCAAAACCTGTTCGGACATGAGTTTGGGCTTTAGCAGGGCAAGATGGCCCATTATCATCCTCTCCACAAATATGTTGGAAATCAATTGGTACCCAACAATGAACCAAACAAGTCAGCCCTGTCACTGTTTCAACATTTTCGTTTCGTACCCAAGTGATGCATAAAGTTACGTTGCAGAAGTATGCATGAAAAGGCATCAACCATCATTAGGTTCTGGTTTAGATAGAACATAGATAAATAAGATTAACACAGAACTCGATTCTCATGAACAACAGTTCCGCAAAGATGTCATTACATGTTGCAATTGTTAGAGATAACCTGGCAAAAGCAGAGTCTGTGTGATAACTATATAACACAGCACAGCAATCACAGATTGACATGAAAATTGCGCTATTCAACTTTTCTGTTAGTCAGTCTCTATCTTGGTCTTCTGTAATCGAAATTCCAACATCTTTCAAATGCTTGGTCTCATATTAAGACGAGATGCTATCTTCTGAACCAGAGATCTGTCAGCCTACATTGTGAGCAAGCCAGAGTAAAACATTAGCCGTCATCTCCAGTTAATAAGAAACAGAATAGTTCTTAATAAATGGTTTGGACGAAGGGGGTGTCTAACCTGAGACCAGTATGATATCCAGATGCTGCGGATCTCATGAGTAACTCGTGGGTCAGATAATGCGTCGACCCATCGACAGATGAATCTCTCTTGCCTGCATATAACAGAAAGGCCGAAGGAGATTGCCATGAGAAATCATACAATCTTCATTGCAGACTGACAGTCAAAATGGCGGCTTACCTGTCTGGTGCTGTTAGGATCCATGATAGCAATTAGCAATAATATTAAGCCTAGGATAGGGAGGGTGTATTCACGTAGACAGAAGGAG
>JANITX010000002.1:331632-363078 GCA_027564395.1 Erythroxylum ulei
ATTACTCACTAAGCTATATGCTTAGCACGGTGGATTTGCCTCGTGTAGGTTCAGAGTAAAGATTATAAAGACCGGGACAAGTCAACTGCAATGGCCAATAGAGTCTGAGTCTTGTTTTGAGAAAAATGTATTCTAAGTTTGTTTTGGGCTTGTTCTGATGTGCATGACTTTTCAATTTGTTTGAAGGTTTGTAATAACCTTAATACATGTTGGTCTTTGAAATTATGGTATGTAATATGATAGGCACAGTATGAATGATATGTTAAGTACTGCATAGTTGATTTGAGATTTTAAAATGCATGTGTGAAATGTTTCGTATATTTTTGGAAATTTATATTTTTGAATGCTATGCTTCCGCGAAATGTTTTGGTTTGTTTGTACTGTCTTCTGTGGCAACCACATATCCTCCCAGGGGGTATTAGGGTGTCACAAGGAATTTGTGTCGTCTTGCTGTGACAAGATTTGCAGCAAATTTCTTATCACTTCAATATTTTGTTAAAATGAAGAAAGAATTAAGACAAATGTTTACAAGTGATAGGTGAATTGCATCTCAACATGCTAGGTCTAATGTTGGAGTAGAGGTTTGTAAAATTATACTGGAAGATAGAGAAATTTGGTTTCAATGCCAATTTATTATCTGAGTTTGTGAGCCTTTGGTGAGGATGCTTTACTTGGCTGATAGTGAAGAAAAGCCAACAATGGTTGTTTTTAATGTCATGGAGAGAGCGAAGGACGCAATCAAGGCTAATATGAAAGATAGGTCTTCTTTGCACACACCATATCCTTTAATCATTAATGAGAGAAGGGAAGAACAACTTTCTTCTCCGTTGTTTGCAGGTGAGGCGTTTTTGAATTTTAGTGTCTATTTTAAACTGGATCTTAATAAGCAAGCTAAAGTTAATAGATGAATGCTTTTAACTATTACAACAATTGTTAACATTGACGCGATGCAAGATCTCTTAAGCTCACAAATAGAGCTTTATAAGTTGTCTTATGGAGATTATGGAATATCAGTTGCTATTCGACAAAGAGGAAAACTTTCTCCAGATATTAGTTGTTTCCTTTTTTTGAAATTAATTAACTCTTTATTTTGTTTATAACGTTACTTTTGTTATCTTAAAACTTACATTTTCTTGGTGGGATCAATTCGGAAATGGTGTTCCAGAATTGAAAAAGTTTACAATTTGAATTTTAAGTCAATGTGTGAGCGCAACAGGCTGTAAACGAAACTAGAGCACATTTGAATTTATCCACTCCAAGAAAAGGAATAGATTGGAGCATAAGAAGTTGAATGAGTTGATTTTTGTTCGATACAATTTAAAACTTCGAGAAAGGTATGTTATTATCATTATTAACTTTGATATAATTTCTTGTAATTTTCTAATAATTAAATTTTATTGTTTACCAGGAGTCTTAATAGCACAAGTAGTTCAACTGATCCAATTTTCATTGATAATATTGATCTTTTGGCAGATTGGGTTTCTAAAGAACCGAATTTGGTAGATGTCAATGACTTGGAGGATAATTTTAGATGAAAAAGCATTGACATGTCATTTAGTGCATTAAATTTGAATGATAATGATGATGAAGCTTCTCTCAATGATGAGGATTTTGTACCAAATGATAACTGGAGTCAGTGCAGTTATAGCAGGTATCTTCCCGTAGACGATTGAATTTTGTTCTCGGCTTTTTTTTTCCTCTTATTTTAATTTTATGTTAAATTCTATATATGTAACGTAATTGTAAATGTTTTTGTTTCAGGTTTAACTTTTACTTGATTGTTTCCTCATCACAAACTTTTGTTGTAAATTGTAATAGTTTGAGAGTTAAAGAATAATACAAAGTATCTATTGTTCTTTTTATTGGATATTTTGATGTAATTATTATTTATTAAAATGATGAAATTGTATTATTGTAATATTTTAAATACTTTGTATTACTCTTAATTTTATATTTGTATGATGTTGATTGTCTTTTTCATATTAATTGTGATTATTAGTTATACGTAAAATATTTAAAAATTATTGTTATTTCATATTAATTGTAATTATTATTTATTATTACGATTTTTGCGATATGATTGATGTAAACTTGTAAAGTATACAGTACAACTGGACAATATATTAATTGACTATTTTGCAATTTTTAAAAAATTGCAGGGACTAATTTATAAATTTAAAAAATTACCCAAAATAGTACTCGATATTGACTAGTATCGGTACAATACCTTACCAGAATCTAATTTTCGATACGGTATTCGCAACTTTGCCAAAACGCTCCTATAGGCTAACTAAATCAGCTGATTACTAAACATATCCATTATGTCAAAATAATTTCTGCTTGGCTAAAAAATGCCTAATAAGTCATTTACTAAACAAGGCCTAAATCTACTACATTCCTAAATATTGATACAAGCAAAATAATTTCTACTTAGCTTTACTCGACCTTGTATAATTTTTTGTTCAGATTCAACTAATTATGATAAAATAGTTTTAATTTAATTTAATTTAATTGAAATCAAAATCAAAATCAATTATTTATAGATATAGTCATTATAATAAACTTGGTCTAAATTTATTTTTGATCAAATTTTGATATATTAGATCAAAACGTCATCTTTCACGATCAATTTAATTAAGTCCTAAATCTAAAAATTAACTCAAATTTAATTTTTTATTTAATTTAAAATTATATTAAATTTAATTTGAATCAAACTCTTTTATCATCCCAAAGGCCAAAATAATTTCTCAATATGGTCCCCCAACTAATAAAATTCTCATTATTTAATTTCAATTTTCATCAATTTTTAGTTGAAAAATAACTACAATTTCTTTTTCTCTAATGCGAATTCCAATGAAGAAAATAAACAGAAAAAAGTAAAGGATTTAATTAAACAAAGTTCACGGATTCCAAGGATTAAATTGACTGTGTCCGAAAATAATGGGCCTTCAAAACGCCTGCCACGTTTCACAGTTCCCGACCAAAGCTCCAGACCATAAACACTGTATGCTGTTTACATATATTACGTGGCCTGCTCAGTTTGATGGTAAATAATCTCTTTCATGTGCAAGTTTGAGCAAAGATGGATCCTTCCCATGAGGTAATTTGAAACAGACAAATGAATGCAAACCACACCATCCAAAGTTCTGTTCCTTTTTGCCAAGACCCAAATGAATATATTCTTGATAATTAAAGGACTCTACGATTCCCTATATGGGTTATTGCATAAGATAAGACAACCCAAGTGATTGAGTATGAATCAAATTATAGTGTTTACTTGTATTTGATATTTAGTTGGCAGAAAGAAAGTATTTTTTTCAATCTTTTAATTTGGTTTCTTAAGAAGGATTAATTGATGGGGCTGTTTCTTTTCTTCTGAAAATTTTTGGTTGGATTTTTTTGTCATGCCACTGGCTATGGATAAGATTGTGGTGTAGGATTGACGTGGAGTTTCTGATGGACACTTGACAGCTGTTCGTCGTTGGGTTTAGATTTTTTTACAAGGGCGGGTTCTGGCTTTTTGTGGCTACCTTCTGATAGCGATGCTTCAATAGTCATCGATTTTTTTTTCCTTTTAACCAACAGTTCTATTGTGAATTATTAATCAAGTTTGTTCCTTTTCTTTTCTGTCTTTTCATCGAGTGGGTGTCATGGGATTCGTTTATTAGGCAAGTTGAAGTTTTGGAGCTAGGAACTTGTTAATATCTCAAGTTGCTATCTTTATTTCATTTTCTAATTCATTCTCTTGGATTTTTTTTTCCTTCAGCTGTCCATTATTCAGATCGTTTAGTTAGTATTCAGATCGTTTAGTTGAAGTCACAAGGGAGTGAAGAATACTGGTTCTTTCCTGGAAGCAGAAATGGTAGAAGAGAAAGAGAAGAAGTTCCTCACAGTAGCACCCTTCCAGTGTGCTTGGAGAAAGGATTTGAAGTTCAGGGAAGCAGGTAGAGGGTGTGTGGCTTTTGATGCTTTTGCTCACAATGATGTCACTGTGGTATTCAGAGAGAATGTTGGAAGCCAGCATTACCACTATAAAAGGGACAATAGTCCTCATTATACTGTCATACTTGGGAGTCACAGGAATCGCCGGTTGAAAATTGAGGTAGATGGGAGGACTGAGGTTGATGTGGAAGGCATTGGACTTTGCTGCTCTTCTGCATTTCAAAGTTATTGGATCAGTATTTATGATGGGCTGATCAGTGTTGGCACAGGAAGGTATCCTTTTCAGAATCTTGTATTTCGGTGGTTAGATTCCACACCAAATTGCAGAATACGGTATGTTGGGCTTAGTAGCTGGGATAAACATGTAGGGTATAGGAATGTCAATGTGTTGCCATTTCCACATAATCATTTGTCCTTATGGAGGCAAGTTGATTCTGGAGAATATGAGGGCCAAGAGGATGGTAAAGAGGAGTTGGAACATGAGAAAAGTTATGAGAAATGGGGACTTGAAAATTTTCTTGAGAGTTGGGAACTCTCTGATGTTGTCTTCATTGTGGGTGTGGAAGAAAGGCATGTTCCAGCTCATAAGGTGATCTTGAAGGCATCCGGTACTTTTCCTCTGAGTTTGTCAAAGGAAGATGTTATTTTGCTCAAGGATGTGTCTTATCCAATTCTACGTGCATTTCTTCAATATATCTATACAGGGCAGACTCAGGTATCTTTTCCCACCACCTATTATGGATTTAATGGTCAGATGGATATTCATTGGCCTTGAACTCTTTTGCTCACTGGACAGTTTGTTTTGTTTTTGCTTTTATGAAATAGATATCCGAATCCCAGCTGAGTTTGCTATGTGCTTTGAGTTTACAATTTGAAGTGATGCCACTGGTGAACCAGTGTGAGGAGACTATGAAAAGTTTTAAATTTAACAAAAAGCTGTTTGGATATGGAAAGTCTGTGGAATTATTGTATCCAAACAGTCGGCCTCATTATTGTACAAGCTTTCCCTCAGGACTCCCAGTAGATGCGCAGAGGCTCAAACAGTTGCATTCGTCTGGAGAATATAGTGATGTTTGCGTTTACATTGATGGTCATGGTCTTGTTGCTGAGCCTCATAAACTTATTCTTAGTTTATGGAGTGTGCCATTTACGAAGGTTACCATACTTTTACTTCCTCTTAATGTCTGTCCTCAAGTCCCTCGTGTATTTGGGGATGCTAGGACAAGATTTTTTATCTAAAGTTGCTACAGATGTTTACATTAACATAACAGGCACAAGTGTGGTTTTATTGAATGCACGGACAATCAATCTGTAAAGTTTAAGTTTCATCGAGTTGTGGTGGATAATGGAATTTGTGGTTATTTAGTGCTCTTTACTATTGGTGATTTGTAATCTCTAGCAAAATGTTCTAATTCCATTTTATTGTTCCTGTTCTTTTGACTCGTAACAAGCTTTTTGTCCATAACAATGGCCGATTTGAAGAGGTGAGATGTTGTGACAATAGTGTGATCTTTGAAATACTTCCTTTTTACATAGAATACGAACGTTAGGATGTTGTTTCCTTATTTTATTGATATTCATTTTATACCAATCTGCCTGAGGTTTATCATCAGCAATGTTGGTTGTTTTGATTCTTAATGAATTCATTTTTTAGTCAATTATCTCTAATAAATATCTTACAATATCAGATGTTCACCAACGGAATGAGTGAGAGTAGATCCTCTGAGATTCATTTAAGTGAAGTGTCAGCAGAAGCATTCAAGATCATGCTCGAATTCATGTACACTGGGGAACTTAGTTTGGAAGATACAACTGATTTTGGAACCTTGTTACTGCAGCTTCTCTTATTGTCTGATCAATTTGGAGTTACTCTTCTTTATCAGGAGTGCCTCAAGACACTCCTGGAATGTCTTTCTGAGGTAGTTAACTCGTTTCTTGACAAGTAACCTATTAAAGCTTTTCCTTTTTGCAATCATACGCTGTTTACTGTTACAATATGTTTCTTGTCTGTCTAGAACTAAAAGAATGGAGGCGTGACTTGCGGTTTTGGACCTCTGTAAACAAAAGAACAGATCCCTTTTATTATATGGAATATAAGATATTTGATACCTTTCATGTACATATTATATGCAGGGATGGAGTTCTCCTAGTGGAAGAAGGTCATACTACAAGAGTTTTTCTATTATGCACAAGTTTAATGGACGACGAACCAGACGAATTTGGCAAGTTACTTGGGCTATGGCTTATAAAGCTAACTATTGACTTTGTTGCAGGAGTCAGTATGTCCAATTCTGGAAGTGGTTTCATCAATTCCATCATGCAAACTCATTGAAGAAACCTGCGAGAGAAGATTTGCTATGCACTTCGACTATTGTACAACTGCAAGTCTTGCCTTCATCTTGTTAGATGGGACAATTTTCAGCAGCATCATCCAGGTGCTCCTCTTTTTTCCAATTTGTTTGGATAATAAGATAGAATTAGAACTAATTTAGTGTTTATAAGAACACAGTACAAATGGTCCAACAATTTAAGGAGGATAAGAAGATCCTTTTTGGAGACTACAATATATACTGGGAGGGTTGGTTTTGCACTAATTTGATCGTCAATATTTTTGGAAAATGACAGTTTGGATAATTTCTTATTCTATAATTTATCACAGAAGTTGTCGGGGTGAGGATGGGATTTGTAATTTGGAAAGTAACGTGAAGATAGTGTCTAGTGCACATCTAAAATGTTGGAAGCATTGAATGGAAGATTAGAGGTGGAAATTGTACAAATTTTATCATTTTTATTGTCAATGATCTCTGGCAGAAGAAAAGCCTAAGATCAATAACTAACTTGGAAGTATTTGTTTGTGATATTGGCAAGCATGTACAACAGTTTGAAACACTCTTTACAAGAAATAATGGTTTTGCAGCATCCAGAGCTGACTGTGACATCAGAAGAAAGAGTTCTCAATGCAATTCTGATGTG
This sequence comes from Erythroxylum ulei, assembly GCA_027564395.1. NCBI lineage: Eukaryota > Viridiplantae > Streptophyta > Magnoliopsida > Malpighiales > Erythroxylaceae > Erythroxylum > Erythroxylum ulei. The sequence continues at coordinate 338,548 of JANITX010000002.1, forward strand.
GTGCATGAGAGCCAAGGATTTGTGTGGGTGGGAAGTGGTGGATGAACTGATTGCAAATTCGAGTCCTGAGTTCCTTTTCAAGGAGAGACTTCAATCACTTAACGACGTGCTGCCATTTGTGAGATTTCCTTTGATGCCATATGACTTACTCAAAAACGTAAGTCGGGCATGGATTTAGTTATCTTGATAATTTCCTACATTGAGAATAAGAGTTTGAGCTTGTGCTAACTGTATTGCAGTTGGGAGAAAGCAACATGTGCAGGCACATTGAAGTCTTGAATTATCTTGTAAGTAATGCATATTTTCAGAATATATGGTCGTCAAGAAAAACTTAGACATGTAAGTAATGCATATTTCCCTCACTTCTCTTTCATTCCAATGATAGGTGAAGGAAGCAACTGATTTTGTTGATACTGGATTGGCAAAGCTGGGGAAGGACAAAAAGTAAGTAATTACCATATGTTTGGTTTATGCTCACTTCTTTTGATCTTCTTTTTTTGGTTTTGGATCATACATTGAACCTGGTACAAGTTAAGCATAATGTAGCTAAACAGTGTCACGTTGATGGAAATGGCGCCTTAAGATTCTCCAGTCTCCTGAATGTGTTCCTATTCTATTGTTTGTTGATATTTATTCTCTCTCTCTTGCTCTTACGCTAGTTGATCTGATCTATATTCTACTTAGAGGCAGATCAAATGAGATCTTTTATAGCAAAAGTATAGAAAGCAAAACTCTATTTGGAAATTGAAGTAGCTTGTTCAATTATGGAACTAGAGTCTTGTTTTGAAAGCCTAACATGCCATTTTCATTAAGGATTTGTCTTCTGGTTGTTAAGTTCCATGTCACTTTTGGTTGTTTATTTTGTTTGTTGGCGCTAATGTTGGTCTTGCATTTTATAGCATAAGGTTCGAGCATAGACGGTCTAGTTATAAGGAACTCCAGTACATTTGTGATGGTGATAGCAATGGAGTGCTGTACTTCGCTGGCACGTCTTATGGGGAACATCAATGGGTTAATCCTGTTCTAGCTAAGGTGAACTTTTGATCATTCATCAACCTTTTTATGCTAATCTCTTGATAGATCTGTTAGGAAATGGATGCTGTGGAGCATGTGACTTAACAGGTTAAGTGAACGTTGCAGAGAATCACTATCACAGCTAGCAGTCCCAATTCAAGATACACTGATCCTAAGGTTTTAGTGTCAAGAGTATACCAGGTACCATAAGCTTAAGACAAACCAAAAAACTCCCGTTTGTTTAAGTTTGCATGCTTTGGTGATTGAATTGTGTTGCCATCTCAGGGCACGTGTTTTACCGGTCCTCGGATAGATGAAGACGGGAATAAGTGTGCATGGTGGACGGTTGACATAGGCCAAGACCATCAGGTTTGAATCAATCAACTACTAACCTTACCATCAACTTGCTGCATGCATAATTCATCTCAATTCATGCAGCTTTTGTGCAATCACTACACCTTGCGACAAGACGGGTCAAGAGCCTACTCAAGATTTTGGAATCTTCAGGTAAAAAACCTGAACATCATTCATATCAGAAGAGGATTTGTTGCCCTTTTTTTTTTTTTGGAAAGAAAGAGGATTTGTTGTTCTCAATGTTTTTTTGTTAAAATTTTGTCTCCCTCTAGGGTTCATTGGATGGGAAGAGTTGGACAAACTTGAGAGTACATGAGAATGATTCTACAATATGCAAGCCAGATCAGTATGCATCATGGCCTATAATTGGTCCTAATGCTCTACTGCCCGTCAGGTTTTTCAGAGTTGTTATGACAGGACCTACGGCTGATGCCTCCAATCCCTGGAATCTATGCATTTGCTACCTGGAGCTTTATGGCTACTTCCGTTAATTTTTAGGACCTGACATTCCAGGCTTTTACATATACTCATCTGCATTTCCTGTTTTGCTTCCAGGAAAATAAAACTACTCGCATCCTGTATAGTTCTTTTTTTGATGTTAACATCTCATAAATGTTTGAGTTCATACGCTATCAAATAAAATCCGCTGTTTCATACTATGACTACGATTGTTAAATTCTATTTTTCTACTCCTAAATATTTACAGAAATGGAATATCATGAATAACCGGTGGGCCTTGAACTATACCTAAGAACTTCCAAGTTCCACCATTTTTAACAATGCATTATAAACATCAGCTAAAAGAATTAGATTCATGATAAACATCACAAGGCCAGAATCATTAACCAATACGTATGGCAAAGACTTTCCATCTAAACTTTGATCATTGAAATAATCCATGTCCAACGAACATTTTGGAGGAATTTAAACAATTTCAACCTTTTCACTCATGAACAAAAACAGACATCCAAATTGAACACATCCATACAATTTGCTACGACCCTAGATAATATGTTCCATTTCTCCCTTTCAAAGCAGTTCAACAAAGTGTAAACCTTTAACCGCAATTTTTAGGTTCTCACAGGTAGGAATATCATAACTTAGCCAGCCGTTACGAAATTCTGTAGATCTAAAACCAGGTGGTGTGTACACAGATTACCTCCTAACAGGAGGCACACCACCTCTACCAGGTGCTGCTCCACGTCCAGCAGCTTGAGCCTGCATTAAACTCCAAGAATGAGCCAGGCAGCAGGCGATGCAACAATATAGAGGGGAAAGTTGGATAGTAGGAAGGAAGAAGAATTAGTTGTTCTCTGGCAGGTTAAGCACAAATAAGATTAACTAGCAACGCTCTGTGACTAAAAAAAGTCCATCTTTTCTACAAGTTAATCAAAGGTAGAACCACTTGCTTTCGCACAAAAAGTACCAAGTTCAATGATATTTATCGGTACTAGAAGAGTGTCAAAGAAAACAGCTAACTGCTAATGCAAGAGAATGTACTAAACTGACCTTAGCCCGCATTGCAACAGATCTGCCCCTTCCAACTCCAAGTGACGCACTCTTACCCTTCAAGTTGCAAAAGACACGATTTAGAATTCACAGAGCAAATGTAAGCTTAAACGAACATAACTGACAGTAGGGGAATACCTTGATTCTAGCATCAAGGCGTTTGAACATGGGGGCGTTCTTTAGCATATCTGGTATGACCATAAACCTGTTGAAAGTTCAGAATAACAGTCACAAACTGCACTGTTGTATTTTTTCTCATCATTCTAATCACTAATATAAAACTGTTTCATATGACAAAATGTAGGCAAAGAAGAAAAGTTCACATTCAGATACCTGACTTTACTTCCTCGAATAAAAACATGCTCGAGCTGTGAAACCTTCCCATCCTGAAAAAGGGCATTATCAAACTTAGACACAAATTGAGAATCAAGCAGCCAAATGTCTGAATGGTCAGGTTGAAACTAGTCAAATCCAACTATCTACAGAAGCCAAAATTGACAGCAGTACTCCAAAAATGATCAAAGATCTCTGTAAGAACCAGATACAGTTGAGAAATAAAACATGAATCATTTGAATTGGGCACATGCACATTGGTCTCAAACAACTACAAGAACATGAAATCACATTTCATGAGGAGAATAGAACTGAAGGCAATTACATTGGTCTTTCTGATTAATTACTGAAATGCGATTGACTCCATCACAAATTCCCGTAGTAAATTTGCAGAACAAGCACAACTTGAAGTCGAAATTGCCAGGCATTTGTACCTATCTTTACTAACATCTTCCACACGAAACCTAATTCCCCCACACAAATCTTCAACCGCAATCCAATCCTTATAATGCAAAACAGTTCAACGAGTTGACAAGGTACAGTAGAAGTAAAAAAACTCAAATTTAGGCTTTTGGAAAGGGTGGAGGGGGGAGGGAGGCCTTTGATCTTTCCTAATATTATTCAGCACCGCAAAAGGTCCAAATAAACTCCACAACATAAGAAAAAGATGGGGATGCAAATTGACAAAGAAAGAACCAACCAAAATCAGTCGAAAATAAAAAAGATCTGGAACTTAAGGGGGCGATTAAAGGGGAAAATCCCCCAAAAAATAACATTTAGCGTTGCCAAACAAAGAAGGAGAAAAGACGAGTACCCTAGCTGTGTAAGTGATGTTCTCGAGTTGGCAGTTCCAGTTATCTTCACACTCCACCATGCTACCTCTGTAAAGCTCTCCACTTTTGAGCTCCACAGTCACTATATGCCCTGAGGCTTCGTGTAGTAGTTTCACCGGTATACCTAAGCTTCTGCTCATCTCTTCCTCTTTTCTCTTACTTGCAAAGCCCTAATTAAGCCCCATACTCAACTTTAACAGGAGACCGATTGAGCTAGTAACAAAATAGTTATTCTCCTATGAATAATGGGCATTTTCGTCATTTTCCTTCTCAATGTTCTGAATTATACCGACTATACTTCGCTGGATTTTGTTTCCTTCCTCGGAATCCAAAACACGGGACTAAGAAAAGCAACGGCCCAGATCCTTCCCTGTAGACATTCACAAGCCGTACGTGTCGTTCCCAGATATGTACCTCGACTCTTTGATTGGGTTCTTAAAAGTTCTATCCTTAGTTACAGAAAGTGTGTGAAATGAGGTGTTGTAGAGAAAGATGTTGAGTTGTTTGGTTCCGTTTCCCGTGCCTGCTGTAGCCAGAATTTCGAAGAAGGTGATTTGATTTTCTAGTAAATATTGATTCTTTATTTTGCAAGGAGTGCATGCAACTGATAAAAGTCGTTACTTTGTCATTTTTTAACTAATCAGGTTGATGGAAACAACAAGGTCCGTGTTTCTAAGCAAACATCAGTTGGGGTGACTTTGGGTTACGATAAGTATCCTGGCCATCACAAGATCGGTTTCTCTTCAAAAGCTTCTTCGAATCAAAGGGTATGTTTGATATTAGCATGACATCCACGAGCGGTCTGATCTATGGCTTCTTTTTATGTAAAACTATAACCTTGTTTTAAATCGTCAGCTGCAGCATGGATTCAGAACTTCTGCAGTCTTGATCGATGGTGACTCGAAGATGACAAGCATCGAGCAAGACGTAGAAAACATTCCTATTTTGGAGACGGATTCTGGGTTGGCACCATTTAAAGATCACTTCAAGTATAGAGTGAAGAGATATGTGGATCAGAAAGAGCTTTTCCAAAAATATGAAGGTGGTCTTGAAGAATTCTCCAAAGGTAATAGTTCTTGAAATTGACCCAAATTTTTTAGTTTGATTTCATTTTCAGTTGGCATCAGTATATGTGATTATGCTGCGAATACATGTGTACATGAGCTGTGGCAGGTTTTTCGCATATGACAAATCATTATTCAATGGTTCCCTCTACTTAACATTTTGGAAATTTTTTTCTGATTATTAATTTATTCTATGTTGTCTCTTCATTGACGACTAGGTATTTTTTTATACTTGATTGCTAGTCATTATCCAGTGTTCAACTCTCTGCTTCTATAGGTTATCTGAAATTTGGACTCAATAGAGAAGAAGGAAGCATTGTCTACCGGGAATGGGCCCCTGCTGCTCAGTGAGTTGTTTGTGTTATGGCACCAAAATACAAGTTCCTGAATGGTTGACTTTCTTACAGAAGATGTCTGCTGTTTTATGTAGGGAAGCACAAATTATAGGAGACTTCAATGGTTGGAATGGATCCAATCACAGGATGGAAAAGGATCAGTTTGGTGTATGGAGTATTAAGATACCTGATTCTAATGGACATCCTGTCATTCCTCACAATTCAAGGGTCAAATTCCGGTTCAAGCACAACGATGGAGTTTGGGTTGATCGAATTCCAGCTTGGATTAGATATGCAACTGTGGATCCTACAAGTTTTGGGGCGCCATATGATGGTGTGTATTGGGACCCTCCAAGTTCAGAAAGGTGCCAATTCTTCACGCATCAGTTCTATGTTTATTTTCTGTACAAAAGAGATCCCATGCAAATAAAGATCATATGCCACAAAGAATCCCACCCTGTGAAAGATAAATCCTTTTTTGGCTACTCTTGTGAAAATTTGAAATTTTGGTTGCATATTTAGTCCTAAACGTATGATCTGTTGGATTTTCCTACGAGCGCTCAATTGCGAAAACATAAAAGACTACCACTTTGATTATTTACTACATACTGCTAATTTGTTCAACAACCATGGGAGCGTGGAGGGGACTTACTAATTGTTCTTTTGATCTTTGGTTGTATTAAAATAAGTTGTTTCTTGACCCATTCTTCCTCTGAATTTGTAGGTATCAATTTAAATACCCTCGCCCTCCAAAGCCCAAGGCACCACGCATATATGAGGCTCATGTTGGAATGAGTAGCTCGGAACCTAGGGTTAATTCTTACAGAGAATTTGCTGACGATGTTTTGCCTCGTATTCAGGCGAATAACTATAACACAATCCAATTGATGGCAGTGATGGAGCATTCTTATTATGCATCTTTTGGGTATCATATCACAAACTTTTTTGCTGTAAGCAATAGATCTGGGACACCTGAGGACCTCAAGTATTTGATTGATAAAGCCCACAGCTTGGGTGTATGTGTTCTGATGGATGTTGTACATAGCCATGCAAGTAATAACGTCACTGATGGACTTAATGGCTTTGATGTTGGCCAATGCTCGCTAGAGTCCTATTTTCATACGGGAGATCGTGGCTACCATAAACTATGGGATAGTAGACTGTTCAATTATGCTAACTGGGAAGTTCTTCGTTTTCTTCTATCCAACTTGAGATGGTGGCTTGAGGAATTTAAATTTGATGGGTTTCGCTTTGATGGAATAACTTCTATGCTGTACCATCATCATGGAATCAACATGGCTTTTACTGGAAACTATGAGCAGTATTTCAGTGAAGACACAGATGTTGATGCTATTGTTTACCTGATGTTAGCAAATTGTTTGATACATAACATTTTACCAGAAGCAACTGTGATAGCTGAAGACGTTTCAGGTATGCCTGGACTTGGTCGTCCTGTCTCTGAGGGAGGAGTCGGTTTCGACTACCGCCTAGCAATGGCCATCCCTGACAAATGGATTGATTACTTAAAAAACAAGAGTGATAATGAGTGGTCAATGAAGGAGATATCGTGGAGTTTAACTAATAGGAGATACACAGAAAAATGTATTGCCTACGCAGAGAGTCATGACCAAGTATGTCATTTCATTTTCTTGTTTATTTCATAGTTACTATTTTCACTCTGACTCCTACATCTCCTATTGTAGCTTCAATTGAATACTATAAAGGATGGAAAAAGAGAGAAATCAGCTAGAAACTAGCTTATTGCATGTCTTCCTTTTGTTGATATTTTCGTTTTCGCAGTCTATTGTTGGTGATAAGACAATTGCATTTCTGCTAATGGATAAGGAAATGTACTCTGGCATGTCCTGTCTGATGGATCCTTCTCCTGTTGTTGACAGAGGGATAGCTCTTCATAAGGTTAGTTTATACTGCATTATGAGCTCCTTTTTATGTTGATTATATTACTTTTTGCTGCAAAAATAGTTTGACAGACTTCTTCAGTCGTGTATTGTTTTGACTTCTTCTGTGCGGTGACTATGTCATGTTCAGCTCCACTTGAATGGTTGAATCAGATCCATTTTGCTATTTGGCTCTGACGTGTAATTTTGTGATACGACCCATAAGAGCCCTGAAATCAAGTTCACTTACCATAGAAGAAAGGCCAAGGCATTGGAGGGGTAGGCTTTGTCATATTAGGACAAGGGGTGGGCAAAGTTGTCATAGGGAATGGAAAGTTAGTTATCTGACAGGGAATAAAACAGTACGAGAGAGTGAGAGAGGGGCATGCAATCTTCTGTCATTTTTTTACGTAGAAGTTGAGCCTAAGGCTGGAAGTGCTAGAACCTCGAATTCTAGCATAGTTACCTTGTCTATTACTCGTCTTGGTGAATTGATCAATATAGAGACTATTTCTGCCATTGTTGTCTTGCTATATATCTGTGTTTGCTTGTGTGTTCTGTGCTATGGATGTAGAACTTGTGCAGGTTCTATCATTTGGTATCAGTGCATACGGTTCTGGGCATGGTAGCAAAGAAGCAGGAAACAAGGTTGGATGTAGTGGAAAAAGAAGTGGAAGAAATCAAGGTCGGGCTGCAAGTGGAGAGGGAAACCTTGAGAGTGGAAGTTAACCAGAAACTCGAGGGGGTAAAGGGGGAGCTGAAGGACGAAATCAGTAGGAGGTTCGATCAACTGATGCAAGCGATCACCACCATTCAAGTGCGCCCAGATCCAGCCCAGCATAACCCAGCGAAAATGGTTGAAAGAGAGTCGTCGGTGACGGGAATGAGGAGAGGTCGAAAAGAGGAGACTAGGGAGGATGTTTATACAGGGATAGAGACGGGTCACGAAGGAGGAGCTGTTGGGCGGGTCGGGTTGGCTCCAGATGACCATGGACGACCTGCGGGGCTCCAGATGCCAGCCGGGTATGACCCGACTATTAAAAACTTAGTCGGGGAACGTTTAGGGCTCGAAAGAGAGCTGGAAGGGGGACGAAATCGAAGGGATGTTCGGCGCTATGGAGAGGATGTGAGAAGGGAGGAGGGTGGCGCCGGTGAAGCCAGGGTAGAACATGAGATGAGGGGGTGGTACCGAGCAGAGGAGGGGTGTTGGCGTGATGAACGCTGGAGAAGGGGACACGCAAATGACGACCCCCGACCACCTGACTGGAGGCGCGATTGCAAGCCCAGAAGAATTGAGATGCCCATTTTTAAGGGGGACGATCCAGACACATGGGTTAACAGGGCTGAGCGTTTCTTTTCTGCTGGGAGGTATACGGAGGAAGAAAAGGTGGAGCTGGCGGCACTGAGTTTCGATGAAGAAGCTCTGGCATGGTATCGAACGGTTGAAGCCACTGGAGTGAGTTCGGACTGGAGGGAGCTGAAAGGTATGTTATTTCGACATTTCCGTCCACTCCATGAGGGCAGTACATGCCAAAAATTCTTATCCATCAAGCAAGAGGGATCGGTCTTGGATTACCGGAAGTGCTTTTGGGCCCTGCTGCGTCCTGCTGGGAGTTAACACCGGAGGTGATGAAATGCACCTTTATTAAAGGATTGCAACCACACATCAGGTATGAATTGACTTTGCTTAAGCCCCGAGGGCTGACTGAAATTATTGAGACTGCTTTGGGAATAGAAGAGAAGAATCGGGAGATGAGGAATTATAGGAGTAGCAGGCCGATCAGCCTGAGCAGAATGGGAGAGGTAAAAGGAGGGTTCGTGGAGAGGGAAGGTCGGAGAGAGGGAGAAAAAAATGGGAAGAGTGTTCGGGAAACGGGGTTTAAAAGGCTCTCAGACTCGGAATGGCAAGAAAAGAGGGATAGGGGCTTGTGCTTTAAATGTGATGAAAAATTCACTCCGAGGCATCGGTTCAAGAATAGGCAGCTGCAAGTTCTCTTAGTGTTAGATGAAGAGGAGGAAACCGAAAGTGAGGGGGAGGAAGAAGAGAGTGCCGAATTGGCAGTGAGTTTGGTAGTTGGATTATCTATGCCAAAAACTATGAAGATGAGGGGGAAAATAAGGGAATTGGAGGTGATTTGTTTGGTGGATTCGGGTGCCTCCCATAATTTCATCTCCTTGAGGCTAGTGGAGCAATTGGGGTTAGAATTGGAGGACACTAAGGGCTATGGAGTAGTTATGGGGAATGGGGTCACTGTGAAGAGTAAGGGAGTTTGTAAGGGGATCCCATTAGTGGTCCAACAGTACCACATAAGTGAGGATTATCTTCCTATGACCCTCAATAGTTGTGATTTGATACTAGGGGTCAAATGGTTACAAGCTTTGGGTGATTAATTGGGCTGACCTGACTATGAAGTTTAGGGAGAAGGGGCAATGGGTGATATTGAAGGGGGATCCCAGCCTTACTCGAGGGCTGATTGGTTTGAAGTCTTTGATGAAGAAAACCGAAGAGGAAGATGAATTGTTCATGTTACATGTCAGCATTTTGGAGCAGAATGAGGATATGGAATCTGGTGTGTTACCCGAAGATGTGCAGTCATTGTTGAGTGGATATGAGGATGTTTTTGACATGCCGAGGGGGTTGCCACCAACTAGAGAGATAGACCATGTGATAAATTTGAGGGAGGGAGCAGAACCTATAAGTGTTAGGCCATATACGTATCCTCAATGCCAGAAAGCCGAGATAGAAAGACTAGTGGAGGAGATGTTGACCGCAGGAGTTATTCAGCCCAGTGTTAGCCCTTACTCAAGCCCTGTTTTGCTAGTGCGGAAGAAAGACAGTAGTTGGAGGTTTTGTGTAGACTGTAGGGCTTTAAATCGGGCTACGGTAAATTTTCCATTCCCATGATAGATGAGTTATTGGACGAACTCTTTGGATCGAAGGTTTTTTCAAAGCTGGATTTAAAATCTGGTTACCATCAAATCAGGGTGAGCCCAAAAGATGTGAAGAAAACAGCCTTTAGGACACACCATGGACATTATGAGTTCTTGGTGATGCCCTTTGGGCTCACTAATGCCCCCGCTACTTTCCAAGCCTTGATGAATAGGGTATTTGGTAAGATTTTGAGGAAGTTTGTGCTAGTCTTCTTCGATGACATACTAATCTATAGTAAGACAATGGAAGATCATGTGGGCCATTTGAAGGTAGTGTTGGAGATATTACGGGAAAATCAATTATATGCTAATGTGAAGAAGTGTGTCTTTGCCAAGTTGGAGTTAAAGAGTATTTGGGGCATGTGATATCGGGTACAGGGGTTTCAGTTGATCCAAACAAACTTCAAGCTGTGATGGAGTGGCCTAGACCCAAAAATGTCAAGGAATTAAGAGGATATTCGGGGCTGACCGGTTACTACAGGAGGTTCATGAAGGATTATGGCAAAATTGCAGCCCCATTAACACAGTTGCTGAAGAAGGAAGGGTTCCAATGGTCAGAGGAGGCAGAAATGGCATTCCATCAGCTGAAGACTGCCATGTGTACTCTCCCAGTTTTGGCCTTACCCAATTTCCAACAACCCTTCATTCTAGAGACTGATGCATCGGGAATTGGGCTGGGAGTAGTGCTGATGCAAAATGGTAGACCAATCGCTTACTTCAGCCAATCTGTCACCTAGAGCCCGTGGGAAATCAGTTTATGAGAGGGAGCTCATGACCATTGTCTTCTCGGTGAAGAAGTGGCGACCCTATCTTTTGGGGCAACAATTCATCATTAGAACTGACCAGCAAAGCCTCAAATATTTGCTTGAGCAGAAAATGATTGCGGTGGGTTAACAAAAGTGGGTTACTAAACTGTTGGGGTATGACTTCAAGGTGGAATACAAACTAGGAAAGAGCAACAAAGTAGCAGTTGCTTTATCAAGGAAAGGGAAGATTGTGGGCTGCCAAGTCATGGGAGTCTCTCAAGGGGTAAATATAACCGAAATCTTGCAAGAGGTAGAAGAAGATGATCAGCTGAAAGCTTTGATGGCTGAAATCTCCAAGGAGGCCTCCAGTAAGTTGCCTTTTGCTTTGGTACATGGTAAGTTGATGTATGATGGAAGGTTGGTGCTTAGTAAGACTTCAAAGTATATTCCCCTTCTTTTATGGGAAGCACATGAGTCGCATCTAGCTGGGCACGGGGGAACTTTAAAAACCTATAAGAAGTTGGCCAAAGAGCTCTATTGGGAAGGAATGAAGAAACAAGTAGCTACGTATGTAGCTGAGTGTGTTACTTGCCAACAACAGAAGTATGCAGCCTCGACTCCTGCGGGATTGTTGCAGCCACTGTCAGTCCCTAATCAAATTTGGGAGGATCTATCTCTTGATTTTGTAGAGGGATTACCAAGATCGGGAGGTTATGACACTATTTTAGTAGTGGTGGACAGATTAAGCAAGTTTGCTCATCTGTTGCCTTTAAAACACCCTTTCATAGTAGGGACTGTAGCAGTGCTTTTCACCAAGGAGATTGTTCGACTCCATGGAATTCCGAGGTCCCTAGTGTCCGATAGGGACAAGGTCTTCTTGAGCAAAGTGTGGGAGGAGTTATTTAAGTTGGCGGGCCTCGACTGAATCGGAGCTCCGCCTACCACCCTCAGTCAAATGGTCAGACCGAAGTCACTAACCGGACCATAGAGGCCTATCTTCATTGTTTTATTAGTGACAAGCCTCTTCAATGGTACAAGTGGTTGCATTTGGCCAAATACTGCTATAACACCTCCTTCCACTCATCCCTAGGGACTTCCCCTTTTAAAGTGGTCTATGGTCGGGAACCATCCCCGATTTTGAGGTATTGAGTACAGAAAACGGTAGTGGCTAGTGTGGAGCAAATGTTACAAGAGAGGGATGCCATGATAGAGGAGTTGAGGAGCTGTTTAGTGACAGTGCAGCAGTACATGAAGACAAGGGTTGATATGCATAGAAGGGATGTTGAATTTGCAGAAGGAAATCTAGTATATTTGAAGTTAGCTCCTTATAGACAAGAATCCTTGGCTAAAAGGGTTAATGAGAAGTTGTCTTCTAAGTTCTATGGACCATTTCCAATCATCTGAAGGGTGGGGTCAGTAGCATATGAGCTAGCCTTACAACCGGAGTCCAAAATCCATCCCATCTTTCATGTTTCACAGTTAAAAGCAGCCCGGGGACAACACCAGACAGCAAGTTGGCCAAAGGATCTAGGCCCCAACTTGGAGTTGTTCATTCAACCTTTAGCTGTTTTGGAAGTGAGTAAAGAGCCACATTCTCAAGGCATGGAGGTATTAATCTGTTGGGAAGGGCTGTCGAAGGAGGAGGCAACATGGGAGCCGTATGATTTGATTGATCAACAATTCCCGGCCTTCCACCTTGGGGACAAGGTGCGATTGATAGGGGGGTACTGATACGACCCGTAGGAGTCCAAAAATCAAGTTCACTTACCATAGGAGGAAGGCCAAGGCATTGGAGGGGTAGCCTTTGTCATATTAGGACAAGGGGTGGGAAAAGTTGTCACAGGGAATGGAAAGTTCGTTAGTTATCTGTCAGGGAATAAAACAGTACGGGTAGGGTGAGAGAGGGGCATGCAATCTTCTGTCATTTTCACGTAGAGTTGAGCCTATGGCTGGAGGCACTAGAACCTCGAATTCTATCATAATTACTTTGTCAATTATTGATCTTGGTGAATTGATCAATATAGAGTCTATTTCTGCCATTGTTGTCTTGTTATATCAGTGTTTGCTTGTGTGTTCTGTGCTGTGGGTGTAGAACTTGTGCAGGTTCTATCATCATTTTGGGGGTGGGCGTGCCAGGCAGGGGTCGACGTGGGCCACCGGTGGGAGGAGAGCATGAAACCGAACCACCGAGAGAAGAATGGAGAGGCTACACGGAGGATCCACCGCCTGGGTTTGTGCGACAAGGAGAACACTGAAGGGACTGTCGAACTCGGCAGGTGGAGATGCCGGTATTTGATGGAGACGATCCGGATGGGTGAATTTATAGGGTGGAGCGTTTCTTTTCGGTGGGAAAATTCAATGATAGGGAAAAAATGGAGTTGGTGTCTCTCAATATGGAGAAGAAGGCTTTGGCATGGTTTCAGTGGGTGGAGGGTTGAAGACCGATTAGAGATTGGGAGGAATGTAAAGAATTGCTTGTTAAAAAATTTAAACCCATCCAAGAAGGGACCTTATGCCAACGACTTTTGGCCATCAGACAAACAGGCACAATGGATGATTATATTTGCAGATTTGGGGAACTAGCTGCTTCATTACCTGAATTGCCTGATGAAGTGCTGGAGAGTTCTTTTTTGAATGGTTTGTCGAAGGAGATCAGGGTGGAGCTCTTGATTGCTAATCCTAGAAGTTTGGGTCAAATGATGTCGTTAGCATAGCAGATTGAGGAAAAGAATAAAGTACTAGGGCGTGATAAGGGAAATAGGGTCATGGGGGGGGTAATAGAATAATCGGCTATGGTGGACACAAATCATGGGATACAGATGGAGAGAATGAGAAAAGTGGGGTTAAAACAGGAAGGGCCACTGCCACCAACAAGGGAGATGGGAATTTTAAACGCTTAACCTTTAGTGAGCTACAAGAGAAGAGGGGATGGGGGCTATGTTTCAAATGCGATGAGAAATATACAGAAGGCCATCAGTGTAAAATGATAGATTTGAAGGTTATCACGGTCTTAGATGAAGAAATAGAAGTTGATACTCTGGAAAATGTAGAAGAGGCAGAGGAGCAAGAAGTGGAATTGCAGAATGTTGAACTTTCAGCAGGATCGGCAGCCGGATTAACACTCCCAAGACGATGAAGGTAGTAGGAGAGTTGGAAGGGGAGACTGTGGTGATCCTCATCGACAGTGGAGCCACCCATATTTTTGTTTCAAAGGAGTTAGCATTAAAATGGAGTTCCAAATGGGATACCACTGACAAGTATGAAATAGTAGTGGGAAATGGAGACAAGGTAGCAGGGAATGGGGTTTATAGGAAGCTGAATTTGAAGATATAGGAGCTAGAAATCTGTGAGGATTTCTTGCCAATGAAGTTGGGCAGCATAGATGTTGTTCTTGGCGTAAAATGGTTAAGAACACTAGGAGATGTTCTGAATAATTGGTGTACACTGACTATGAAAATAAGAGTGGGAGGGAAAGAAATTATCATAAAAGGGGATCCAATCTTGTCGAAATCCTTGGTGAGTGCAAAATCCCTTTGTAAGGATCTTAAGGAAGGGGATTCAGTGTATTTGTTACAGATGGCAGAACTAGAGGAAGACTTTAAGGGGATGATTAAGCTAGATGACTCGGAAATCAGTAGCATATTGGAAGAGTTTAAAGTGGTTTTTCAATGGCCACAGACGTTACCGCCAAAGAGGGGAAGAGAACATCACATCCACCTAGTCGAAGGAGAAGGACCCGTCAGGGTTCAACCCTACAAATATCCTCATTTTCAAAAGAATGAAATTGAGAGACTAGTCAAAAAGATGCTAGAACCGGGAATCATTCAAACTAGCACATCACTGTATGCTAGTCCAGTTTTGCTAGTTAAGAAAAAAGATGGAGGGTGGCGTTTTTGTGTGGATTATCGTGCTCTAAACAAGTTGACCATAAGCGACAAATTTCCGATACCCATAATAGAAGAGTTGATGGATCAGTTAAGTAGGGCAGTTATCTTCTCTAAGATCGATTTGAAGTCCGGTTATCATCAAATAAGGATGAAGGAGGAAGATATTGAGAAAACTGCATTTCGCACTCATGAAGGGCATTATGAATTTGTAGTAATGCCCTTCGATTTGACAAATGCCCTGGCGACATTTCAATCCTTGGTGAATCAGATTTTTAAACCCCATCTCAGAAAATTCATAATAGTATTCTTTGATGATATCTTAGTTTACAGCAGAAGTAAAGAGGAGCATCTAAGACATTTAAGGGTGACTCTGAGTATTTTGAAGGAGCAAAAGCTATATGCTAACTATAAAAAGTGTGTTTTTGGACTGCCTCACTTGGAATACTTGGGCCACATTGTGTCAAAACAAGGGGTTACAGCAGATCAGTCCAAAATCGAGGCCATGTTAAGGTGGCCTAAACCAGAAACCTTGAAGCAGTTGAGGGGATTCTTGGGGTTGACGAGTTATTATCGAAAATTCATAAAAAGGTACAGCCACATTGCTTGGCCGTTGACGTAGCTACTCAAGAAGAACAATTTTAAGTGGACAGTGGAAGCGGAGAGGGCTTTCAATAACCTGAAACAGGCCATGACTACCATGCCTGTTTTAGCCGTGCCCGACTTCAACCAACCTTTTATTTTGGAGACTGATGCTTCAACTTCAGGTGTGGGAGCGGTGCTGATGCAAAAGAATCGACCGATTGCTTATTATAGTCAGTCCATGTCAGCAAAAAGAAAGGGACAATCTGCTTATGAAAGGGAGCTTATGGCTATTGTGTTGACTGTCCGGAAATGGAGATCTTATCTCCTAGGCCATAGGTTTGTTATTCGGACTGATCAGAAACCATTAAAGTTTCTGCTAGAGCAGCGAGAGAAATTATAGCTTGCTCCTTATAGACAATTGACGGTAGCAAGAAGAGTTAGTGAGAAATTGGCCCTGCGGTATTTCGGTCCATTTCGAGTGTTGAGAAGGATTGGAGAAGTGGCCTATGAATTGCAATTACCCGAGTCAGCTCGAATTCATCCTATTTTTCATGTGTCACAGCTGAAAGTCGTGGTGGGAGAGGATAAGGATAAGCTAATTTTATCAGATAGATGGACAGGGGAAGAGGAGTCAATGGTGCAACCTGAACAAGTCTTAGCAGTAAGACCACTAGGGGGATCCAAAGGATTGGAAGTCTTGATCAAGTGGGAAGGCTTAGCAGATTCGGAGACTACTTGGGAAAAGTTCGATGACATTGTGGAACAATTTCCAGATTTTCACCTTGAGGACAAGGTGCAACTTATGGGGGGGAGCAGTGTTAGACCTCCTATACCAAGGTTTATTCTAGAAGGGGGAAGGAAAGGGTAACCGAGTAAAGTTACCACTTTCTGTTATGGTCAGGGGCTGGTGAGTATTATGTGCATGTGGGAGGGGAGAGAATAGTAGAGTTTGTTGCATGGCTGACGTAAGAAGTTAGTTAGTATAAAGGATGTAATGATTGGGAGGGGAAAGGTAGGCAATTACTAAGAATATACTGTGAGCCTTAGGCTGGACAGAGCAGCACTCTCGAAGTTGTCTGCATATTACCTTATAACTTGACAGAAATTGGAGTTACACATTAATAATATTCAGTGAAAAATCTCTCAGCTACTGAGAGTTCTATCACGTTGCTTCTTTTTCCTCCTTTCCTGGTATAAAGCTGTTGTTATAACTTAACAGTAATCAGATGAACTAAACTACTTAAAGCCCAATTTTGCTGGGTCAAAGTCTCTTATTGAAAAAATCTTTCACTTCTCTGAAACAAATGTAAGTGCCTCACCAATGCCATGCCCTATAAGCTCCAGCTTTTGTCCCATTGGATCCATATGCCTGTAAGTCATTTCTCTAGCATATTGCTTTAGACTTTCAATGCACTCCTAATTTATTTATGATGTTTATTGTGCGTTTCTTTTTGGCAATATTGCGTTTGAGAGCCTATACATACATCCTTTTGGGCTTCTGTTAACTGATGACCAAATAATTTATGATCCTGGGGTTGGTTTAATGACTTACTGCTTAGAGCCCTCGCTTAAAGTGTCCTGATAATGCTCTTAATGGGACTTATTTTTCATTTCACAGTAAGACTCCTGCTGAACGACCAGATTGTAGGTTTAGTTATTCTGCACCTGCTTTTGGACCAAACTTAAAAATTTGAATTCCCTGAAAGAGTTAGATTCTGGAGAGGTAAATGTCGTGGAAGTGTATAAACTTCCCACATTGAAGTTTCTATTGCGTCTGTTTTTCAACTTTTATCTTTCATTATTTGTAGGAACTAGGTAAATATGCTTAATATTGTGGTTGAAGGTAATTCAGTTACAACTAAACCTATCCTTTGCTTTAAGATATATTAATCTAGACAATATAAGGAGCCACAGGTAAATAGTACACGGCACATTAATCATTTCTTTTGTTTTCTGTCTGCAAATTTTTCAGGTACCATTCATTTGTTAAGCTGTTTAAGATAATTATTCGCCGAGCTCAACACTGCAAGCACTTGAGGTTGTTGGATAAGCACTGCAGTGTTTCATCTTTGAAAGATAATAACCTGAAAAGTTGCAGCTCACTTTTGGAGGTTAATTTTCCTTGAGACTTGTGACATTGGAAACATGCAATTGCAGTGCAGTTTCCTTTTGTTTCTTTTGAAAAGTTGGTATTTGTTAAGAAGTCTTGTTTTTCAGGGGAACAATTTGGAGAGACAACCAACAAGGTTGTTCCATTGTATTGATATTGAAGATGGCAAAGGAATGTTTGTGAACAATAACTCGCAGGTCGAGGAAACTAAGGCTTTTTGCTCAAAAAATCAGGTGATTTCATTTGTATGGGCTGCCTGTAGAACCATAGTTCCTCCAGACTTGCTAGGAACTCCGTTTAGCTGCAGAATCTTAAGGAGAAACATTTCCAAGTTTATTCGACTCAGAAGGTTTGAGAAATTTTCTCTGAAGCAGTGTATGCATAAATTGAAAACTTCAGGATTCCCATTTCTATCAGACAAGCATTCGCCTTTCTACTTCGGTGTGTGGATGTGGCATTTTGAGCTCAATAAGAATGGTAAGGAGGAACTTTCTGAGGTTAACAGTGCTGCATTTAATTTGAAACAAGTGCTTTTGAAGAGATGGATATTTTGGTTTTTCACATTTCTGGTTGTGCCATTGATACGAGCCAACTTCTATGCTACGGAAATTGAGCATGGGAAAAATGATGTGTATTATTATCATAAATCAATATGGGAGAAGTTGCATAATAGAGCAATTTTTAACATGAAAAGCCACAATTATCGACCTTTGGATATTCTTGATGTTGAAACTATTGTGTCGAAAAGGTCATTCGGTTTCTCAAAGCTCAGACTTCGTCCAAAAGAAAATGGAGTTAGGATGCTTGCAAATCTGAAAGCGTCATCCTGGATTCCGGCTCAAGGTTCCCCGAAAGTTTGCAGTCTTGGGATGCTGAAGAAAGCACAACGTAATCTCGGCGCTGTTAAATCTAAAAATTTCAAGTCTGTGAATTATGTTCTTCGTGATACATATGCTGTTCTAAAAGGCATAAAGTTAAAGGAACCAGAGAACTTAGGGGCGTCAGTATTTGACTACAATGATATATACAAAAAGTTATGCCCGTTTATAACTTATCTGAAGAATGGATCGACCACAATACCTGATGTATTTGTTGTTGTTTCTGATGTATCAAAAGCTTTTGATTCTATAGATCAAGACAAGCTGCTTGATGTCATGAAGGATGTTTTACACGAGGATGAATATCATCTGAAACAGTCTTATCAAGTTGTATGCACCAAGAAATCATTGTGGGTCCATGAGAATTTCATGTTGACTGACCCAAGTATCAGCAAAGGCATTACCAAATTCAGTTCTCTGCTATCTGGTCCACTGCACGCTGTAATTGTTAATCAGGTCTTATCTGGTTTTCCTTCCTTTTTGAAGTCTGTCTTCTTTGGTTTTATTTAGTAGGCCTTAGTTTGTTTATTATCTGTTAACATTCTTTTCATGGATGACTGCAAGGGTCCGAAACCTTCTTGGAAACTTATCTTTTCACGTTTGACACTTCTCTCGTTATATTGAAAACGATCATGCATTCTTTTAAGCTTGGTTGTATTAACCTTCTTTTCTAGCTGGCACATATTTCCTACGATCTGATGTTTGCCTTTCCTCGTCTTGTTTAGCTTTCTGGTGCTTCTTACAGATTATATAATTTTAATTGATGTTGGTAGTGGCTGTTGTACATGTGATATATATGTAGTGTTCTTGTAGCTTGATCAGTGATTATAAGCATCAGTGTCTCTAAACATTCGTATAAATCTCAGTGTTGCTTTACAGTTATTCAAAAAGCCATTGTGGCAACCATAAAGTATAAGTTCAGGGTCTCATATAGAACATTGCAGAAAACATTCTATCAGAACAAAATATGATAACAGAAAAAAACTATTATGCTAGTTTGCCAATATGTTAACTGCTTGAATTTAGATTTGGGTTGTGATAAAATGAGTGAAAATGTCATTCTTTTGCCTGGCAAATAATTCAGCACTCCATAATCCATCCAGGGTATTTGAGCTCCTTTTACCGAGCCTTGTTGATGTCTCCTAATATTTTGGAAACCAGCCATTGATTTGAGAATGAGTCAAAAGGATAGTGAGCATTTTTCAGAGGCCACCTATCACCTAATTTTCAAGTTACTCATCTTTGCAGGGACAAGATAAGCATTTGAAAAGGAGGCAGCTGTTATACATTCTGAATGAGCATGTGAAGCGAAATATAGTAAAACTGGATAAAGGGTTTTATTTGCAAGATTTAGGTATACCTCAAGGAAGTGTTTTGTCTTCTCTCCTTTGCTCATTTTATTATGGCCACCTTGAAAGGAATGTGATCTTCTCATTTCTTGAAGGAACTACTGGACCTCTTACTTGTGACCCGACTAAAGTTATCTCATCTCCCTCTAGCATACTTCTTAGATTAATTGATGACTTCCTATTCATATCAACCTCAAAGAAGCAGGCAGCCAGCTTCTTCTTCTTGTTGCAAAGAGGATTTCAGGGATATAATTGTCACATGAATGAGGGAAAATATTGTCTAAATTTTGATATAGAAAATGGTTCAGAGCCTCCATCGAACAGGATTTATGTTGGTGATGATGGTGTGTCATTTCTTCGATGGAGTGGTTTGTTTTTAAACTCTTGCACTCTGGAAGTTCAGGCCGACTACACAAGGTCAGTTTTCATTGTCTGTTGTGGATAGATGCATATGCAGTGCTTCATGTTGGATCCTTTTCTATCATTGCTTGTCTAACTCATCAGTCATGTGTTGGTGATCTTACTGCTGTAGCCGATATTAAATTTTGTTGGCCTTTCAGAAATCATGTATTTAGATGCATGCTTTGCACGAGATTAGTTGAAGTTGTGACGTAGTCATCAATCTTTCCACTTTAAGCTGGTATATTGAACCAATATGTTTAATCTGTTCAGGTTATAACTCGCTTACTCTACATTCAGGTATCTGGATAACCACATGAGTTCAGCTCTTACTGTGTGTTGGCAAGACAAACCTGCTCATCAACTTAAAATGAAGTTATGCGACTTTGTGAGACCCAAATGCCATCCTATATTCTTCGATTCAAATATCAATTCAGGACCTGTTGTGAGATTAAATATCTACCAGGTGTTTTTGGTTTGTGCAATGAAGTTCCACTGTTATGTATCTGACATGTCATACATTTGCAAACTACGCCCAGGATGTTTCTTGAGAATCATTCAGAAGTCGTTTAGGTATATCTATTGCTCTTTGTTGCTAATCCAGTACGTCTTATTGAGTCTAGGAATCATATTCACTTATAGTTTTTTTTTCATCTGAATCTAGCTCCTTTCATACACAAAATATGTCCAGTGTAAAGCTATAATGGAAGGGAGAGGGCTTTTGCCTTTAGCTAGAATCTCTCCATTGCATTGCTTCCCTCCATCACCCAACTTTAGAGATTTAAATCTAGGAGCTCCATGTTGTGCTTTTGAAATTTAAAGCCTTTGGTTGTTTAATTATATTCATCCTACATATGTTGTCTTGTGGCTGACTGATGTCAGGTACATGTATGCGCTTATAAAGAAAAGGATGCATGCTGCTATGTATCTTGGCTCCGGTTTGCATCCGGTTCTTGAATTGTTAAAGGAAGAAGTTGAATGGCTTGGATTGGATGCATATGTCCATGTATTACGGAGAAAACAATCACGCCATAGAGAGCTATTATCTTTGTTGAAATCCAAGTGGTCAACACGTAGAATAGGTGCGACAGTGACACCTCAATTAAAATATGCCGTTGATAAGTCACACTCTTCTTTGATCTGGAGAATCAAGTATTAAATTGATTGATTAATATGCTCTCTTTTTTTTTTTTTTTCCCGTTTTTCGTCCGTTCAACTGCTCTATGATGTTCTTTTGCTAGTCATTTACATACTTGATGCTTTCAACGACTAGATAGTATTAGCAACGCCCTTTCTCTGGGTACAGAAGATGACGATGACGCTGTGAATGATCAAGTCGCAGGTTTTCGTTCTACAGCTGTAGCGTTTAATTAAGTCCTATTAAGATTCATGTTTTCTTTAAGTATATATATACTAAGGACGAATAAGATGTACGACCACACATTTTTATCCCACCGTTCCTTTGATCCAATGACTCCCGCTTCTATCTCATTGTTATGCCTGTGGCCTATTAGTCACAGCTTGTGACTTCTTATTTTTTATTTCTGTAATTGTTAATTTGGATTTCACTTATTAAATATATATACATACTAAGGATGAATGGGATAGATGACTATACATTTTCATTCTACCGTCTTTTTGATCTAACGGTTTCTGTTTTCATCTTATCATCACGTGTGACTTTTTATTTTTTATTTCTATAACTGCTATTTTGGACTTTATGTATTAAGTATATGTATACAAGGGCAAATGAGATGGACGAATACAAAATTCTATCTTATCGTCCGTTTCATGAACGTCTGCGATTTGTGCTATGCTTTTGTCACAGCTATGCTAATTTTTTTCTTATGTTTTTTCATAAAAGCGAAGCGACCACATTTTTGCACTTATTAAAGTGAAACGATCACATTTTTACACTTATTAAGTGTATATATACTAAAGACGAATGAGATAGATGAATACGAAATTTCATCTTACCGTACGTTTCAAGAACGGCTCTGATTTGTGTTATACTTTTGTCATGGTTGACTTAAATTGTCCCAATTGAGCCAATTTTTTTCCCTTTTTTTATATTTTGTTCATAAAAATGAAGCGACCACGTTTTTGCACTTACCATCTGTTAAGACCGACTATGTTTTCATCTCACTGTCTGTTTCATCAACGACTTGATTTCTCCACTATACCCTTGTCACGACTTTGACTTAAATTGTTACAACCGTGACTTATGTAATCCTTTTTTTTCCTTCCACTACACTGTTGTCACAGTTGTGACTTAAATTGTCACAATCGTTGTCACAGCTGTGACTCATGCCATACCAATTTCTTTTTTTTTTCTTTTTTTTTATGTTTTGTTCTTAAAAGTTGCATTTATTCCTAAATATACTTATTAAGTATGTATATATACTAATGGGATGGACGACTTTGCATTTTCATCCCACCGTCGGTTTCATCTAACGTCTCTCATTCTTTATTATATGCTAAGGACGAATAGGATGGATGAACACGAAATTTCATCCCACTGTCTGTTTCATGAATGACTGCGATTTGCGCTATACTTTTGTCATGATTGTGACTTAAATTGTCACATTCCTGTCAAATTTTTTCTTCTGTTTTGTTCATAAAGGTGAAGCGACCACGTTTTTGCACTTATTAAAGCGAAGCGACGGCGTTTTTGCACTTATCTTAAGTGTATATATATATTAAGAATGAATGGGATGGGCGAATACGAAATTCCATCCCATCGTCCGTTTCCTGAACGACTGCGATTTGTGCTCTACATTTGTCACGACTTAAATTGTCACTGCTGTGCCAAATATTTTTTTTCATTTCTTATGTTTTGTTTATAAAAGCGAAGCGACCACATTTTTACACTTATTAAAGTAAAGCGACCACGTTTTTGCATTTACTATCTACTGAGAGCGATCACGTTCCCATCCGATTGTCTGTTTCATCAACGGCTCGATTTCTCCACTATTCTCTTGCCACAACTGTGATAATCTCCTTTTTTTTCTTTCCTTTCATTATACTGTTGTCACGGCTGTGACTTAAGTTGTCATAACTGTGACTCATGTCATCCTAATATTTTTTTCTTTTCTTATGTTTTGTTCCTAAATGCGTCAACGTTTTTGCATTTATTCCTAAATATACTTATTAAGTATATATATACTAAGACCGAATGAGATGGATGACCATGTATTTCTATCCCACCGTTCGTTTTATGCAACGCTTCTCATTGTTTACATTTTTTACTCATCGTTAAGCCTGTGACTTATTAGTCACAGCCGTTACTTCTAACTTTTATTTCTTTTCTCCGTAACTATTATTACTTATTGTAACTATGCACTTGATAACCACACTTTTTCATCATCCATTATTGTCCAAGCTTTGTGACTTATATTAATTATTAATTATTAACTGTGATATTAGTATAGCTGTGATGTTATTAAGTACTATATAGTGATATATATATATATAAATATATATAGCTCTTCACGGTTGTGACTAATAAGTCACGACTGTGAATTGCATATTAATTATTATTATTATCTTATTAAGTACTATATATTAATATTAAGTATATTATTATTATTATTATTATTATTATTATTATTATTATTATTATTTATAAGTATATTAAGCATATATATACTAGGGACGATGAGATGGACGACCATACAATTCCATCTCACTGTCTCTTTTAGCAATGACTTGATTTTTATTTTTTAATTGTTATTTTGGATCAATCACGACCACGTTTTTTCATCTAGGTGTCTCATTCATCCATCAACTTCGATGATATTATCAATTAATACTAATAATTATTTAACTATTATTTAATTGTTAATTATGTTATTATTAATTATTTTTAATTAATTGTCAATTATGTAATTATCAATTTTAATTATTATTAAGCACCTGTTTGGTTCAGCTTTTGGAAGCTTCAAAAGTACTTTTTTTCTACCGCAAAAGCTATTTTAAGGAAAAAGTGAGTGTTTGACTGTAAACTTTAAAAGCACTTTTGAAGTAGAAATGACTTTTTTAGAAGTTCAAATACAGTTTTTTCAAAAGCTAAAATTTGGAGCTTTTCAGAAAAGCCCAAAATTTTAGCTTTTTCGGGTAGACTTGTTTCCGTCAATTACGTTTATATAAGACGTTTATACCTTTATCGCAAATCTTCCACAGTTCTTTTGCAAACCGATCTTCACAAGAGAAATGTAAATCTTCCACAGTTTTCAAGGGACACAACCCATCTTCACTCGGTTCATTTCAGGTACATGCTTTCTTTTGCTTTTTTGTCATTTCTCGATCT
>JANITX010000002.1:373699-387301 GCA_027564395.1 Erythroxylum ulei
ATTTCTGATGTGAAACTTCATCGTATACTGTACAATCTCCAATCCAATTAATATGCTTATCATCAGTGTCGTATTCCACAACTATTCAAATATCTCTTTTTACTTATTACCGCTTTCACCATAAGGCCATTGAGGTATTATGCTTTTTCCAAGAAAGGAGATTTGCAGTATATATTATGTCTTTCTTAGGTACCCATATTTTCTTGGGTCCTTTAGGGTTAGTCTTACAATTATTCCTCGAATAATAATAAGAAAGTTGTTTTTTTCCTTTCTGTTAGGAACAAAACTCTTATTCTGACGAACATAGCTATTGGTGAACCCTAACCACTCTTATCATTAGGGTGTCTATATTTTCCAATCATATCATTCATCTTTTTTGTACTTTCAGTAAATGTTGATAAATCTGCTGAAAGAGTATTAATCCTTTGTTTCAATTGACTAATCTCTTCAGATCTATCTATAGTCACTTTCTTTTTCATATTGTCTACTTGTTTCTTAAGGTAGATGTTTTCTTTTTCTAACACTTTCGTGTTCTTCAAGTTTTTAGCAAATTTCTTTTTTAAAGCTCTATATTGCTTTAATATAGCAGGTGAATCTTCTAATAACTCTAAATATACCTCTTGGAGTTCATTAAAATTAGAATTTACCTCATCGTCTCATTCCTTTTCAGCTACCAAGCATATATTTGCTTGTATTGATGCTTCTAAATCGGAATCAGATTCGGACGAATCCAAATCTTCCCCAGTTACCAACATGCTCTTTTTGTTTTCTTTACTCTTCTTCTGCTTTATTTTGAGTAACGGGCATTCAGACTTGTAATGTCCTGGTTTGTTGCACTCATAGCAGACGATAGAAGTTTTCTCATTCTTGACTTCGTGTTTGTTATTTTTCTTAAAAGAAAAATCTTTATTTACCTTTTCTTTCTTTTTCCACATCCTTCTAATCTTTCTTGCAATGAAGCATAGTTCATCATCATCTTCATTTGAATCTTGATCAAATTCACTGGCATCATCATTCTTGATTTCTTCAATCTTTAATTCTTATGAAAATGTAATTCTATTCCTCTGGTTCTTT
This sequence comes from Erythroxylum ulei, assembly GCA_027564395.1. Classification (NCBI taxonomy): domain Eukaryota; kingdom Viridiplantae; phylum Streptophyta; class Magnoliopsida; order Malpighiales; family Erythroxylaceae; genus Erythroxylum; species Erythroxylum ulei. The sequence goes on from JANITX010000002.1 coordinate 374,774, forward strand.
TGATTCTTCTGAATAGCCTTTAATGCTATAGATTTATCTCTTCTAGTTTTATCTTTGCATCAAGCTCTACTTCATGTATCTTCAAAGAACCAAGCAATTCATCTAGCTTCAGTCTGCTTAAGTCCTTGGCTTCTTGTATTGTTGTAACTTTGGGTCTCCATCTTTTAGGAAAACTCCTGAGAATCTTTCTTACATGGTTTTGATTATCGTAGATTCTCCCAAGAGCTTTAAGTCCATTAATGATAGTTTGAAATAGTCCAAACATCTGATCGATAGACTTATCCTCTTTCATCTTGAGTAGCTCATACTGATGTACAAGAATACTAATCTTGGACTCTTTCACTTGATTTGTGCCTTCGAGTGCAACGGATAATGTGTCCCACATTTCCTTTGCAGCTTCGCATCCATGAACCTTATCATACTCACTTCTTCTTAGGGCACAACTCAGAAAGAACTTAGCCTTTAAGTTTAACTGAAATCGAGCTTTCTGATCGGTTGACTATCCGTTACGAGGAATGATATTGCCTTCATCGTCTATTGGTGTGTATGGTCCATTCTCAATGGTATCCGAAAGATCTATAAAGAGCCACATCCTGTCCTTCCAATAATGATAATCCTCACCATTGAACATAGGAGGTCTTGTGACCAAGGCACCTTCAACTATAAAACACATGTGATTCAACTATGGATCTTTTTCCTCACTTTGTAAAGGTGGTTCTTAGAAACCGAGCTATGATACCAACTGAAGTAAATCACTTGTTAATGTAGGAATCACGTAAAGTATATAAAATACACAAGAAGGGGGGTTAAATTGTGTATTCTTTTCGAAAATATTAATCTTTTGAGATTTCTTGAATATCTTTACAACTATCAAATAAATACCAAAGATACTTTACTAAAGTTGATAAGTATTTGAATCGCAAGTAATTTTATTTACTCGTCTAACAAAAACTATAGTATAAGGGTTAAAGAATAGACGCTGCGATTTTATATTGGTTCACCCCAAACCTTAGGCTACGTCCAGTCCTCAGAGTTTGTCTGAGATTTCACTATACTCTTCAACTTTACAAGTACTCTTTTCACCCTTCCAGAGCCTCTTCAGGTCTCTTTCACAAAGTATTCTTTCTACTATCTTAGCCTCTCTGGGCCGCTTCGTCTTTTATTTGCACTTCGTCTGTGATGACGTGTATCGTCTATTACTGACGTATTGTTTGGGATGACTAAGTCTTACTTACATTTTTTTGCACACTTAACAAACTTATCAAAACAGTTCATATATTTCCAAGATTATTATTATTTGATTGTCATCAAAATTAATAGAAGTGAAGTCTTCTTTACTTAACAGTCGGCATCGATGTCACCTCCGAACCAACATCGGGAAGCTACCCTCCATGCGTCTTCTCATAGTGAAGAGCTTACCTCCCTCTTTTTGCTCTCTCCAAGCTCCCGAAGGTCCCTCACGATTCAAGCCAGCCAAAACACCTCTCTTCTTTTCTCTCGATCGAAACTCACCAAAAGTTTCATATCTTGCAGTCATAAAAATAAAGGATTTTATACTAAAAATCTTAGTGATGTGGCAATTTCTCACGGCTGTGAGTTATCTCTCAGGGGCATGAGAACATGTCTCACGTGCATGCATACCTAGGAAGGCCAAGAGTGATGCTATTTTTTTCTTTGATTTGGTCACACACTCTCCTTTATTCTCCTTTTAACAATTGTCCCTCTTTCATGTCACACACGAGTCTTCTTTACACCTTAAACACTAAGTGGAATGGCAGCTGGTCACCTTACATGGACACAAATCCATACACACTCATAGCTTTGCATTTTTTGAGCAACCGTGAATAATGCTCAAGCGCTCCAAGTGCATTTGTTTTATTATCCAGCCAACACTCCTCTCAAGTCTTTGATGGAACTTGGATTCAATCAAACAGTAATAGCTAAAAGAACATAGCAAAAAGAATGAAGTGGATTGAATAGGACTGATAGTATATTCACTATGACATAAAAGGGAAAAGTACCAACGGCTATTATGAGGTGCAGCGTCCCTCCAACCTAATGCTCTCCTCAGAGACACGATTATAATTTGAATATCCAGAGATAAGATCCCCATTCTCTTCCCTCACAGTCCTATTTAAAGATAACTAGCTCTATAACAAACTAGCTCTCCCACGATAGGCACAAATGATTACGTGGGATATTGTTATAACAAACTAACATCTCGTAATCTTATTGAAAACATTTAAAATTATTCTATTTCTTTGGCTTCAAGTTGCCATAGCTGGATCTTTAATAGGTGGGCTGAAGGTTGGATCACTCGTGACTGAATTGGACTTCTTCTTCCTCCTCCCATACACCTTCAGAGGCCTATCATTACTTCCCCCAATCAAACTCACCTTGTCCACAAGGTGGAAATTTGGGAATTGCAAGTCTATATCTGCAGCTTCTTCCCTAGTAGCTTCAAAGCTAGGAAGATTTTTACACACAATCAACACCTCCATGCCATCCGACCTCATTCGAAATGCCTTGACAGACTCTGGTTCCACTTGCCATTCCATGCTATCAGAAAGCATTGGTGGTAAGGGCTGAATGTGGTGATGAGCTCCAACAACCTTCTTCAATTGGGAAATGTGAAAAACAGGGTGAATGTGTGACTTAGCAGGCAACTCTAATTTATAGGCAACACGACCATTTTTTTTCAGAACCCGATATGGACCAAAAAAACGTGGGGATAGCTTCTCATTCTAGTGTCGAGCCAATGATTGCATACGGTAGGGATGTAGCTTTAGATATGCGAAATCCCCCTCCTGAAATTCATTGTCTCGGCGATGGCCATCAGCTGTTTGCTTCATGTAATTTTGGACCTTCAACAACTGATCCCTCAATTCCAACAACATAGCATTCCTCTCTTTTAATAATAAATCCAAATCAAAGTTGGAAGTAGAATTGATAAGTTCATACCTAACCAAAGGTGGAGGATCACGACCATAAACTACTTTGAATGGAGTAGTGCGAAGTGAAGAGTAGTAGGAGGTATTGAAGAAATACTCTACCCATAGAAGCCATTGTACCCATTCCTTCGGGCGTGCCGCTGTAAAACATCTCAAATAAGCCTTTAAGCTACGGTTGACAGCCTCGCTTTGCCCGTCCGTTTGAGGATGATAAGCGGTACTCCGATTTAACCGAGTTTGCTACAATCGAAAAAGCTCTGTTCAAAAATGACTAAGAAAAATCTTGTCACGGTCCGATACAATAGAACGGGGAAATCCATATAATTTGACCACACCCGAAATAAAAACTTCCGCCACTTTCTTGGCATTAAAAGGAATCTTCAAAAGGATCGATCTTTGCTGCTTTTAAAAGTGTCCTTTCATCTTGCATCCATTTGTATCTACTGATCCTACAAGACTAGAAAAGAAAAGTTACAACGATGAAGTTAATAGAAGTGCAAATTGTTTCTCAGCAAGATGTAAAACCATCTGCTTCAACTCCTTCGCACCTAAGAACCTTCCAGCTTTCTCTCTTGGATCAGCTTCTTCCCTCTCCTTATGCACCTACAGTCTGGTTCTATCCCATGAACGAAAATGGCAGCCACAGTGATGTTCATAAAAGGCTAGAGCTTTTAAAAAACTCTCTCTCAAAGACCTTAACCCATTTTTATCCACTCGCTGGGAAGATGAAAACTGATACTTCCATCGACTGCAATGACCAAGGAGCCAATTACTTGGAAACTGGAGTCAACTGTCACCTTAGTGACTTCCTTCACCAACCTGACCTTACATTTATACGCGATCATCTCCTTCTCCGCCCCTTCTTTCCCACGGAACCGTTTGCCAGAAGTTACGTGACTAACATTCAAATGAACGTTTTCGAGTGTGGTGGTATCGCCGTTGGTGTATGCATATCTCACCAGATTCTTGACGGAGCTGCATTGTGCACCTTCCTCAGGGCATGGACCGCCGTGGCACATGGTTCTAAGGAAGTAATATACCCAAACTTCACGGCGAGCTCTCTCTTCCCTGCAAATGACTTATGGCTTAGAGACTTGTCGATGAATATGTGGGGTTCCATGATGCAGAAGGGACATTGCGTTACAAAAAGATTCGTTTTTGATGCCTCTGCAATATCCAACCTCAAGAAAGCAACCAGTTCGTGTGTCACAAACCCCTCTAGAGTTGAAGTGATCACAGCTTTGTTGTGGAAATCCATCATGGAAGCTTCTGAACAACTGCATGGATTCAGGAGACCATGTTCGATGACACACTTAGTGAACCTACGTAAAAGAATGGAACCAACCTTGTCGGGTAACTCGCTTGGGAATCTACTGTGGATAGCTAATGAAGAACACAAGGAGGAATCCAAACCAAAATTGGAGGACTTGGTGACTAAGGTGAGGAAAGCAATATCAGACATTGATGATGTCTTTGTTCAGAAACTGATGACAGGCAAGGAACGGTATGGTTTGATGTCTGAATCAATCAAAGACATCATTGAACTCTGTTCCAAAGATGGAACCGACAACTTGGGATTTTCGAGTTGGTGTAAATTGGGATACTATGAAGCTGATTTTGGGTGGGGCAAGCCTGTATGGGTTAGTAGCTTCGGGTTGGCAGGTACAATGGTTATGAATCTAGTCATTTTGAACGACACAAGATCAGGCGATGGTATTGAAACCTGGGTGACCTTGGATGAACCATTGATGGCCACATTAGAAGGCAACACTGAGCTCCTCAACTACGCAGCTTTCAATCCAAGTCCCTCATCGATTGAATACCCATCTCCAGAGTAATCAGAACATACCCTTCAAAGTCTGAAACTTGAACCTGCATCTTGTACTGCGATTGAGGATATAATTTGATAGTTGCTTATCAAATAATCCAATCGTCCTTAGCTGATATTCTCTTCAATGTCATCAGAATACAACTAGCATAGCTGCTAGGACATTCTATTTAACACATTTAATGTATGCTGATGATGTGATTCTCTTTTGTAAGGCGGAACCACAGGTTATATCGATATTGATGAGTCTGCTGAACACTTTTTCAGGATGGTCGGAGATGAAACTGAATTTGTAGAAGAGTGGAGTATGTGTCTTCAGATGTGTGGGATCTAGAATGGATTTCCAATTTGGTGGGTATCTCTCTTCAAGAAACGTCTTTCCAGTATCTAGGAGTCCTTATAACATCGGGTAAGCCTCGATATTCAGTGTTTATGCCTCTGTTGGAAAAACTGAAAGCTAGAATTTTTACTTGGTAGAACAAATTTTTATCACTTGCCGCTAGAGTCACTCTCATTGTGTTGGTGTTGAGTAGCATGCATGTACATTGGGCGGCGCATGTGGTAATTCCGAAAAAGGTGATCAACGACATGAAAAAGATGTTGAAATCCTTTTTATGGAATGGAACACATGATAATAGTAAGGGAGCCAAGGTAAAATGGAGTGACATTACTGTGCCAAAAAAACAAGGAGGATTAGGAATCATCTCGATCACACAAATGCAACGAGTATTATTAATAAAAAGAATTTGGAGATTTTTTGCTGATAAAGAAACTTTGTAGGTGAAATGGGTGCAAGTTTGCCGAATTTATGGAGAAAGTTTTTGGCAAATCCAACCTCGGAGTGATCATTCTTGGATCTTTAAAACTTTGTTGCTGCTTAGGGAGAAAGTATATCCTTTTATGAAGATCCGGTTGGGGAATGGAGAAAAGGTAAGTTTTTGGTTTGATAATTAGTCTTAAAACAGTCCGTTATGGGATAGACCTAACTTGCGACCTTTAAGAAATAGAAATCCGAAGGAGGCAACAGTGGGCTGGATTTTTCGAGAGAGGTCAAGTATGACCAATGTCAGATTCTGCTATGTGCTTGTCTCATATATCGGAGAAATGTAACTGAATAATTGTGCTGATACGGTTACTCGGGCTGCCCATAGTAGTGGTATTTTCACGAACAAATCCGCATACACCATAGAGAGAGTTGTTTTGCCAGTAGTGCCTTGGGCGGACTTAGTATGGAAGCAAGTATTAAGTCCGAAATTCGCTATTTTCTTGTGGTTAACTATCATGAATATGTTGAGAACGAAGGACCGATGGTTTGGTACTTTTGACCCTCTATGTGTGTTGTGCAAACAAGTTATTGAGAATAGAGATCATTTGTTTTTTGAATATCAATATGCCAAAGTGGTGTGGAGTAGAATTCTGATTTAATTAAGACTCCCGAGGTTCTCCTTTCAATGGAATAAAGTATTAAATAACATGATTTGGTATGCCATGATAGAGAAGAGGGATAGCATTATTATCCATACGTCGTTTCATATGACCATCTATTATATATGGAGGGAAAGGAATAGGAGGGTTTATAAACATAAAGAGCAACCAAAATATGAGCTTGCCAAGTCCATAGTCAATTTGATTAGAGAAATAATGGTGGCTAAAGGGAAGCAGGAAGCATCAGCCAAAAACTCAAAAGGATATGGATGATTTAATTGATGTCGTATGAGTACGGGTTTCTAGAAGAGTAGTAGTGGTTGTTTTATGTTCAGTTTGATATCTTTTAAAGGATTGTATATAAGTTGTTCAAACTTTCGTCTTTCTAATACCATTTTTAAATTTGAAAAAAAAAAAATGAAGTGCTCACACATTGAAAATGGATGAATATGACAGGTATAACTAGGCTTACTACTAGTTGAGTATAATTACAAATGTGTATGGACTATAATACAACAATTTGCTAGATGTTTTCTGCTTGTAGAAAACATTTTAACAACTTTACAAACTCCATTTCTCGTTTTGTCCTTTTCTTTGTTTTGGATGTGTAAACAGTACCACATTCCTCATCCTGCTCAATGGACCCAAATAACCATTTCCCCTGAAGTATACACCTTTTCCAATTCCCAATCCAAAATAGATATCCAAATACAATAGCTGCTGCAATAACATCAAGTTATAAATGAAAACATGATCAGAACATTCCTTTAAGCCTAAATTTGATGTTCAAGCTATGAAGTCGTTAGAAACGTAATATTTTCTGGGACATTGGTCTATCTCAATTTCAGAAACGTGCCTTTTTTTACACAAGATCACATCAAACTATAAGTTATAACTCTAACTTGCGTGGTATGAAGGAGCAATCACAAACCTCGTAGTGGCAACAACGATAAGCATGGATATTAATCCAGACTTCCCATGTTTGGTAGCTCATGTTTGTCGACTATAATCTCAGCGTCTGTTTCATGTATCTGAGAGCAGATCGCAACATTGCCCTCGCTTTCCTATCTGGAGTGCATCCAGACAAAATCATCTCTTCATAAACAGATGGAACCTGAAAACAGTCATCTATTATATAAAAGCCACAGATAAATGATATATACTTGAGTAGTAATACAGTGCATAAATCATTCACAATAATGCGAGCACGAGAAAAAGCAAGAGAGACAATTAGATATAAGACGGTTGTAATCGGGCTGTGATCAAATGCATAAAGAATGACAAAAGCTTTAACGTATCTAGACAGGCCTTATCCAACCACCCAAGCCAGTCTAAGCTTATGCTCCCTAAAGAAAAACTTCCCCTAATTAAGTTGTTAGTTAGGTATTGTCCTTTTCATGTAAATTAACCTGATTTTGGAATACGAAGGTTGCAGTTGATTTACTCATGCTCAAAGAAAAGAAAAAATATTGATTCCAAAATAGAGCACAAATACAGGAAGCCGATTCAACATATTATCCATAAACTAATGCTGTCTGGGAGATATAACCTTCTCAAATTTATCAACACGAATTAGAGCTTTCATAAGTGTAGTATAAGTAACCACATCTGGCTTCAACTCCTGCAAATTAGAGCCAAAATAATAGTAAGACAAGTCAAGCTCCAATAATAAGGAGAGAATTGCAACTGATTGAACAACGAAAAGCTGGTACTAACATTTTCTTTCATGTATTGTAAAACTGCAAAAGCTTCACCATCCCTCCTGTCCTCACCAAACGCATTGATCAATGAATTGAGGGCCAGAAGACTAGGCTTCAGGCCATCTGCTTGCATTTTCCTAAATGCATTTACTGCTTGATCTGATAAACCCTGTCATGAGATACAAGAAGGCAGGAAACCCTGTCAGATAATGTGGCAAGCTAAAACATCAAACCAGACAAGCACTAAAAGCAGGATCAAAGTCCACTGAATGTACATTTGAATGCTCCATCATATAAAGGACATACCAAGAGAAAAAATTCCCAATGAATCAAAACTACAGACAGTGTAACACCCACAAGCCACAGAAGACGCCACCAATTAGTGCAGATGCAAATGACATCAGTACCAAAATGCCACTTCGGTTGACTAACAAAATAAAAGGGAAACGTGGCGATCTTTATACATATTTGTATAACAGGTATTTGGTTATGAAAACAGAATCTGATGCAGAAGTGCACGAATAATGGACTAAAGATTGATTGCACGCTGAAGAAACAATCTCAGATTGCTCTCGAACATTGGGGTCAAGTATACAACACAAGTTCCAGTGGAAGAGACACTTACATCAAACCTCGAAACTAAATGCAGATATGCCTTTAAAAGCAAGATAAAACAATACCCTTTGCGCGTAAGCATTTATCAATGCATTGTACATGGTAGAGGATGGTCTCAGTCCAGCTGACTTCATATCCTCCAAGCACTCCATCGCATCATTAAACCTCCCCGATTGCCCGTAAATGTCGACAAGGGTTGTATACGTGATACTATTAGGCAATAAACCATAGCTCCGCATACTACCAAACACGCTCTTCACATCGTCCCATCTCTCCTGCTCTCCAAACGAGTTAATCATGATGTTAAACGTTGTGGTACATGGGGAATAGCCCTTTTCGATCATTTCCTCAAACAACTCCTCAGCTATGTCGTGCCGCCCAGCTTTACAATGACAATCTATAAGCGTATTCCAAGTAACATTATCAGGCTGAATACCCTCAGAGAGCATCCTATCAAAGGTAGCCATGGCATGATCAAGGCAATTAAACTTCCCAAATGTGTCGATCATCACATTGTAAAAATGTCTATCAGGACGCACTCCACTGTTCTTCATCTCTCTCAAAACCTGAAACGCTCTTTGCCACTCCCCTTTATCCCTATAACTAGCCAAAATTCTACTAAAAACATAAGAATTAGGCATCACATTGTTAGCTTCCATTTCCTTCAACACAATTCTCGCACTTTCCCATCTTCCTGCATTAGCATACGCATCAATCAAAAGACTATAAGTGTGCTCATCAGGTGAAACCCCACTCCTCTCCATCTCAGACACAATAAATTCTGCATCTTTTAGCAAACCCGCTTTCACATACCCTTTAAGAAGGGCATTAAATGCCCTTGTTCTTGGTTTCAATCCATTGTCCTTCATTTCCTCAAAAATGGCTTCCGCTTCCCATGCCCTACCCGAATCGCCCAAAGCCGATATAACAGCCACAAGCGTCGACGTCTTGGGGCTCAATCCACTACCTTGAACCATCGCTAGAAACTCCATAGCTCTGTTCGCATCACCGGCTTTCGCAAACCCTACAATCATGTCATTAGACAGTTGCACATCGAGCTCAAGCTTGTCACACTCAATTTCACTGTAAAGCTTCTGTAATATTGTGGAGTCGATTCTGTTAACTCGCATAAGACACTGAATTATCAAGCTGTAGTTAACAAAATCCGAGGGGTAACCATCCTGTCGCATTCTAGCAATCAAATTCAAGGCTTTCTCAAGCTCGTTGTTTCGCGCGCAAGCGCTGATCAAAGCGTTGTATGTCAACGGAGTTAACGTCTGCCTCTGGGAGAGCAAGAAAGCTTCGTAAAGCTTCTCAGACCGACCAAGCGCGTGAATAAGAATAGAGTAGAGAAGCTCGTAAGAGAAGCAAAGGTTGTGCTTTTGAAGCCACGAAACGACAGCGTAGGCCAACCCAATAGCAGAAGAAGATGAGCAAAGAGACTTGAGAAGAGAGTGCCAGAGTGGGCCAGGCACCGCCCTGTAAGATTCTGCCAGCTGGAACTCCCAAGTGTCCAAAGATGTCGGCGAAGAAGACTCATCTTCTGCCGGCGTTTTGTCGGAGAGGAAGTTGAGAAGCGGAGTGAAGTCGTAACGGCGGCTTTGGAGAGGAAGAATGTCGTTGGCACTGGAATTGTAGTCCCGCTTGTTCTCAAGCTGTTCCGAGGAAAAGCCATCGTAAGTGACGGCGGAGAGAGGCGAGTGGAAGAAAAGGTGGTAGCGGGGAGGCGATGGTGGTGGAGCTACGTAAATTGAAGGGAAGCGCGTGGGCAGTGGAGGTAGGAACTGAAGCATGATATGCACTTGACTCGAAAGATATGAATCAAGAGAAGAGATAAGAGAGATCATGGTTCACAGGTGGACAAATATGGAAGCTTTATAATTTCCCCGTTGTGGATTGATTTTTTTGGTGGGAGAAAAATCGCGGAAGAAGATGATGAAGTCCAGATCTTTTTTTCTCGCAACAAAGTCAACACGACACCGTTTCCCCCGCCTCTACGACGTAGTTCTGTCACAACAAAAACGAGGAAAGGTCAAAACGCGCAATAGTCAACCATATGTCTAATTAAAATTGTGAATTTACATTCAAACTCTATTTTGATTTTTTTTATATAGTTATACTTATTTGGAATTAAGTTGATTATTTCAATTTTAAGTACAACTAAGTTTAAGTTTAAGTTTAAGTTTAATTTTAAATTGAATTTCAAATTTTATTTTAAAAATAGAATATAACATGTATATGACCCTTATTTAGCATAAATTCAATTATTATCACTTAAATTTTCTTTTAAAAATAAATAAAGTAGCATGTCATACAATCCTATGAAGTTAAGTGGAGGTGCAAATTGACTTGAATATGACTATAATTGATTAATTTCAACTCATAAAACTGAAACATTATGATATGGACCAAGAGGTAAAGCTCTTTTTTTATGAAACTAAAATAACTTGGGGACGTATCCTCTGTCTCTTTCCCTTTCTCCTGTCCCTATTCTGTCCTATTAAATGTTAGTTATTTATTTATGTGGATCTCACATAAATAGATGGCTAAGATTCAATAAAATAGGGTAAAAATAGGGGAAGAAGACAGAAGATTTTAGTAGAAATAGGGGACGGATCTTCTGTCCCCTTCTCCTATCCCTACCCTGTTTTATTGAATCTCAATTATTTATTTATATAAGTTTCAAATAAATAAATGACTGAGATTAAATTAGACAGAATAGGTACAAGGGAAGAGTCCAAATCTCCTGTCCAATATTATGATGTCTTATTGTGTCTAATAAATCTCAGCCATATATTTATGTGGGTCCCGTATGGGACCCGCGTGAAGCTCACAAAATAAATGACTGAGATTTTATGAGACAGAATAAAATAGGGTAAAACTGGACAAAAAATCTAGACTCACAAGGAAAAGGGACAGAGGATTCTGGCAAAAATAACCGCGTCTCTATTAACCAAACAATTCTCATGTCTGTTTATTTTGAGTGAAAAAACGGAGATTTTCTGGTTCGAATCCATGAAACTTGCTTAACATAAAAACTTACAATGATTAGCACTGTATTCATACGACAAGTACAGTTATTGTTATTACAAGACAGAAGTACACAACATTGGCAAATCACAGAGAAAAAAAGATCAACGAAGCATCATTTGATCAATAACGAAGATGACATTATCTCTCCTTTCTCGGGTCTGCACGGTGGAGTTACTGGTAAAACAAAGTTACCAAATGAAGCTTCTGGGAACGGTGGAGCAGCCCGAGTGCGTATATTCACTGAATGATTGACGACCATTGGCTTATCGACTCCTGTTTTGGCCTTGAAGATGGTCATGAGGCATTTAGTAACAAATGAGCAAACAACCTCGACACGGGTCGGGTGTCACCCCTGAACTGCTTGCTTCGAATTTATGTCTGTCAAGAGCGGTTCCGTCAAACACAAGACATCTCACCCTTCCCTTTCCCTTTTTGGTAAAGGGACTCACCAGACTAGAGAAAGTTGACTCGAAAGGAAGTGCACTGTTATGTGGGAAAAGGGACGGAGTCTGAAAGTCAGGGAAAGAGATTTCTCCACCAGACTTGCAAGCCATTTTAGCTAGCCCAGATCTCTAAGAATGAACTTATAGTCATCGCATCAGCAATCGCATGTGTGAAGTAAGCACCGATAGAGATGCCACTATTGATTTATGCCCTTGTACTCAATTTTGATTGTAATTTTAATTGTATAAAAGTTGTTTTATTTAATAAAAGGTATTCTTTATCTTTGTGCATTTTAATTATTTAATTATTAATCATAAAGATAAAATTTCTGGAATAATTATTATGCAATTAGAAATTATAATGTGATTATAATTATGAGATTCAAATTGCATTTTCGTATTATTCCTAAAATGTTCCTAGTCATGGTTTCGTCAAGACGGGGTATTGATGAAATGGTTAGACTAGTACATATTTGTTTCTTTCTTATGAAGAAAGTAATCGATCTCATAGATTAAAGTATGGAGATACTTAA
>JANITX010000002.1:509959-529312 GCA_027564395.1 Erythroxylum ulei
CTATATAACGGGTAAACGGGTATGGGGGGTGGTATCTCCATACCCGCCCCATACTCGACGGGTATTTTTGTTAACCCCCTACCAGTCCTACGGGTAAAAATTTGCTCCCCATACCCACCCCTATTCTGATAATTTTATCGGGTACCCATCAGGTTCGGATACAATTGCCATCCCTACTAGTAACCTTCTGTTTGGTAATGTTCCAGCTTGAACTAGTAGCCTTCTGTTTGGTAATGTTCCTAGATTTTAGGAGCAGGGACTATGAGAGTAGCTATTTGGGTCCTCACAGTTTGAGGTACAGTACGGCTACTTACAAGATGGTGATGTAATGATCTCGAGCCTCTGTTCATCGATACACGAGCTAAATGGTTACGTTGGAGACTAAAGAACAAAGAAATTAGAACTAAAAGGACCTCTTTCTCAGCACACCCATATAAACATAATGACTAACTGCTACATGCTTGACATTTATAATGACATTTAAGAGAAATAATTATCATTTTTCTTGCTGTGTTCGTTCTCGAAGCGATTGGCGTGACCGGAGGAAGTTAACGGAAGAATCGTCTTTGTGTGTTTACATAAGCAATGTCCAAACAGAAATGCAGAGTCTAGACTAGTATCCTATGCGTTCTTTCCATTAGCTTGTAAATGATTGGTTCTTCTAGTTAATGCATATCGTGGGATTGATCCTTGCTGATAACGTGGGTTGCTTTTGCTACTTTCACAGGTTATTTCGGGAACGTTGAAGCGACTTCATCGACTCTTGATTCAGAAGGGTGGTTGAGAACTGGAGACCTCTGCTACATTGATGATGATGGCTTCATTTTTGTGGTTGACAGGCTGAAAGAGCTGATTAAATACAAGGGTTACCAGGTATTACTTCCACACTTCTTAGGACCATCAGTTCGATTGCACTTTCGTGTTCTAATCTGTAAAAGGTTACGGATGCTGCTGCTACTACTGATTTAAGTATAAAATTTCATGTTCTTCCATAGCACTAGTTCAAGAAACTGACTTAATGGGCCTTCTTAAATTCACAACATGTTAGGTTCCTCCGGCAGAACTAGAGGCCTTGCTGCTTTCTCATCCAGATATTTCTGATGCTGCCGTGATACCGTAAGTCTTCCCTTGTCTCTCTTACTAGTTCTGATAAAGCCCCTGCTTCTTGTATATACAAGATCATTTGCAGTATTCACCATCGAGACATCCTGGGAAAATCACCCGAAACAGCAGTCCTTAATGAGAACAATTTACTTTTGTGTCAATCTTAATCTCTGTTTGAAATGGAAAGTCTGAGAATCATCTTCTGCAGATTTCCTGACAAGGAGGTTGGACAGTTTCCCATGGCATACATTGTAAGAAAGCCTGGAAGCAGTTTGTATGAAAGTACAGTGATGAATTTCATAGCCAAACAGGTATGTCTGAAACCTGAAACATTAACTGCTACTGTCAGGGAACAGAATATTATTAATCAGCATCGTCTCACAACGCCCTGGATTCTACGTAGGTGGCTCCATACAAGAGGATAAGGAAAGTTGCTTTCATTGATGCCATACCCAAGAATCCATCCGGCAAGATTCTGAGAAAGGATCTTATAAAGCTAGCAACTTCAAAACTATGAACGCTTTTTGGCTAACTACTATACTAAGTTGTGTTAATCGTTCTTGGTTTCTTCTTTGCACGGCATCGACAATAAGTGCATTTCCCGTTTAAACTTGATCGATATGATTAGAAGTAACTACTTGTTCTGTATATATGCTCTTCTCCATGCCACTGAATTTCAGCCAGATCTAACTTGAATAAGCTGGTTCGAACCAAAGTCCGTTCAAGGGACAAGGACATAACCGAAAAGCTCAAATCCATTTCATAGATTGAGTTTTTACCTTTTTCAATATAAGAAGGATATTTTTAATGGAAAAGAAGAACTAAAAAAAAGAAAGAAAGTAACTTTAACAAAGCAAAACCACAATAGAAAATGAAACAGGGTCTCTTCTATTTTGCATCACTAGCAACAGGAAGGAGACAGTCTTGCTAAGGCCATTGAGGGGAGCTAGTCTTTGTAGCTTTGCACTAAAAAACCGACACTAACTGCCAAAATGTGACACATAATAGAGGCAAGTGTCATTTGAATACAAGAAAGAAGGGGACCGGAAAAGAGAAAGTTTCGATAAAGCCTTCAATTGTTCAGCTTGTTCCTTCCATGGGGTTGCAGGCAGCAGGATGATCTAAGCCAAGAAAAGTTCCTTGCGTCAGCCTTAAGATTCCACCTTTGTTAAGAGGTTCTCTCTTTAGATCAGACATAATTAGTCACATGTCTGAGTTCTATAATATCCATAATCCATCTGCATAACCATGTTTAAGGAAATTAGATAAGGAAATGCCTTATAATATCCATAATCCATCTGCATAACCATGTTCAAGAAAAGTAGGTAAGGAAATACCTAGATTAACTTCTGCTGCAAGATCATAAACTAGAAACTGCACTAAACTTTAGAAAAGTTGGTTGAGCAATCCTTTTACATAGATAAGAGCATTCAGTCCTCTTGGTCAGTCAATATTCCACTTTGAATCAATATTTCACTGCCATTGGTCCATGCAAGCTTCCATCTTCACCAGGAATATTCAACAGGCCACCATGTCTAGGGCAGACAATATCAGTGGAGGTCACTCCTTCAAAATTCAGTGGTCGAATCCTACTCAAAAGTTCTCCAACTTAAATCGCAAGTTGGTGTACTATATAATTAGTACCCATACAGCTTCCAAAACACCCAAGACTTTTTCTCTTCACGGCTGATGAGTACTCCCATAGCAAGTCCTATGAGGAAAGCAATTGAGAGCATGCACTCTCACTTGGAAGAAGTTGGCCACTTCACTAAACTTGACCCACAAGAGGCCTGGCTTCCTATAACTGAGTCTAGAAATGGTAACTCATACTATGCAGCATTTCACACCCTGAGTTCAGGAATTGGGTTTCAGGCCCTTGTTCTTCCTCTAGCTCTCACAACTCTTGGCTGGTAAATAAAAAGTTAATAACTTTTCATATCAGAGAACAGGAAATTTCCAAAGAGAAGATAAGTAACTTAAACCAATCTATGTTGTTGCAGGAATTGGGGGATTCTATGTCTATGCATAGTTTTCATGTGGCAACTATATACCCTGTGGTTACTAATTCAGCTACATGAGTCAGAGTCGGGGCTACGATACAGCAGATACCTTGGACTATCAATTGCTGCTTTTGGTAAGGAGGATCATTTTCTATGACCCAAAATAGCCCATACTTGCATGTTCTTACTTAAACATGGTTATAATCATCCAAATTTGTTCTGCTAATGCTTCCAGTAGATCAATACTATACTTTCATGGATTATAATCACACAATCAACATGTCACATCATTGCAAAATATTGGTTTTTTCAAAACAAACTAATAGTTAAAATATGGGATTTTTCAGGCGAGAAACTGGGGAAACTGCTAGCTCTTTTCCCGATCATGTATCTATCAGGTGGAACTTGTGTGACCTTGATCATGATAGGTGGTGGAACCATGAAGATATTTTTCCAAATTGTATGTGAAGATGAATGCAACGTGAAGCCACTGACAACTATAGAGTGGTACCTGGTGTTCACTTGCTTGGCTATACTTCTTGCTCAGCTTCCCAATCTGAACTCCATCGCCGGAGTTTCCCTGATCGGAGCAATCACAGCAATCAGCTATTGTACTTTGATTTGGGTTGTTTCAATCATCAAAGGTAGGCCTAATGGAGTATCGTATGATCTTCCACCAGAAGAACCAAAATCTGAAATGGCTGGACCCTTTAATGTCCTTAATGCACTGGGGATCATCGCATTTGCTTTCAGAGGTCACAACCTTGTACTTGAAATACAGGTAACTAGACCACCATGTTCTATATAACTTGACATGTTTTTCATTAAACCTTAGCCAAAAAGTGATGTTTCTTCTTCTGCTAGGGGACTATGCCTTCGAGCACTAAGCGCCCATCTCGTCTTCCAATGTGGAGAGGTGTAAAACTCTCTTACTTGATCATAGCTATTTGCCTGTTTCCCCTTGCAATAGGTGGATATTGGACCTATGGAAATCTGGTAAGTACAGAAAAAGTTAGGAGTGGCAAAAGGGTCTAATCTGACCTAAGTTAATGGACAAAATTCGAATTAACTATCCCGAATCCTGAAAATTCGATGTCCGTAAGGATCAGTCACCGTCCGGCCAATTGCTGCCCCTAAAAGAAGTAATTTTCTTGTTAAATAGTTGTAACAAATTGTTCATTTGATCTAAAACTAAAACGACTTAACTAAATGACAGATTCCAGAAAATGGAGGGATGTTAAATGCTTTATACAAACACCATAAACATGATACCTCAAAGGCCCTACTGGGAATAGCATGCCTACTCGTTGTAATCAACAGCCTCAGCTCCTTTCAACTTTATGCCATGCCAGTTTTCGACAACTTGGAGGTCAGATATACAAGCAAGATGAACAGACCATGTCCACGGTGGTTGCGTTCTGGGTTCAGGGTCTTCTTCGGATGCTTAGCATTATTCATATCTGTGGCACTGCCATTCCTGCCGAGCTTGGCCGGGCTGATCGGTGGAATCGCGCTTCCACTCACCTTAGCATACCCATGTTTCATGTGGATACTAGTAAAGAAACCTAGGAGATATAGTGCAGGTTGGTGTCTCAATTGCTTATTAGGAGTTCTTGGGATGGTTCTTAGTGTCTTGGTCACCACCGGAGCAATATGGAGCATTGCAACCATGGGAATAGATGTTCACTTCTTCAAGCCACAGTGAGGATTCCTTAGTCCAGCAGGGTTGTCTTTGTAGAACCTGACCGATTTAGGACAGGGTATACTGCTGCTTGATCTCTTTCACTCGTGTAAGATAAAAGTGAAGAACTGACATGTTTGCAGTGCTGTTTAGCTTTTTATACTACAGGTTAAGCATCAATCCTTCGAGTTACCGATTTAAAACCAAAAAACAAGTTTGAACCAACTGATATTAACAGATCAAATACATTTGCGCTTTCAACTAGCCTCCCATCGCCAATTGGTCCACCTGTAAGGGTAGTACTATTTAGGTTTGTTGTATATGATTGCTAAAGTAATTCCAGCATGAAGTAGCAGAAGACATTTGGTGCCTCCATTAGTATTCTGAGTTATATGGTTGTCTTGAATGGCTTTCTGAACAACTACTAGATGAAGGCAATTACCAATTTTCAGTATCAACATTCTAAATGTTATAGTTCATGCTCTTTTAGGCAGGGGAGCCAATCATAGTCAGGCTCCTTGTTCAACTTTCAATTGAAGGGACTTTCTTCTTGCCACATAAACAGGCTTACTAAAGTAGGTAAATGAGGAAGATAAGGAAACACACAACCGTATTTTCCTTGGAATTCCTCAGTCTTTCAATATGTAAACCATATGGAAGAGCCTTTTTCTGATTTTATACATGAATGAACTCCATCATTCACACCCCCCTCTTTTCTCAAGATCAGTGATGCTGAGGTATGTCTGCAAAAAGAAATCAAGTCCCACAAACATCATCATCATCATCAAATAAGTATCATCATCATCAAATAAGTATCTTAAAGCCTTGCACTTCAATTGTCTGCAATTTTGGATAGCCACCATCCGTCTTCAGAATGTGTGGGCAAGTAATTCCCTAGCAGCTGCGCCAGCTGGAAAATCTGAGGGTGATGACCATCAGCTACTTGAATATAACTTCTCAACCTTCCATTGCGAACAGTATGAAGTCTCCACGTCAAACAATATGATCTTAAAGTGATGGTCTCAACCATATGCTTTACATAACTCGCTTTGCATGCAGTTAAAAATTCAAGGAATCTTGAAAAAAAATGGCTCAGGGCTCTCAGAATGTACACAACAGATTCGTGTTGCTGAGGAAAAAGTTCACTACTACAAAGTTTTACATGGATAATGGGAGAAGCATTCTTCGCTTCTTTTTCCTATTTAACCTCACTTGCTTTGTAACTTTCATGCCCACAAGCAACAGCACTGTGAAGCAAATTAAGACAAAAGCAAGTTGCAAATGCTTAAAATATAAAGAAACTGCTGAGAATACAAGGAAAGCTAGGCTAAAGAGTTCCCATATCACAAATATCACCACATCCACCCTGAAAAAAGGAAAAACAAAAGAAAGCAGAAACAAGATCAATACTGACGTCAAAGCATACAAATTGAATGGCTCTATTGGAAAAAAACCATCAAACAGAAGTATTCAATATCATAATTCTCGAACTTGCAATAGTCTCCTTAACACAGCAACACAGCTTAGTAACTTTTCTCAAAAACATACATGAGATACGATGGGAGCAAAATAGCACCAAAAAACCATAGTTATTTTCATTCCCATCTTTCCATTACATAAAGATACAGTCCTACAGTCATCAGAAGTATTTGGAAAGACTGAACCTTCTCCTTTTGTAAATGCCCATACCAGCTTTGTTAAACTGTAGCTACACTTAAATTGTACAACAAGTGCAAATCAAATTTGAGAACCAATGGTAGATCGTTGAGTGGAAGAAAGGCAGCATATCTAAATCAAAAAACAGTTAAAGCCCTCTCAATACAAGTCATCCCACACATGATGCACCAAAAGTTCTGGAATGTTTTCAATCTCAGTCACGTTAGACTCAGTGCTCATCACCTTGAATGTGATTATTAAAGGCCATCCTCGTACTAAGATTCATTCTAGGAATATCAATTCGTTCGATTCACAAAGTATCCTATTAAATCTAAATAATCTGCCAAATCTTCAATCACAACCACGCATGCCACCAGAATCCATTAACAAGTTTCAAGCTTTGTCTAACTATACTTTCATTTCATAACTTCATATCATTTTTAATCGCCCCAATTCAATTTTTGTTTCAACTCATATATATAAGATTACAAAAGAGTTGCTCAACAATCAAAGAGAACCACAAGAAATGAAAATCAGATGACGAAGATGGAACTTAATATAGCGATCCAATTGACAAACCAATCAATTGAAGCTTATATTCCAGTTTTTGGCTCCCGGTGAAGGAAATATTAAAACGAGAACACACATCAAATGCAAGTTGATCCCCTAAAGACACTTACTTTAGCTTCATTTCCTGAGTCATAACGGATCTCGTAACAATCATGACAGAAATAACAACAATAACAACTGAGACAACATTTCATATCTGGAACAAGAGCAACAGGGCACTATAAAACCAAAGAGGGCGGTCCTGATTTACCTTGAATACGTGGGATTGGAGCTGGAAGTGGAAGAAAAGAAAGAAACGGAGGCCCAATCGTGTTTGGATCGAATCTGATACTCTCTCAACTGCTCCGCCAGATTCGATCTTGTTATCATCTCTATACGCCTCTTCTCCTCTCTGTATCTTTCTCGTTCTAATCCCAGATGTTTAGTTATGGAGAGAGTGAGAGAGAACCAAGAAGAATCGAATCGAGCGGCTTACAGAGTTAACAAGAAGGAAAAAGGCCAAGACTGATGATGATGATGATGATCTGATTCGCTTAATTTAGTCTCCGTTGGTAAGTCGCCTGGACCCTTTCACACTCTAAAATTTCACCCTTTTCATGGGTCGGACTCGGATTATTTAATTTTCAAATATTAAATCGGAATCGGCGGGTTTTGACTTCTGTCTGTAGGTTGACTTCTCAACACGACACCGTCCCATGAATTAGGCCTTGTTATCTCTATTATTCATAAAAAAATCCATAGTTTAAAAATTATCACTCATTTTGGAGAGATTATTCGATTATTAGATGGAAAGGTGTTGGAAACATCTTTGTGCTTGAAAGCATTATAGTAATATCGAAATTCAGTAAATGTCTTAATTTTTAAGAATTCAACGAGACTCGGGCTTGACATAAACTAATTTAATTGAAATTTAGATAAAGCTTAAATTTTTTAAAAAATTTTAAATTTAACAGGCATATATGGAAACCTTTTAATTTTTAGATTTAGTTTTATTCGATTTATTTTAATAATTATTGTTATAAAATTTAGTTAATTTATTATGACATTAAATTATAGTTCTGAAATATTAAGAATATTTTTTATAATTTTCTAATTTATAGAAAAGTCCTGAGCAATTAATTCTTTATGTAAAATATTTAATTATTTGTAGCCCAATTTGGCTCTTTTCTTCTTGCGAAGCCTTTGACCACTTCCGCGGCGTTTTACCATAAACCCCAAAATGGAAACGACCGCGGACCCCTCCGACAACCTCGTCTCCGACGAGTCTTCACCAGCGACCGACATCACTCTCTCTCCACCCCAACCCTCAAGCCGCACTCATGACCCTCGAAACACACCAGAAAACATCCTCCTTCAGACTCCAACCCCTAAAGCGACGGCGGACCCCGCCGTTTCGGACTCTCAAGATGACTCCTCCGACAAACAGCCTCCTAACCCTAATTCATCAGAATCCCCAAAGAGACAACGTCATCGGGAGCGTTCCTTCACCGAAATTAACGGCAACCAATTGTCTGACTCTCAAGACGACTCCTCCGACAAACAGCCCCCCAACCCTAATTCCGCGCCACCCCCTAAGAGACGACGTCGTAGAAAGCGTTTCTTCACCGAGATTAACGGTAACCCATCGCTACGCCGTTACAGAATACCCGGAGGCTTAGCCAAAGAGCTAGATGTGGAAGCGTTGATCGCAATCTCCGTAGGGTTTCCCGTCGATTCGCTTACGGAAGAAGAAATCGAAGCCAATGTAGTTTCCACAATTGGCGGGACAGAGCAGGCGAACTATATTGTGGTACGAAACCACATTTTGGCTCGCTGGAGATCTAATGTGACGGTTTGGCTGACGCGTGAACACGCGCTTGAGTCGATTCGAGCGGAGCACAAGAATCTCGTAGACTCCGCTTATGATTTTCTTCTAGAACACGGATACATCAACTTTGGTGTGGCGCCAGCTGTTAACGACGCACACTTGAGGTTGTCTCGTGAGGGTGTGGCAAGAGGAGATGTGGTGGTCGTCGGTGCTGGATTGTCAGGGTTGGTGGCGGCGAGACAGTTGATGTCTATGGGGTTTAAGGTTGTGGTTTTAGAGGGCAGATCAAGGCCTGGTGGTCGTGTGAAAACGATGAGAATGAAGGGTGAGCAAGTGATGGCTGCGGCGGATGTTGGTGGTAGTGTCCTCACCGGAATAAATGGGAACCCACTTGGAGTTCTTGCAAGGCAAATGGGATTGCCTCTTCATAAGGTGAGGGATATTTGTCCTCTGTATTTGCCTGATGGGAAGGCTGTGGATTTAGAGATTGATTCTAGAGTAGAGGTTTCTTTTAATAAGCTTTTGGATCGAGTTGTAAGCTTAGGCAGGCCATGATTGAGGAAGTTAAATCTGCTGATGTTATATTAGGTACCGCACTTGAGGCCTTTAGGAAGGCTTATAAGGTTGCAAATAATCCGCAAGAGAGGATGTTGTTGAATTGGCATCTGGCTAATTTAGAGTATGCAAATGCTTCATTGATGTTGAATTTGTCTATGGCGTATTGGGATCAAGATGATCCTTATTGACAAATTTTATTTCTGATCTTATAATTGTGTCAAAGAAATAAAGAAAGCATGGCAAGATCTTTTCATGAACCCATCATGGAAAAAAGAGGGAACACAGACGATGCATTATCCTCAGCATGCCCTTTTCTTTTTGGATTTGATAGCAATACCAGTAAAGAAAACAAATTCTTAATAGAAGTATTAGCATTTGATAAAAGACTGTGTCGGCATGTGAGTTGAGGAAAAAGGCAACATATGTTTTGTAAGTACTTTTTATTTCAAATCACTCAATAAAAATTTACAGAAATTATTTACAGAAAAAATATGAATTGATACTTTAAAAATTATTTAGCACAAATAATTTTATTATAAAATAAAATATAGTTACAATTAATAAAAGTACTTTTTATTTTTATGTTGTCAAACAGTCTATTGTATGAAGCTCTTTTAAAAAAGCGTTTTTTTAATTGATAGCCAAACAATCAATTGACTTTAAAAAAAACTTTTATGACAAAAGCTCTACTGATAAAGGCTCTACCAAACGGGCCCTTAGTCCCATTGATGGATCCCTTACAAGAATGCTTTAGGTTCCATCAATTTGAACGATGACAAGTGCAAGGTTTATGTTGGATTTTTGCAAAAAAATAACTTTTTACGAACAAAAAAGAAAACCACAAATATACAAGTAATAAAGTCTATAAAATTATTTGAAAAGTAAATTTTAAATAATTCCATTAACGTATGGAATACAACCATATGTTATTCTCTTATTATTTGCACAGACATATACATGTGACAAACTTATCAATGTATGCATTATATATTGTTACTTACACACTAATGCTAAAATATGTTATCAATAACATAATTATTTTACGTCAATTATACGAAAATTTATCTAATTCTGAATTTAGAATTTTATATAAACATTTTTAAAATTAAACTCTAATTATTGCCACTATAATAAGCGTCAAAAGATGTATGTGACATAAAACCCAAAATTAGTCTAATACTATTACTTTAGGGACCTTTTTGGTCTTTTTCTTAGTCCAGCACCTACACGTGTGGAATGATATGTGTATGACACACGCGGTGCCTATAACTTGTACGAAACATGCCGAAATATGCGACAAGACTTAAAACATGTGCATACCAAACGTGCATGATACGTGGCCTGGTGTAAGTGTAACACATTCGATGACACGTAAAACGCTTACGGCACATACACCTCACGCATCGCGCATGTCATATAAGTTCCTCCAAAAGCGTGATAGGTGGTGGCCCCTTTAGGCTCTAGCTCACATCCTGCCAACTCATTTTCGGTGACTTCTTATCAAATTTTTATCGTTATTTCATTGAAAATAGTTTTTCAGCTAATTTTCCTTCGTTTTTTAATCTACGTAAAAAAATAAAATATGCATTCAAATAAAAATAGACTAGTTTCAGTTTCTCCAATCTCTTTGTAAAAACTTGGTTTAAATAATGCAATCATAAAACATGTCTAATACCGTATATTAAGCATTTCAACAACTTTATATAGATCAATCATAAATTCAGTATTCATAATAATAGACCATGAGATATAGTGACGAAATCCATGGTCGCTCCCTTGGCTGGCGGACAAAAGTTGCAATTTTTAATACTGAAACTAACTATAACCCTTAACTTTGAAAGTTAAATTATTTATCATTAGGCTGAGACAGAGAGAGTAGGTCAAAAGTTTCTTTCCATACGATACCAAAAGGTGTCTTGTCAGTGAGTGATTTTAAGCAAATGTCACTATCAAATTCAGTGTCCCAGGGCCACATCATCAGTCCCCCAACTTCCATATATGCCTCAGAGAAACAATATGAATTATCTTGTCTTGAAAACGCTTGTCCTTAGCATTCATGAACTTGGTGTCAAATTCTGTGACACACATAATCGGAATTTGGTTTTTGCAGGTTTAAACCGAATTCAACTTTATTTGATAATGCGTTGAATGAATGATTTGACAACACATAGATTTACGTGTGCCAGAATATACTGTCACAAATTGGAAATAATTCAATTTAATCTAATTACAGTTACTTACAGTTATCTTTCATTCTATTAATCTTAGTACAAATAACTCGAGAAACTTTTATTTTTTTTAAAGAAAATTTTGTGAATTTACATTTTCTTTAGAATTTATAGAAGTTATATTGTAATTTTTTTTCTTAAATTAAAAGAAGATAAATCATAATCATTCTTGAATAAAAAACATAACGAAAAACAATCATTTTCAAATAGATAATATTTTTATTATATTATAACAATAGTTTTTTTGATTAATTTTAAAACTTTACCATAATATTATCCCCATGGTATCAATTAACATCTACTACTAACAAACATTCAAGCCCGGAACCTTTGTTCCTAAGTTTCGAGAAATTCTTACTCAAGCTATTCAACTCATTTTAGTTCTTACAAAGAAGAGATTGATCTTAAAAAAAAAAAATGAGTAAAACATCTTTCTTTGCTTCTGCAAGAAAATTTTGGTGTGTGCATCATATATACATGGTGCGAAAAGCAAAAAAAAATTATTCTAAAATTTTCCCGAAATTTAAGACCTATGTGTCTATATAAAGAAATATCATTAAACCTAACTGAAAATTCTCAGTTCACATACATATTCATAACATATATATATATAGGAATTCATGACATTTACACAAATCAATCATTTATATTTAATAATGTACTTTGTGCGTAGTCTCATTTGTTATTCGATGTTTTAATCGTCAGATTGTCACAAATTACAACGACCAAAACAAACTGTCTCTAATTATATCCACGCAAATATTGAAAAAACTAACCGAATTATCAAATTCTTTGATTTGAAAATAACTAGAATAAAGACAAGAGTACTAACTCTCTCATTTATTCTAGAAAAAGCCAAAATGGTCGAAGAGAAAGAAGATGATAATTAATAAAGCTTAAAACAAAAGCTTAAAAGATGGTTTTTATATACTTGTTAAAAACCTTTCGTACAAACATCTAACTTCCTTTTTAGCTTTTTTGCCTTTTATTGTTTTTGTCCTTTCCTTTTTGTTGGTCCCTTTATCACCCAAAAAAAAAAGTTGTTTTTGTCCTTTATCGTTAAAAGACAATAAATGTAACTTATTAAAGAAGACTCTCATTTTTCAGATTGTATACATTTTTATTAATCTTCTTTTTATATTTTTTAAAGAGGTTATTTTTATAAGTTAAATTTATAGTCTATGGTCATAAAAGAATAACCGGATGCTCACTCTCTGTGATCTATGTGATAATCATTTTATAGAATTAAAGTGATATTAATTTTTAAAAAAATTAAAATATGAAAAAAGTTTATACACTTGAAATCGAATTTTGTCCAAATTTTCCAATAGCTACTCCTTTGTTGTTGTATTAATGAACTAATATCATATAAACAATATAATTTTCATAACCCAAATATCAAATTAAACTTTTGTGATGAATGGTTTCCGGACATAAGATTCACGTTGAGAGTCTCGTTTCGTTTAAAAATAAGTTTTGTTTATAAAGGGTTAAATAAGTTGAATTTAAAAAAAAATTGTTATCGTTATGGGTGTTGTTAACATTTCTTTACTTTTCAAGTTTTTATTAGGCAACTTCTAATGACATCTGATGCTCATTTTATTAGTTTTCTTTACATTTAAATTATAAATAATATATTCGTATTTTGAATCACTTCAAAAGTCTTGATTTATATTTTACTGGTGGCAAAAGATCAGTTATACCACGTGACAGCGTTCTACATAAATCACAAACATATAAAGGTGACAGATGGACATCAATCTACGGAACGTGTTATAAATAGCAGGCTGGAGCGTGCCAGAACGCTTGTCTCGCTAGTCATATCCAGCTCAAGCTCATCTCTGAACAAAATATACATTTATTTAAGTATTAATTATATGTCCATGGGAGATCACAACAAGATTTTGGAAGAGAGTTTACTGGTAGAAGACAGTGGAGTAGAACGGCAAGAGCAAGGGCGTGTGGTAGGTCTAAGATGGCAAGTGTTGGTTCCAGAAGTGAAGCAGGTGTGTTACATAGCAGGGCCAATGGTGGCCGTGACTCTCTTGCAGTATTTATTACAAGTTATATGCTTGATGACGGTTGGTCACGTCGACGAGCTTTCTCTCTCTAGCACTGCCATAGCCATTTCTCTCTCCTCCGTCAGTGGTTACATTGTTCTTGTAAGTAACTCTTGTTTATGATTTCCATAAATCTCAGTCTGATGTGCAGTTCTCCTTCCTTCTTTTTCCGCTTCTCTGCTCCTTCTTGGTTCGTCATGACCCATGACTCAGTCGGCGCACACATATATTATATCAATATCATTTTCTTCAATATTATCCTTCCGTTTTTACAAGGAAAATTTCACCTTTTCTTATAAAGATTGATGTTTTCTCCGGTAAAATTGATTTTCGTTAATTTTTTAAGATTAGCGTCAACGATTAGTTTTGACCGACTACGAAAGAGACTAGGCCAAGTTAACACAAACTGGTCTGTAGACTGCATACCATCTTGTGTATAAAAAGCCCACTTATTCACGTCAGAATATGGAACTCATCCTATTTTTAAACTGTAAAAGTTCCTTTTTCCTTATTAAATTCTAACATTGACTTACTTGCCGAAACTTGGATTGTAACTAATCGTATCATAACCTTTTCCTGTGATTATTCAGGTTTAATCGCGTTATTTCATTTCTCTCCATGCCTCGTATAAGATGCTATGTTTAAGCATATGAAGGATTGTGACGACTTAGTCACATTGTGAATTTGTTTGGAATATATGTATGACAAATTCAGATTTAAGTATTGAAATTTAAATTAAAAAATATTAAAAGTTCATGAAAAACCGTATCTCCGTATTAGAATCCATTTCATTTCGCTGTTTACCTTAGAAACGCCGCCGTCCTCATACTGTCTACGTAACTGCAGAAGACGTGTGTTGAGGAACCGAGGGAAGTCTAATGAAACGAAACATTAAAAAAGAAGAAAAAATTGACACCGCTCAATGCGATCATGCGCATGTCAAGTCACATCTATTTTCTTGCTTTCATTCATGGGGAAACAGCCAAAGCCCCCAGGCCAGCTACGACCTTTGACTGATTTGACTGGTCGATCTAATCACAAACGACGAAGCAAACTGACCTAGGTGGCAAGGTGACACGTCTAAGGATGAAAATTTGGTGATGAACTAGGATTCGACTGGTCTTTTAGCTGGTACACTTGTTGTATCCTTCTGTTAAAAAAGAAAAAAAAACCTTGTCCTACCCTCTCCATTGGACTCACTTTACATGCGATGATATGCCTCAAGGAGATTAGTTTGGACCAATGGTATTGGTCATCGAAGAATTATATGTAAATTAATTGATTATTTTTATTGAATAAGAAAATTTATGTTATAAAAATAACAAATTTTTATTATTTATAATAATAGTGATGACTGCCCATCCTTTTTCCATATTAATATACAGAAGAACAAAATATTCTCCATCTTTTACTGGATTGACACCCAAACGGAATGTATATTGAAGGTACCTTGATAACTTGGATAAAAGATGGGGTAGTGTCCGTCGCTTTTGAGCTTTTACAGCTACTGTTTTCCTTTATGAGCATCAGAAAATGGAAGGAGTGGATGCTAAGATGTAAAACTAAATCTAGTTCCCAAGTGATTATTCTGTCTGACATGTATGTTTTTTGTTCATCCTACATACAGCTAGGAATGGCTAGTGCATTGGAGACTCTGTGTGGGCAAGCTTATGGCGCACAGGAATATCGTAAATTGGGGATTGAAACTAATACTGCAATCTTCTGCTCGTTATTGTTCTCTATCCCTCTGTCTGTTCTATGGATATTCATGGGAAAGCTTCTTGTTTTAATTGGCCAAGATCCTGCTATTTCACACGAAGCAGGAACGTTTCTGGCTTGCCTAACGCCAGGACTTTTTGGCCATGCGGTTCTTCAGCCGCTTATTAGATACTATCAGGTGCAAAGTCTGGTCATTCCACTGCTTGTAGGCTCTGGTGTCGCGCTTTGCATACACGTGCCTCTCTGCTGGGCTTTAGTAAACAAGACTGGTCTGGGAAACAATGGAGCAGCATTTGCTATGTGTATATCTATTTGGTTGAATGTCATTTTCCTAGGGGTTTATATGAAGATCTCTTCTGTCTGTGCTAAAACTCGGGCGCCATTTACTCGAGAAGCGCTCCGAGGGGTTGGGAAGTTCTTCCGATTTGCTATTCCATCTGCATTAATGGTCTGGTAAATATATACATACATATATATATATATATATATATTTGTTTGTCACTCTTAATTTGCTTCAATATTTCTCTGAAACATGTCTTTGATCCTGTACTCATTTTGATTCCTGTAGCCTCGAAAGTTGGTCATTTGAGTTAGTTGTCTTGCTCTCGGGGCTTTTACCAAATCCAGAGATCGAAGCCTCAGTGCTCTCAGTGTGGTATGCTTTTCATGAGTGAAGTTAAACATATTAGGAGATGATAATTGTGCGGTGTCACTTATGAGTCTTACTAACAATACCTTCTCGGATGATTCTTGCAAACGCTCATACAATTGACATTTGTTATCTATCTCACTGTGCAGTCTCACAACTATTTCAACTTTGTTTTCAGTAGCTAATGCACTTGGCGCGGCTGTAAGGTATAGCTCCAGCAGGCTACTATTGTTTCTATACTTCTGTTCCATATGGTACTAACTATGATAAATAAAAATTTCTCTTTAACCACAGCACTAGAGTTTCTAATGAACTTGGAGCTAGGAATCCACACGGAGCCCGTATAGCTGTATATGTTGTCATCTCTCTTGCAATGCTTGAGACGCTAGCGTTGAGCTCAATACTCTTTGCCTGCCGTAGTTTCTTTGGTTACGCTTTCAGCAACGACGAGAAAGTAGTGAATTACGTCACGAAAATGACTCCTCTGGTTTGCATTTCGGTAATTCTGGACGGTTTACTAGGAACATTGTCAGGTACGCAATGATCAATTCAAATGTGATGGTCATCCAGGTAATATTCCAATGGTTTATTTATTAGCTTTTTACTTGATTGTTTCAGGGGTTTCAAGGGGATGTGGATGGCAGCACATTGGGGCTTACATTAACCTCGGGGCTTACTATCTTGTGGGGGTTCCAGCTGCTGCCATTTTAGGTTTCCCTCTAAATTTAAGAGGCTATGGCCTGTGGATCGGAATTCAACTTGGTTCCTCTGTGCAAATAGTTCTACTTGCTATTGTTACAAGCTACATCAACTGGGAAAAGCAGGTGGTGTATCACTTTCAACCATAGACTTTTGAACTCGACTTATAATTTCACATGGTTCTTTTTTTCCTCTGATTTCCTCCCAGGTAAATAAGGCAAGAGAAAGGATATTTGAAGGAAGGTCTGAGGTCGATAAAGTATTAATTTAGCACCGCCGTAACTGAATAATGGGATCAAATATTTCATTTCTTTTCCTCCTTTCTTGTACTGGTTTTTCTGTTCTACACGGTCGCATTACGCTACGTTTTGACGTGCACTTAATAAATGAATGAAATATAATATTATTTTAATTTTTAAGAGTAGAGTTTATAATAGAATAAAATAAGAGAAAAGAGTTTTATATTACATTTTATTTCATCTTTAACAGTAAAATTTATTTTTTTCAATTTGAAAGATTTAAAATAAGATGTAAAATGATAAATAACTTTACTCTATATTACATCGTAAACTTCTCAAATAATATTTTATTATATTATATTATGAATCTTTTTATTATTTTCAAATAATAATTTTGTAATATTAAATCTATTTATATTCTATTCTCATATAAAATATTCTATTAAAAACTTAAAGTTTAATCAAAGATAGCCTTATTACGGAACATAACATGATAAAGTGACGGATATGCATATTTCCTCTATATAGTCTATACTGATTTGGGATATTTCTTTACTTATGTTTTTTTTTTTTTCTATCTTAGCTTTTCAATTTTGTTCCTATAAAGTCCTCCCGTAAATAGACAAAGGGTACCATAGCATCTGGACACTGGAATGGCATCCTAACGGAAACGTTTAGAATGAAATAGCAAAGTTGTTTGTCTTATATTTTGTCCAACTCTATGGCCAACTTAGGAAGCTAGGAAATTTAATTAGTGAGTGCAAAATCATTCATTTTAAAAGTAAAAATAAAACCATATAATAATAATAATAATAATAATAATAATAAAATGTTAAATTGAGACTAATATAATTATTAACAAATTAGTAAATATCAAATTTTAAATGTAATTAATAGTTTAATGTTATTTTTTAATTAAATAATATATTTTATGTCTGAAAGAAATAGATATTAGTCTTATAGATGAATGAATGCAAGGTATCTTAACCATAGATTAACAAGCTCTTATAACTAATCCTCAAAACTAGTAATGATAGTAGTTTTAATGCTTACTTCCCTAAAGCTAACTAGTTATTATTTTGAGTTAATTTCAGGAGCAGAAGCATGTCAAGATCAATTAAGCCCTGAATGCCTTATATATTCCATTTGCAGCCTATGTCTGACGAGAACTTCGATTCCTAACATCGAGATAAAGCTAATTCTCTTATTTAAGCAAGATTCCTTTGAATAGAGACTTGGATTCCCATTGTTGGTTTTTGAAAATCCTCATGTTTCTCTCTATATTGAATAAATGGTACAACCAAAAGTGACCTTAAAGAAAACATTATCATTTGAAGAGAGTTAGTCAGGAGCCATTACCATAAAATGATACTTTCCCAATCAATTTCTTAATAGTAGTGGTTGCAAGTCTATTGAATGCTCAACCACATGGCACTAGAATAGGAACATTTGAAGAAAAGAAGGCTAATGGATTTTGCTTCTAGATTTTAGAGTCTATAGATAGTATTTATTGGGGATAATTGAGCCTTTAATCGTATTTATAATGCTAACTTAGGCCTTGTTTGACAGTCAGCTGATAGCTGATAACTGATTATGGCCCTGTTTGGCAAACAGCTGATTGCATTAGCTGTTAGCTGATAGCTGATTCTATCAGCTGATTTGATTAGTGGATTGCATTAGCTGTTTGTTAAAGATGTTTGGTAAAATTAGCTGTTTAGTATTAGCTGTTTATATGTAAAAAGACTTATAAGGACATGGCTTTGAAAAAAATTATAAGTCCAATTATGAAGATCACAAATGAGATATTACTTATGTATCTTTAAATTTCCTCATTATGGTCACTACAAGAAAATTCTCATTTTCCGACGGAATATATCGTCGGTAAAAATGGGATTTCTGTCGGAACTTATAAATACCGACGGAATCTGACGAGAAAAATAACCGTCGCGAACAAGGCTGTCGCTATTACTTGCCGACGGATATAATTCCGTCGCCATATTATCAACGGTACACCGATGGAATATATTCCGTTGTTATTCTTTATCGACGGAAAGTTATTAAAATTTTCGTCGTTGGACAGGAAATGTTTACGACGGATAATGACCGTCGGTACCGTCGGTATGTCTAAATCGTTGATTAAAATTGATGGTCAAAGGTGCCGACGAAAATATAGTCCGTCGGTAATTGGATTTCTTTTCCGATAGTAATGTTGACGTTGGCAAATGAAAATAAGTTTTTGTTACCGACGGTACAATTATTTCCGTCGGTAAAACCAATAATTTACCGACAGTTTTAAGTTAACCGTTGGTGAGATGTATGTTTTTGATAAATACACATTTTCAATAGTTCACTTACCTGTATATTTGTATATACAAATGTAATA
>JANITX010000002.1:533665-547854 GCA_027564395.1 Erythroxylum ulei
AAATAATTAATACTAATATTTTTATATAATTAATAATAAAATAATAAATTTCCTGTAACAATCATTTTAATATAAGGGGTATAAATGTTATTTATTATACATTCCATCCATTTTCTAAACAATATTTCACTACATTACATTATGAACCCTTCTATCTTTCCCAAACAACTTTTTACTATATTACATTCAATTCCATTATAAACTATTCCATTCCCTTCTATTTTATTACATTTTATTTCATTAATTAACATCCAACTAAACAGGCCTTAAGCTTCACGTTCCTAGTTCGTCCAGGTGAGGTGTCAGTTTTAGGTGTAAGCTTGGACTAGGAATTGGATCTATCCTGTTGAAAAGCTCTTCAGTGTGTGAATGGATCATCACTTTCTCTGTTCCTCTGCATGTCAGGGAATAGCAGTGGATGGTCCTGTCTAGAAGCAAGAGGCCCTTTTAGTAAAATACCGGCTTCATGTAAATTTTAAGATTCAATGCGCCTAAACGACCAGACGTAATTATTGCCATAATTGGTTTGATATTGAGTATGGTAAGTAATCATACGTCTCCTTGATTTGGACATTTCTGAATTAGTCAAAATTCTCTTTTATTGACAATGCAACCGGCAATCATGGCATGACCCATCGAGACCATTATTTAAAATAA
Organism: Erythroxylum ulei; assembly: GCA_027564395.1. Lineage (NCBI taxonomy): Eukaryota > Viridiplantae > Streptophyta > Magnoliopsida > Malpighiales > Erythroxylaceae > Erythroxylum > Erythroxylum ulei. Next base: position 534,323 of record JANITX010000002.1, read on the forward strand.
TGGTAGAACTTGTAATTCTTATGTTTTGGTTAGTTATTGAAGTTTAATGTGTACTTACTCTAAACCTATTGGCCTTCGCGTGATAAAGTCGAGAAACGACTATCACAAGATCTTTCAATTAATAGACACAAAAGAGCAAGTAAGCTCGGCAACGTTCGAGTTGGGTCTAAAGATTTATTCTTAGATTTGAAGTTTGTTGTCTAAACCCAACTTGTTCAAGTTTGGATAGATAAAAAATCTAATTGAGTTTGAGTTAAATTGTTTGATTTTTTAATTTAAAAATTGAAAGCGATATTATTTTATTTGATATATTAAAATTTTGGATTGGACAATTTGAACTTAGGATCTAGTTTGGATTGGAAGCTTGATTAATTTAAACTAAACTTGTTGATTTTAAGTCTTTTTTTTGGAGTGTTTAAGTGTCTAAGGTTTTTGTCTTATATGATTAATTACGTTAGTAATATCAATAGATATATTAACGTTGAATTAAAATTAAAAAAATAAAAATCAAAGTATTTAATTGTCATCTTTTAAAAATTGTTTTATAATTATAAAATTAAATAGAGTTTAAGATTTTTTTTAACTAACTCTAAAATATTTAGCTTTTAGCTTAGCCTACTCCTTTTTCACGCTTTTGCGCATGCGACGTACCATTTTCATATCTCTAAGTTGTGTTTGCATCAATTTTTGACTTGTAAAGGGTTTTTTTTTTTAAGGAGAAACTACCTGAATAAATTACGCAACAAATTTGGGGAAACAAATTTCCGACAAATCCTTTAACAGGAGAAGTTGGCACATAAAATAAGTGATTTCGACGACAAAATAATCTAACATAATACACTAATCATTCGGCGCATCTGTTGTCCTTTTGATAAACATCTATAAATAATAACTCAGTTCTTGATTTTCTAAAAGGGTTGTTGCAACATCGAACGGTAAAAGTAACCCCATCCAAACGGCGCGTTAAATAGTTCCCATTCAAAAATAAACACGTAACAAAATTTATCAAGCTTTTATACAAACTTGAGACTATCGGAGTATCGTTTTATCTGAGGAAAGTAACTATGAGTAAAAGTCAGAATCAGGAACGCAGGCGAAACTTCACATTACACGCTTATCTTCCTGAGATTTCGAAGCCAATCCCATATATTTACTTGTGGTTACAGAATAGTCATGACTTGAATGATTAGGATGGTCTTTCACGCGCTCCAGATTCATCCAGTCAATGTCATCGAACACGCCAAAGTGGGTACCCATTGTTCACAGCAGCTTTCTGTCGAGTTCTTGAGGCACTTTTGGTGGGTATGATCAGTTCAAAATTTGTAATTAGTGTACAAAGACGAACAATGCATTGGATGGATTATTCAAACGCGAATTGGAGGACAACGGCGCCGTTACAGTGAGTTAAAATTACCTCCTCGGTCACATGCGTTTCGCCTCTCAAACCCATGTGGGGAAGACAAACAAGGACATTCGGACACGACAGTATTCAACTAATACGCTAACGATGGACCCAACACCGACACTTCATTTTCTTTCTTTTTCAAATTGTTATTATTTTGTTTTTCTTTTTCACGATTTTAATTTTAATTTATTTATTTACTAGTAACAGACACGTGACCTATAATTTAATTATTTTAAAAATTATTTATAAATTTAATCAACATTATATATTATTGATAAAATAATTAAAATTTAAGTTTTGCCCTTTATTTATTTAGCCATTTTCTCTTTTCCGTGTCTTTACGGCTAGCTAAGCTCTGTACCGCACTTATAAACATGGCGCCTTCTTCCTCCATCCACTGACTAAGTTTCTCTCACTTCCCTTTTAAAATCTCATTCTCATTCTTCTTTTCTCTGCAACACTAATTAAGAGACTTCTAAAGGGTCTCTATATCAGCGGTTGAAATCGAAAATGCCGCAGAATTCAGACGGGACACGTACACTTCGTGCACTATTATGCGTGGCCGTATCTTTTTTCTCCATTGTTGGTGCTGACGATCCCTACAGATTCTTCAACTGGAATGTCACTTATGGAGATATATACCCACTTGGTGTTCGTCAACGGGTTTGTGTTCAAATCTTGCACTATTTGTTCTAGTTCTTGTAGCTACTGTGAACTATCAATGGTGATTCTGAATGAATTTCGTTTCCTTTTGCACAGGGTATACTCATCAATGGACAATTCCCTGGTCCTGATATTCATTCAGTAACCAATGATAATCTCATTATCAACGTGTTTAACAGTTTAGACGAGCCTTTCTTACTCTCTTGGTATTGATCTTTTTCGTCTCTATATCTTTTATCTCATGAACTTTTCTTTATGAGAAAGACAAATCCATCTGAGTCATTCCTCGTTTCTTGTTCTTGGTTGTTGAATAACTAGGTTGTTCTAGTTTGATCTCCTAACATTTGCTGCACTTTCCTAAGTTTTTTGTTAAACTTATTGAGCTTATGCGAGTCCGTGACTCGTCATCTGTTAGATCTGGCCAATTTGGTTGTCATTCTTTTGTATCCATTAAAGCTATTTGCGCTGCAATTTACGCAATGAATAGAGATGGGAAATGGGTTATCAGTACATTTTTAAGATCCGTCTGTTTCCAAGCTAATGTGTCAAACCCATTCTAAGCGTGGGACTGAAAAACTGTCGTTTCAGACGGCATTGTTAAGCTTTACGTAAATGGAAAGTGACATCTTATGTTTGTCACCTTGTCATTGTGAAGCTAATAACGTCCAGCTATCTTCCACTATGTTAAATTCTAGGATAGGGTCACGCGGTTTTGTGGTGTCCATGTGAAGTTAATGGAAAATTGCTTATCTCAAACGTAATGAGTCCCAAATCAGGGAATTAAAGTACTAAACCTGACCTTCTGTTTCCTGGATTGGGAAAACTAAAATGCAGGAATGGAATTCAACAGAGAAGAAACTCGTACGTGGATGGCGTCTTTGGAACTACTTGTCCAATACCTCCTGGAAAGAACTTCACATACATTCTCCAAGTAAAAGACCAAATCGGGAGTTTCTACTACTTCCCATCTCTCGCTTTCCACAAAGCCGCCGGTGGGTTCGGTGGCATCAGAATTCTCAGCCGTCCACTTATTCCCGTGCCCTTCCCTGATCCCGCCGGCGATTACACCGTCCTCATTGGAGATTGGTACAAATCCAATCACACGGTAAAAGAAAATAAACATATCAAGTATAAACATCCATTTTCTTAGAATATTCGCCTTTTCTTTTTCTTTAATCTTTTGTGAAATCTATGTCCACTCCATGTCACATCCTTAATAATTGCATGTTCCCTTGTCGGTAAGGTAAAGCATGTTGACTATTTATGACACTACAATGAGTTCCAGCTGCCGAAGAAAGCCCATTCCATGTTTATAGTTATAGATGACGATGAGTTCTTCTTAACAGATGTTATCATTTGGTCAGAGAGTGTCTTTTATGACAGAGTTCGTATGTTGTTAATGCTCCTTATTTAGTGAAAGATTCGAGACCTAATTTTCAGGTCAACGAGTGCATATGAGATTCTTGTTTCATTTATGATGTTTAAATAGAACAAATTCTCAACGAGTGAGGTGTTCCCATGTGAATGATTTAATACATAACGGTTCCATTACAATGGGAATTTAAATGTCTGGATTAAGTCTTCTCTGATCGAGCTTAAATTCCATTAGATTTGGGTTTAATAATTTGTTTCTCTTGAATTATTATTGTTGTTGGAAAGTTGAAATGTTATAATCATATGGTATGGTATAGGCCTTGAAAGCTCACCTGGACAAAGGGAAAAAACTTCCATTTCCTGATGGAATACTCATCAATGGTCGTGGCCCTCGTGGTTACTATTTAACTGTTGAACAAGGTAAACCATTACTTCATCCACTCAAGTGCAGAATTTAACGGATTTGGTCGGAGTTGGAGTCGAGTTTTGAGACTAACTATCCTTATTTTGTTGTAAAAGTAATCACCAGGTGACTTTGATTTCAGGAAAAACATACAGGCTCAGGATATCAAACGTTGGACTGCAGAATTCTCTGAATTTCCGAATCCAGAACCACAAGCTGAAGTTGGTGGAAGTAGAGGGAACACATACACTACAGACCACTTACTCCTCACTTGATATTCACGTTGGTCAATCTTACTCTGTTCTGTTCACAGCTGACCAGCCCGGGCAAGACTACTACATTGTGGTCTCTAGTCGGTTCACCACCCGGGTTCTGACCACCACCGGTGTTCTTCACTATTCCAACTCTGCCGGTCCTGTTTCCGGGCCACCCCCTGGTGGACCAACCGTTCAAGTCGATTGGTCTCTAAACCAAGCTCGCTCCATTAGGTAATCCTCTTATACACCTCAACATGTTAATTGCACGGACTGAACTCCGTTCAAATCCGAATATTTGAACTCGAACTGGAATATAAGCCCGGATAAATGTCTTATTGACTTCGGATTGTCCTTAATTCTTATGGGACACTAATGACAAGTTGATTATTTTACAGGACTAATCTTACAGCAAGCGGACCGAGACCAAATCCACAAGGTTCGTATCACTATGGTATGATCAACACGACCAGAACCGTCATTTTTTCAAGTTCAGCGGGTCAAGTTAATGGCAAGCAAAGATATGCAATCAATAGCGTGTCCTTTGTCATCGGAGACACTCCCTTAAAACTCGCCGACTACTTCAAAATTCCGGGAGTGTTCCGCGACAACAGCATATCCGATAGACCTTACGGCGGCGGAATATACCTTGACACTTCAGTTTTGACCCTCGACTACAGAGCATATGTGGAGATCGTTTTCCAAAACTACGAAGACATTGTCCAGAGCTACCACTTCGACGGTTACAGCTTCTTCGTTGTTGGGTAAGTAAATAAGCTCAATCAGGGGTTGCAAAGAAAAGTTCGAAACTCGAATTTGGTACACACATTATATAAAATTGGTTTGCTTAGCTTATGTTCGAATTCTTGTTAAATTGCAGAATGGATGGAGGACAGTGGACATCAGCAAGCAGGAACCAATACAATCTCAGGGACGGTGTTGCACGATGCACCATTCAGGTGAGAACCAACAAAATCCAATACTCTTCAAGTTCTTTTGACAAGAACCGAACACTTAATCCATAGTTATGGCCTTATGGGATGTGATGTCAAAATACAGGTATATCCGAAATCATGGTCTGCAATATACGTCCCACTGGACAACGTAGGAATGTGGAACCTGAGGTCCGAGTTCTGGGCACGACAATACTTAGGTCAGCAACTTTATATCAGGGTTTACACTTCGACAACTTCGCTCAGAGATGAATACCCAATCCCAAAGAACGCTCGTCTTTGTGGTAAGGCAAGTGGTCGACACACAAGACCTCTCTAGAGAGGGAAGACTAGGAATTGGGTCTTTCTCTTTGGCGTACAAAATGTGATGAGAAAGTATGTTTAAGTTTATAAGTCTTACTGATCCCAGCTCGGGTTCACATTCTTTTTTATTTCATTTTGCCTTCCACTCGATTAGGAATAAGGTTATGTATTACAGACTCGGTAACTTTTATTAGACTATTGTTGTTATGGTGCGAAACCTAATTTATTGCTATATAAAGCCACCTGAATCTCAAGCTGGCTCTGTTATTAACATTGCATTCAATTTACTCGTTTATTAGTGTCTCTAATGATATGGGTCGTTTAATTACTTTATGTGTTACAATTTGGCAATACCTATTCAAAAGCTATTGATAATTTTAAATACTTTGTCAACCAGTATTGATAATTTAAATGGTTATTCAAACACTAACGAGTTAGTGTTTTAGTTTTGAATTTGATTTGTTATTTGTTAGTTAGTGTATTTGTTTAAATTTTATTTACCATATAACTAAATAATAATAATTGCATAATTAGGAATTGACGTTAGGGAGTAGTCTAGTTTGTGGAGTGGAGGGTATGAGACCAATGGGTCCTGACTCTTGTGTTTGAATCCCCTCAATCGAGCTTGTCGTACTAAGTTTATTTAGTACGGAGCACCTAATTGGCATAATTTGTAGACTATTGCGTCAATCCGAAAATTTACCCGATATGCACCCAAATGATATTGATTGTGCGTTCTTCCATTTTCTAAAAAAAATGAAATCCATTCTTTTATTTAATTTAGTTTTATGGGTAAAAGACATCGTTAATATGCATTTTTAAAATAATTAAATAAAATTCTTGACATCAATTAGGTATTGACATTATAAAATTAAAAGATATGGTTAATTAATGTCAAAAAAAGAGATATGGTTAATTAGATGTTAACACTATGAAATTTATTCTCCTTTTTTAAATTGAGTTCATGTTAATTTATTTAAATTCATCAAATTTGATTTTAACTTTGAGTATGCGACTTTACGTTGTTAATTAGAGATTAATATTATTAAATCGATTTTCTATTTTCAGTTGAGTTTTAGTCAACTTATTTAGACTCAATCAATTTTAATTTTGAGCATGTGAAAATTATTTAAGATTTAAATTTAAAACTTAAGAGTTTAAGTTGGTCTAAATATATTGTTATTCTATACATATAAACATAACAATTAGGTTTGAATTTAGTTCGAAATAACCCAAAATTAATTAAATAATTTAATTTAATCTAATCTAATTTCAAATTAGGTTAAAATATAAAGAATTGATTTGAAATTTAATTTCATGCTGATTATTCCTACATCTAACGAAATCTTTTTGACAGAATTGTCACATATGAAATTGAACACAATTTTGTAAAGAAATAACCTTCTTCTTTCCTCAAAAAAGAAAGGAAACATGCTCTATATTATTTGATTGAATAGTTAATTCAGCTTTTTGTAGTTTAAAGAACCCCTCCACTTTAATTAGGATTTTTTTACAAAAAGGAAACATGAGAATGTATTTAGTGCACAAAATTTTTCGTTTGGCAAAAATTGGGAAAGTCATCGATATACATAATTTTTTTGTATTTTTTATTAAAAAATTATTTCCATGATTAAAATATGTGACTTTTTAATTATAAATTAGTAAATTTTACTAGCTATTTTAAGGCTGCAAGCAAGTCAATTGAATTGGGAAACAAAAAAACCAAATGATAAATAAAGTGTTTTTTTTTTTTACCTATGAGATATTTTAAGAAGATTCTAAAAATACTTTTAAATCATTCATATTTAAATTAATCGTTGTGCGAGTTAGGTAAATTTTGGTATGAGAGGCAAAATTCTAACCTCAAATTTTAAATAACTGTACTTATCAAAGAATGTTATTTTGTTAAGCTTTTTTCTTAACATTTCCGTACCAAAAAAGCAAAACCCTAACTCCGTTCCGTTTCGTTCTGTCAGAACCTAAAACTAGAAACTCCATATTCTCTAGAAACTCCAGATTCTCAGTCTCATCCTATAGTCTCTCACTTCTCTCTCACTACTGTTTACTCTTCAGGTTCAGTTTTTCTTGTTCTTTTTTTTGCTAGATTATTTAATTTCTTTCTTATTTTACTTTTGAACTCCCGCGGAGCTTTGTTTCAGTTGTTTATCATTTCCCTCATTTTCTTGTTGTTCGAGGACTGGAGAAATGTTTTAGATGTTCTGTTTTGCGTTGATTGAATTCGATGCGTTTTGCTTGCGATAACAGTTTCGTGTTGCTGTTTATTCTTGTTGTTTCAGATTTTTGAGTTTACGATCTGCGTTTAGCCTTCATCTCCAATGGCGGTATGAGTATTTGCTAATTGCTTCTGTTGTTTCGTTCATTTTTGCGCATGTTGAAGAGGTTTACTCAATGACTGTGCAGGTGGAAAGAATTTTTAAAGATGAAGCTAGTGAAGAAAAAGGAGAGCGCGCTCGAATGGTAATATGTTGTTTTAAGCCTCTGATTCACCATAACTATGATAATTTATAATTCCGCTGTATTATCTGGAGACTGGGAGGTATTAACTTAGGCTTGGAGATTAAATTTTTGTGAGGATGAAGTTATGCGTAATTTGCTATAAATGTTTTGGTTTCTGCAGGCGTCATTTGTGGGTGCAATGGCAATTGCTGACTTGGTTAAGACAACGCTAGGACCAAAAGGAATGGTAAGGTTTTTTCTCTCTCTTTGGGTGGATTTTACAGGATATTTTACCCTCCATTCTTTCTCTGGTTTATGAAAATTGGTGCTTCATGTTGTTTTATGCATCCAGGATAAGATTTTACAATCAACAGGCAGGGGACGCCAAGTCAATGTTACAAATGATGGAGCTACGATCTTAAAGTCCCTTCACATTGACAACCCGGCTGCAAAAGTGCTTATCGGTATCCTTGCATTGAACTTTTCGTGTGTTCATTTTGTTCCTTTCTTTTAATTATAGGATGCTTATCTTTGAACTTCTTGTCCTTTTCTTTTCTTTTACTTTTATGCTGGGGATGGGAGTAGAGGATGGTGCTTTACATGTATAGTGGGTAAAAGACGTATGTTGCATTTAAGCTTATGGGAAATCTAGAATTTTTACAGAAAAGGAATTATCTTGCTTTTGGAAATTGCATGTCTTGTTGGGTTTAGGTATATATATTTATATATTTGAGAACCACCTTGTGCTGGTCCTTAATTTCCATGTTAGACATTTCAAAAGTTCAAGATGATGAAGTTGGCGATGGAACAACTTCTGTTGTTGTCTTGGCCGGGGAACTCTTAAGGGAGGCAGAAAGGCTGGTGGCGGCAAAAATTCACCCTATGACAATTATAGCAGGTATTTCTTCTATTTCTGTTTTTCCCCTGATTTAGCTTTCTTAACAAGGAGCCTTATGGATTGTGGAAAAATTGAATGTCACTTTTTTCCAATGCAAAATGTGAGTAATTAAGCGTCCTTGGTTGTATAGGCTTCCGAATGGCAGCTGAATGTGCTCGCAATGCTTTGTTGAAAAGGGTTGTGGATAATAAAGAGAATGAAGGTACTCTGTATTATCTATTAGTTTATTTGATTTGCAGTTATTCTTATCGGGTCCTATATTCAACAATGTGAGCTGTTTTATGACTTTTGTGCTTGTAATTTGGTGATGTTCCTTGTTTTTGTTGCATGTAGAGTTTCTATTCAGTAGATAATTTCAGATAAGAATATTGTTATCATAGTATTTCACTTTCTATTGCCATTTCTATTTAATATATGCAACCGTCCAATGATACAGAGAAATTCAAGTCAGACTTGATGAAGATAGCGATGACAACTTTAAGTTCAAAGATTTTATCACAGGATAAAGAATATTTTGGAAAGCTAGCTGTAGATGCTGTGATGAGATTAAAGGTAATTAAGGTTCTGCATATAACAGCTCAGTGCATTATTGTACAATTTGAAAGTTAGAGAGCTGTATATTTTTTGAAGTTGGTTCACTATCTTAAACCTATTCATGGTATGCCTCATATATCTCTAATTCCAATGGTAGGGTAGCACAAACTTAGAGGCAATTCAAATTATTAAGAAGCCTGGCGGATCACTGAAGGATTCCTTCCTTGATGAGGGGTGGGTATATGTACATAATACCTCTTTGAGCTTTATTTACTCTTAAACAATTTCATTTCTGCACAAGTTTTTTGTGAGCTGCTATAGTTTCTTGTCGACCTATTTGTTTCCAAGTGTTTTATCTTTTATCTTTTTCAGATTTATTCTTGATAAGAAAATAGGGATTGGGCAACCAAAACATATAGAGAATGCTAAGATATTGGTGGCAAATACTGCCATGGACACGGACAAAGTAAAGATATATGGGGCACGTGTTCGGGTCGACTCAATGTCTAGGGTTGCTGATATGGAAGCCGCTGAGAAACAAAAGATGCGTGAGAAGGTGGATAAGATAATAGCCCATGGGATTAATTGCTTTGTAAACAGGCAATTAATCTACAATTTTCCAGAGGAACTATTTGCAAACGCTGGAGTACTTGCGATTGAGCATGCTGATTTTGATGGGATTGAACGTTTGGCTCTAGTAACTGGTGGTGAGATTGCATCAACTTTTGACAACCCTGAGTCAGTTAAACTTGGACACTGTAAACTTATAGAGGAAATTATGATTGGTGAAGACAAGTTGATCCACTTTTCTGGCGTAGAAATGGGCCAGGCATGTACAATAGTATTGAGAGGTGCAAGGTACTTTAATAATCTTCTATTTTTCCCTTTCTAAAACTTTATCTATACATTATGAAAGATTTCATAGAAATACATTTTAGCTTGCTAACTGAGTACTAAATATGTGCTTACTCTCTTTCTCATTTTAAAATTTTGCAGTCCAAACATAAAACTTGGTATCTTACGATGATCATACTAACTCATTACTTCTAATTGATCATTTATTCCATTAACTTGTGGAACCTATATTTTGATGAGCAGTTCAGATGATCATTTCTGAGATTAAATATTGATCATATCAATGTGGTGGCTCTGTATTCTATTAAGTTTTTGCATGTTTCAGACACGTGGGCATATATTCTTGATGTTGATGTTACTTCAATTCACTTAACACATATCTTCATTTGTTTGCACTTCTTAACAGCCATCATGTGCTTGACGAGGCGGAAAGGTCGTTGCACGATGCTCTGTGTGTCCTTTCACAGACTGTCAATGACAGTAGGGTTCTTCTTGGTGGTGGATGGCCTGAGATGGTAATGGCAAAGGAAGTTGACGAGCTAGCTCGTGTCACTCCTGGAAAAAAGGCGCTTGCTATTGAAGCTTTCTCAAGGGCCCTCGTTGCTATTCCAACAATAATTTCCGACAATGCCGGACTAGATAGTGCTGAGTTGATTGCGCAACTTCGTGCAGAACACAACAAGGAAGGGTGCAATGCAGGGATCGATGTTATCTCTGGATCTGTAAGTCCTAAAAGTTTGCATTTTCTGTCATCTTAACCTTGGCTATCCACGGCTATAAACTCCATGTCACCAGTTGGTTGTTGACGCTAAGCATCTGGTTCTTTCATTTGCAGGTCGGAGACATGGCTGAGCTCGGGATTTCAGAATCGTTCAAAGTTAAGCAAGCTGTACTGCTCTCGGCAACTGAAGCTGCTGAGATGATTCTGAGAGTTGATGAGATCATCACTTGTGCCCCTCGCAAGAGAGAGAATAGGATGTAGAGTGGTGGCATATCTGTTGTAGTCTGAATTCATAGTTCATATAAACTATTTTTACGGCGCAGCCTATATAATCTTTCTACATTGGGAGGTTGAATCGGTCTATTCTATTTAGAACAACTGATATTTAACACACACATTATACTGAATCTCTGTAGTTGACTTCTTGTAGTTCAACAACTTTCTTGTGGAAATGATGAGTTGACATTAATAACAATTGATCATTGTGTGACGATTAGGGTTTCCTTAGAAATCGTTGCAACAACTTAACTCCTCAAGGAAGTCATAACTAGCGTTGAAATTACACTCTGGGAGACTAATGAAATTCGTCTACATTTTGTTTATCAAAACCTTTATACTTAATCCATAAGAAAGCTTATAATACTTTCAAGTTGAGTTGAATCAGGATTTAAAATATTAGATCTATGAATTAAAAATCTAATATAATTTTATTTATTTTTTAGAAATATTTGAAAAAACTTATATTAACACAAGTTGATTAATTTATAAGCACGTGGAAAAATTGTATATGCTCTAACAACATTTATTAAAAATTTTTATTATTGTTTAATATTATAAAATTATTAATATCTTAACAAGCAGAAAATATATAATTTATATAGAGTGACCACCAATGTCGCTTGTTTCAATTGGTCCAGAAATGGCATCCGTTCAAACGTAATCAAAAGTGGACTCGTCACTGCCCATTCGATTCGGCCTGTATAAGTACAACCTACAACATTGTCCACCGTTCTATTTCCTATCCAAATCAGCGTCCAACTAACAGCTACAAAGATACTTTAAAGTTCCGGCGAAATCGGAGAACACTTGGAACTGTTGCAGAAAGGAAGGAAGGAAGTGGTTCTCATGGCAAACGGTGAAGGGTTCGACAGTAATCTTGTTCTTGCCCACAAATTTCCTGAGGTATATCATTCTCGTGTTCTAATTTGTTCTCTGTCTTACCAAACATCTTGTGTTGTCTTTGAGATTGTAATTTATGTATCTCTGTCTCCCGTTTGTTGTTGTTCCCGCAGACAACATATTTTTACACTGAAAGGTAAACCCACCACGCTTCACCTATCTGGGTCTGTTTCTGTGTACTCGAGAAGTAATTCACACTTTTTCAAACAGGGACGCGGCTATTTATGCTTTAGGTGTTGGTGCTTGTGGGCGCGATGCTTTGGACTCCGATGAGCTTAAATATGTCTATCATGAGGATGGGCAAGAGTTTGTTAAGGTGTTTGCTATGTTTGTGGAGTTTGGTTTGGTTTTACAATTTACATTTGATTGTTGCTCCAAGTGTGGAGTTTTTGTTAGTAGACAAGGGACTTGAAGCTGGGTTGCTTTGTTTATTGTTGTATTTTATAGGTGTTGCCCACGTTTGCTGCTCTGTTTTCACTTGGGTCATTGACTAGGGGTCTGAATTTGCCAGGGCTTGAGTAAGTAGTGATCATCTCTGATGGTGTGAATATTATTGGAACAGGCATACTCTTTCACTTAACCGTACTCCTAATTTCTGGTTTTCGTGGCAACCAGTTATGATCCACGTCTTCTTCTGCACGGGCAACAGTACATAGAGATTTACAAGCCCTTTCCTTCTAATGCATCTGTAAGTCTCTGAGCTGGAGTGACTAATTAGGTTGCTTTTTCTTCTTTTAGTTGTTTAGGTGAGTGTAGAAGGCTCAATACCGACTGTGTCTAGTTCCTTCTATATCTAGGAAAGCCAGTAGAAAGATTCACTTGGTGGGTTTGGAAAAATAGTTAGCCTAGATTTACCCAAAAAAAAAAAAAAAAGTTAGCCTCTGTGGAATGTAAGACCAAGCTTGTCCATACTTATACATGAGAAACTTAAACATCCCATCTCACTAACTGTTTATATGAAAGAGATTGATGGGGATGGTTAGGAGAAAGACCTTATGAATGCCATTGAGAATAAATTGAGAGCCAGATTCAACAAAAAAATTTGTGATTCCCAATTTTCAAGCATTAGGAAGGGTGCATAAATGGCACCACTTATTGCTGAAGAGCGTATCCCCAATTTTGAATCAAATCCTACTATTGAAAGCCCATTTTATTTTGAAGCACTTTCCCTGCAGATCCCAATCAACAATTCCACCTTTGCTTCTCTGTCACAACATTGAGTTTCACCGGAAGGTGAAGTGGAGGCGTCCTGCGCAACCAAGTTTCACTCTTCCTCTTTGCAAACAATAGAGCTCCACATCCTAGTAATGTCCAAGCACCTTATTATGGACACTTTTTTTCTTTACATTGGACCAATGGAATGGTTGTGGCAATTCCATATCCAATAAACTCCCAAAAGAGACCAAACATTCCTGTCAATTTGATATTGGACCGCAGGGGAAGAGATATGAACAGAAGTTGGATTAGTTTGTAAAAGATACAAGTTGAAATTGTCAGTCGCCAACTTTAGTTTTTCATTGCTTAGACGTATTC
>JANITX010000002.1:553865-566297 GCA_027564395.1 Erythroxylum ulei
GAAAAAGAAGAGGAAATCAACTTGTTAGAGGTAAGTTTTCATCTTTCTTCTAGCTAGGTTCAAAAAGGGATTAAATAGAAGCTAAGGTTTGTGTTGGGAATGAAGGAAGAAAGAAGAGGAAGATGAAACCAAATTGATTTTGGATTTTTAAGCTAGGGTTTTGGTTTTTCTAGCCTAGATGGGTTATGGGTAAGTTAGGTTTAAATTCAATTTTAGCATTTTTTGATTCTTGAACTTTTATGAACTTTCATTTGAATATGGATTAAATAGAAATTGGTTTATTTGAAGGGAATTAAGAAAACCTTACTCAAGATTAAGAGGAAGAGCAATCTTGAGCTTGGATTTTCAGTAAAAAATTAAGTGGGTAATATGTTTATAATTATTGTATGATGGACAAATGCCTTATGTATGTGTTTATGTTTAAATTTCGTAAGTTTTGAATTTTTGTGAATATTTGAAAATGCATGATGAAATATGACCATGTTATACCTTGAAAAAGGTTATGACATTTTGAATTAAATGACAAGAAGAAAAGCATGAAAATATGAGAATATGATGAAATGAAAGAAACATGAGAGTACGGATTTGTGATTTATTGAACTGGGCATAAATTTGTTTGTGAGTGGGCAAGAGAGGAACCCGTTTCATTAGTCACATGCATGTTGACCTATAGCCTTTTCCTGGCTGCCCGCTTGAGGCCACGAGATCCTGAGAAATTGGACTCGTTTTGTTCACGATGTAAACTTCATTTTCTCCGTTTCGTTCCACGGAACTCTCGAGCCATTTGTTGTGCATTTCATCATTAATTTGTTGAGTATGATGCATATTTGAGTGATATGCTTGATAGATAGTTTCATGATATGCCTTATGTGAAGACATTTGGTTAATTATGAGTTGTGAGATGAATTGTGAATTATTTGAATTGCCAGACATATTTGTATATATGTTTGATTGTATGACTCATTGCTGATGGCTATGAATCTATTAGCCACTGAGCTTTGTAGCTCATCCCATACTTTTTTCTACTCCTCAGGTGCAAAACGAGATGAGTGTTGAACCTTGCAAGGCATCAGAAACTCCAAGATATTAGAGACTTTTGTAACTAAGTTAGTGGCTAGACTTTTGGATAGCTTTATAAGCATATCAAACATTAAGCATCTCATGTCTTTTGTATCTTGTGCTAAGTTAGTGATGTGTATGTTGATATGTAGATAAAGCTTGTTCAAATATGTACTTTGCTTACTAATGAGAATGAGAATTTAAGGATTTCCTTTTTGCGTATGATTATGCTATTTTATAAGTTGAGTATGATAGTTGTAGAAGAGGAATGTGTATATGCATATTCTTCTTTGTTGAAATTGCAAATGGGTGTTTGTTTTAAAATAGCATGTTAAAAGTTGGAAAGGTTATATAGGATGAATTACATGAGGTGAGGTTCAAGGGTTACCGAAAAATACCAAGTAGTGGGTTGATACGAAGAGATATTGCATTTTGCAAGTTTTCATAGGTGTAGAAGTTGTGTTCGGAACTCAAAGGAAAAACTGTATTGTTCCTTTGAAATTTTTTGAGAGTTGTAGCTTGTCGTTCTAGTTTTCTAACGATATAAAGTATGAAATTTTTTGATATCGGAGCTGGAAGTTATAATCATTTGAAGTTTGTGTTGCTACATAGGGTGAACTTTCGGGACAGCTATATTGATTGGAAATTTTAACCCTTTAAGAGGCAAAATATCATTTTGTAGACTTCATAGAAGTTGTAGGTCTAGAAGTATTCTTTAAAACAGTCTTTAAATGATCTTAATACAGTATTTGTAGTGAAAGTTATGCTCTTTTTACTACCGCAGGTCGAAAGTCAAAAGCAAGAAGGGAAAGTCGCGATTGCGACGATGTGTGATTGCGACTCTGCGGAGCGATCGCCAAAGTCGTGATCGCGCAAATGCGCGAGCGCGATGTTGCGGCCGCGGGTACAGGTCTTGATCGTGCATCCTTTCCCCCCAAACCTGAACACCTCTCACTCTTTTAGCTATAACTTTGTCTTCCGACCTCCAAATGACCTGATTTTTGAAGCATTGGATTCCTAATTTATTCCTCTATCTCTTCATAAAAATTTATAGCTTTTAAGATTAATTTGGAAAGATTGATTGAATCAAAGTGAGAGGATCGGTTGAAAAAGTCTGAGTTGGATATTTTTACTGAACATGGTTCAGTATTTTGGTGATATTTTGATCTGTAGAGCTCCAAATGAGATGATTCTTATTTCTAACTAAACCAGAGACATGGACCTACAAATTATCTGAATGAATCAAATTTCAATTCAGTCCCTAAGACTTTCATTTCTGGAGTGAAATTGAGTACAGTGTACAATCTCAGTTTAGTAATAGTCCAAAAATGTTTGGGCTATAACTTTCAGATTTCTAAACTAAATTGAATTTTTTTGGTGTCATTAGAAACTTCAGAAAATCGGGAAAAAATGTTCTGAAGAAGCCAAACTAAAATTCCAATTGAAAGTTTCCCAACGTCTGTTCTGAAATAGCAAAATGAGTTCGCTCATATTTGTAACTCCGAATGTTGGGCTCCGAAAATGGGGTCCAACATAATGTATATTGCTAGTTTGTTATGCCTGCTTACTACCTTCATCTAATTCTATACTAGCTTGACTAATCTGGCCCTATCTTCTTCTATGTTCTTTTACTGACACCATAACTTCATCCTTCACTTCTCAACAACCTTTTTGCTTTCTTCTCAGCTTTTAGCCAAAATCTCAACTTTATCCTTGTTCTTTGTAAGTCACATGTTTCACATTTGAGCTTTTGCTATCTTCTTTCTAATATAGTAAACCAATTCCTATGTCTGCTCACTTATTATACCTTTTTTACTTCCTTTGGTAACTTGCTAAAAGATCTCCTTTTCATCCTACTCTATCCATATCTGACAATACCATCTTAGAGCCTAACAATTTTCCTCCTTTAGGTGCTCTACCTGATGAAGCAAATTCTGTTGAACCCTTGTAGCCCAAGAACCTTCCCTTTTTGATCCAACTTTAAAGCAAACTACACCATTGCATTCTCTAAAGGGCATAGCTCCTATCAAGAAAACACGAAAAAAAAAGTGTTCAATGATAATGCTTATTTAATAAAAATACATTATTATCCAGCAACAACCTGACTCGATGGCAAAATCATTGTTACTCTTAATGTAAACATTCTAAAAGATGTTGCAGTATAGTGGGAAAACTCACTTATTGGTTTTATTTAGGATAATAGACCACCTTACTCTGTCACTAAAGCTTAGATAAGCACCAGTGGATAAACATGAGGCTATAGGACTATAAGTGCGCGTGACTGTCAGATTCACTCGCTTGAAAATCTTGTTTTTAGTTTAGGGTTTTCTATCACTACCTTCGTTGGGTTCTAGAAAATTATTCAATTTCTTCTGCACATATTAATCTTGAGTTTTCTTGGCAAAGAAAGATTGGCTGTTCATTTGAGATTTTTTATGTTTTTTTTATTCCTCTGTGGAGAATGATCAGAGCTCGACAATTGTTGTTAGGGTTCTTTTATGTCAACAATAGAAATTCTTTCTTTCGAGAAAAGGAAGAGAGTAGAATTTCTTCTGAATTTATTGATATATGTGTCCTTGGGGTGTATGTACACTCGAAAGAATGTATTTCTTCTGCTGTTCTCAGGGGATTCAATTTGGTTTTAGGTGTGATTAATTTCTTCATCTCTATATCTTGAGTTATTAAAAAATTGATCGTACATAATCAACTCCAGAAATATATCAACCTAAATGCCCAATTCATGGTTGTTTCAGTTTCATATATATTTCTAAAAACTTGATTTCCAGTTTTGTTTATCTCTTTTTATGTCTACACTTTAACGTTACTTCAACTGCGATATAGTGATGCTTAAATTTTCTATTATATTATTTTCTGGGGAAGAGGGATTATAATGCAATTGTGCTTTTTGATTCCCTTTCTTCTGATATGGCAGATAGTTCATTGCACTTGGTTGCCTGGTGATTAGGATGCCTTTCTTCAGTGAATCGAATTGAAATCTCTTCATGGTAACACATAGCACCTCTGTTATGGTTATATGCATATCTTTCTTGGAGTTGTGATTCTATTTACTTATACCAAGAGGAAATTGCCATCTGTGAATGCAGATTCAATGAAAATGACCGTTTTAGTACATGTGAGGAAAGGTGCTTGAATGTTTTAACAAGCACAGAGTGTACCCCTGGTTACTGCCCTTGTGGCAACTATTGCAAGAATCAGGTCAGTGATTAATCTTATAGCTGTATGTTTTAGCTTCTGAATTTATTGATACAACACCTTGTTATGGCCTATAATCCTGATCCGATAACTATATTCATTGCTACCTATACTTTGAACAACATTTCAGGTCATTGGGGGGTAGCAGGAGAAGAAAAACAGGCATGTAAAGTTGTTGGATTAACATTATCTTTTATATATATCTTCTACTTATGAAGCATAGTTTATGTGTTTTTATTGTTACATGCTTCTGGCAATGAACAATTAACTTTTGGTATTTATGAACTAAACCAATTGCAGGCAGTGACTTGAGCAGTGAGTTATTAGAAATTACCAGAGAATGCATAGATAACCATAAATCTGAAGGACTTCTATGACTTTATGTTATCAATTAGGAAGATGATAACAATAGCTTGAATTAATCCGATGTGATTCTATTGTCTTGATTTTCTACGATGCTTGAGTCTTATCTTTAACAAGCAAAATGGAGATTCATGCCAATTATGTTGTTCCTTTAATTGCTGCAGTTTTCTAGAAATGTGAGTCAAACAGGTTGGATAATTGAAGACGAAAGAATGGGAGAAGCATCGGTTGAGGTGTAAATCTACTATCTCATACAGTTGTTATTGCCTTTACCGACAACAATATTCTCCCTGCATGATTGGAAAAAAGTGAACAGTGTCTGTTTCTTCTTTAGGAAATAATAGGTGGCAGCATTCTTCCAGCCTGTCAGGGTGACAATTACAAATTCCATGCAGCTGGTAGAGAGGATATTGATGTAGGAAGATCGACTCCCGGTTGTGTCCATTGGATTATGTTACGGCATGTTCTGATTTGTGAAGTTGCTATTTCCAGGTTCGGATGTTGGGTTCGGGCAGACCTTTTCTGGTTGAGATTCAAAATGCACGACAAATTCTGTCTGAAGCTTTGGTGAAGGAAGTAGAAACAAAGATAAATAACTTGGAGAATAAATTGGTTAGACCTACTACCTATTTTAGTACTTTCAATCAATCATTTATATATCCAACTGAAAAAGAACTTGCTGGCATGCAGGTTGGAGTTAAAAATCTTAAAGTAGTAGGCAATCAAGGTTGGTCCCTAATGCATGAAGGAGAAGCAGAAAAGCAGGTTTTTGTTTACTTCTCTTGAATCAACTTGAGAGCATATTATTGTTAAATCTGACCTTTACGTATCAAGCATTTTAATATTATCTTTTTAATGTAGAAACAATATTGTGCACTAGTATGGATTTCACGCCCACTTGAGGACAAGGACTTGTTATTAATTGCTTCACGCAAAGATATGGTGATTTTTTTTTGCTTTCATATATCTATGTATTGTACAGCTTACCTTTCTATTTATCCCAAGTTATTTGGTATGGTGCAGCACGTGTTGCAGCGGACTCCAATTAGGGTACTTCATCGTCGTAGTCCACTGGATCGACCTAAGATTATTCACTGGTTGGTGTCTCGTCTTTTTCTTCGTAATATACAAGCGGCCTGGCCTCTCACTGACAACCTTCTTCTTTTCCTCTATTGAGAATCGTAGGATGAAAATCGAGAGGATTGCAGGAAGCTCTCAATATTTTCTTTTGCATCTTTGCACTCAGGTAGGCGTGTGTATAACAAACGCATTGACTTTTTCTTTAAAATACTTAACCTTATCCTCAATTGTTTAGCATTATGATAACGTAGGAGTCTCACGATCACCTTAAACGTTAGAAGACATTTAACAATTTAGTTACACAAACCTATCATGTCTTTGGCAAAGTTGAGCCCTTCTTAAAATTGGATAACTGAATACAGTATGAGATTAAAAATCACGACATTTTCTTAAAAATATGATAACTAATAAAATAAGATGTTTTTTAAAATAACTAAAAAGCATGTATGACTTTAGGTTTTTGAAATTAGAAAAAATTTAAACGTAACATATTTATTTAGGGTCTGTTTCTATTTTTATTTTTGTAGTTCTGTTTTTGTTTCAAATTTTATTTGTGTTTTTTTCAATTTTTGAAAATCATAAAATGTGATTTTTTAAATTGTTTTACTCTCAACTATATTTATATTATTTAATTATTTAATATATTAATACTTAATAAAAAAATTATGAATAATTTGGTTTAATATTATATATTATATATTTAATATTAATTCCTAGTGATTATGATTCAAAATATATAGATTTAAATAAAATTTTATTTGATAACTTCAAATATATTTAAAATAAAAATTAGTGTAAATAATGATTTAATTATTCATTTTAGTAAAGTTATAATAAATTTATTAAACGGTCCTTTAATGATAATATGTATTTGATAACTTAGGGGCCTTGTTTCTAATTTTCGTTTATTTTTTTGTTAATGTCTAGTTATATTTTTATTATTAATGATAATATGTATTTGATACAGTTTAAAGATGAATATAATATTTTAAATATAATTATGTTTTTATTTATAAATTAATTTATTTTAAACTATTAAATAAATTTATTTGAATATTTAATAATGATATTTAATATATGAAATTTAGTATTTAAAAATTAATATTTTTTAAATTAATATTTTTTACATAAAATTTTTGATGAGTTATCAACGAAATTATTTTATTTTATTCATAAATAAATTTACTTATAAATTAATTAAAAATGATATTAAATTATTTATAATTCTTAATAATTTTAGTTTTGAATAATTAAATATATAATATTAAAAATAAATTGTCATGATTTTTATTAATATTTATGAAATTTTTAGTTTTAAAATTTTGCTTGTCTAGTTAATAGTAAATGAAGAATTTATCAGATAAAAATGGTTTATATGAAAACTTTTCTATTATTTACTATTAACTCGAGGTATTTAAGTTTATTAATTATTATCTTACAACAATTTTATTTTTACAATAATACTTACATTATTTATATTCTTAAGACACCATTTAAAAGTATTTAGATAAAACTAAGGCAAAAATAAATATTGTAATGGAAATGGTATTGCAGGCTGGAACTTACATCAAAGAGTTTGTTCATGGGGATCTAGGTCGGACATGTCCCAGGTACAAAAAAAGCTTTTTAAACAACAGCTCTTATCTTAACCTCATTAAATTTCTTCTTTCTTCGCAGCATTGGGTCAATTATGGGGTGCCGGGCAGAGATACTCCAACTCGATGTAACGGATGTTAAGATGGATTGTTTCATGGCCTGAGCGAACCACTCCATTGAAGTTGCATAATCTTTATCCTTGAATTGCATAATTATTATTTTCGATGGACGAAATAAAAGCATAATATGTCTATTAACTTACTATTCTACCCAGTTCTAAATACATCACTAAAAACTCTCTATTACTAATCTTCCCAAGTAGCGTCCAACAATTTCGCCATGAAGCTAAACCTATCAGCAGCCTCATCTATCTCTCTATTACTAATCTTCCCAAGCAGCATCCAACATTTTCGCCATGAAGCTAAACCTATCAGCAGCCTCATCTATCTGCAAAACCAAATTTCAACACAGTTATCTACCAAATAACCAAAATAAATTGCTTAAAACTTTTTATTTATTTCACAGAAAATAAGGTGGTAATGATAATTATGTAAATCATCGTTCACTTTATAGAAATCTTGTCGCTTGAAGACATTCATGGACACGTACCATTTTCTTAGTTGGACGCCCAGCTCCATGTCCAGCCTTGCACTCGATGCGACCTATTATTGGGTTGGTCTGTGGGCTGTCCTCCAAGCTCGTGCATAAAGTGTGTTGCAATGTCTGGCAATTGATACGTCAAATTACACGAGGAAATGTATACATCCACCATGATTGTGACATAAAGAAAAACACTCACCGCCAATAATTTAAGCGTGTGTAATGGAACAACCCTGTCATCGTGATCAGCGGTCATAAGCATGGTCGAAGGATATTGACAAGGTTTATCAGGATGCTGTTCCCATGGTCTCCTCACATTATGCAGTGGCGAGTACCTGACGAAGCAAAATGACAACAAAGTATTAACGATCAAATCCGAGCGAAAGAGGAGAAATGCTGCCTCGAAATTTTCCCTCACTTTATTAGCCATTGGAACTCTTCCTCGTTGTCCGAACAGCCGTAGTCAGAAGTCCATGCATGACCTGAAAACCAAAGTTTACTCAAATCGAGATATGTTAAATTGATGGTTATTGCGGCCAAAAGATGTCGAAGCTAACCTATAGTGAACTTGTGAAACCGAAGCATGTCCATAACCCCGACATGGGCCAGAGCACAACCAAAAAGATCAGGCCTCTGTCACAACGACGAGATCAGAAAACGAACAATGAAAGTTGAAACAAATAATAGACAATAATGGTAAAAGAAGTCAAGCTCTTTACCTGATTTATGCAAGCCCCAACAAGAAGCCCACCATTACTTCCACCTTCTATGCATAGCTTTCTTGGCTGGGTATATCCAGTAGATACAAGGTACTCAGCAGCGGAAATGAAGTCATCAAAGCAATTCTGTTTTTTTGAGAGAGAGCCTGCTTTATGCCATTCCTCACCATATTCTCCACCACCACGTATGTTTGCAACGCAGTAGACAGCATTTAGATGACTTGCGAGCACAATACGACTGACACTGAATGATGGGGTGATACTAATATTAAATCCACCATATCCGTACAACAAGCATGGGTGTGATCCATCCAACTTTATATTCTTCCTGGCTACAATAAACATTGGAATCTTTGTACCGTCCCTGCTAGGCACAAAAACCTGGACAAGTTCAACCCAATCAAGTACCGAACACAATCTACAACATAGATGGGAGAGAACAGCAAAAGATAAATATGAAGCCAAATTTGAAACTTGGAGGAGGGGCATGCAAAGATTTAAGTTAGTGAGAAGCTGGCTAAATTGTTGTACTCACCTGATCCACGTAGAAATTTGTCCGGTCAAATCCCGGCACAGAAATTTCACGGAATGTCTTCATCTGTGGAACCCCAGTATCTAAATTGCATTGATATATTATACCAGGGGTAAGGAAGCTGGTAAACCCAATGAATACTGTACTATCCTTTCGTCTGCAAGATATACGGTGGACGGTGCCAATATCAATTGGTAGTTGATGTAAAAGGGATCCTGTTTTCAGATCCCTGATCTGCACGACACACTTCACATCACTCAAGTAACTGACAATCAATTTATCACCATTAACAGGACTCGCTGATTCAAGAACATCCTTTTCTGCTTCTGGTATAACATCTGTCCAATTATTTGGCTCTCTCAGATCTACCCGGACTAGTTTATACTTGGGGGCGTCCTTATTAGTCAGAAAGGTAAATACGGTGTCATCATTTGCAACCTCATGGTATTGAGCATCAAAATTATCAACAAGTTTAACAAATGGGAGCAGGCTGTTTCCTCCTCGAAAACCTTCAAGGCCCTCGCGAAGTTCAGACAAATTGCAATAATACACTTTATTAACCGGATCACAGCTCTCATGGATGTTGAGGAGAAGATACTGTAAAATAACATGAAGAAGAAAAGGTCAACTCCAGAGAATTTTGATAAATATTTTCCTCTTTTGCTAAACTTAAAAAAGGAAAACAGAATATGCTTTGGATTAAGTATGTTAAATTAAACATTCATATAGACAAAATATAAATCTTACTACACGCAACATCGAAATGCATATAACTGAACGGCAAATTTCAATAATCGTCTCCAGTAAAAGTGGTATTTCTTTTTCCGATAATCATTCCCGCTAGATGTGCCAAAGATTAGAAGGAAAAAAAATGGAACATTCCGGCTACAGTATCAAAGAAATTTAAAGGAAAGCACATTTTGGATAAGAGCTAAAGCTTATGCTTCATACACATAAATAAAGGAAGATCTCAGATGAATAACGTCCCCATCTTAAAACAATTTCACAGATGAACACGCCAACTCCAAAAGTTACCAATATACTACATCCAATTGATCTCATTGCAAAAAGTTAAAGACAAATTAGGACTTACCTTCCCATCATCTGTCACACCAGCTCCAACTGTGTGTTTAGGGTTCTCAAGATCTCTCCAGCACAGTATATCCTCGGACTGATCAGTTCCTAAGAAATGATAGTATACATGGTGATTAAGATTAGCATTAGTCTCAGTGCCAGCATCCAGGGTTTCTCCTTCTCTGCAGAATAAGTCAGACTTATCAAATCCATTAAATTCCATATAAAACGTCACAACATAATTTTCATAGAAGCCAAAACAAATGGAGAAAAGTCAACACAGCTCAAAGTTTTCAGTCGTTCAAATTATCAGTTGTGCTTCATGCGACATTTTTCAACCGGATAACTGAACTGAGGAAATTTTCACAGGTGTCTGATCAAACATTGCCTACGGTTCCGTCAATATCTTTTCCAGTAGATCGAAGGTTCCATTAAAAACTGTCAGAGATTTCTGACCACCACTAATTCACACTTTCAATATACCATACGGAGAGGAGCATAATAAGTCCAGAGATAAAGTTTCATACGCGGGAACTGGGTAACGGCTATAGAAAAATCCTTTGCTATCGTGAGTCCAACTAATTCCTGAAAACTTAACCTGTTACAATAAACCATATGAACACATTAGAGTCATAGACAAAACCACGCCAAACTCAAGAGTCAGTGTGTAAGTAGTGCAAAAAAGAACTAACCCATGATACAGTGTCAGCCTCCACTGTCGTATCCTCTATCCGCATAACTTTGATCGTCACCCAATCACTCCCGCTAGAGCTAAGTCCGTACGCCAAGTACTTAGCTTCCTCGCTAATTGACAGAGTATTAAGTGAAACCGTTCCGTCCTCACTAAGCACATTTGGATCAAGCAACACCTCTGGTTCTCCATCCAAACTATCCTGGAACAAGTATAACAAGGAAAAATATTTAAAAAATGATCATAAAAAGGAGAAAAACTAATAAGTACTTTAGATAGTTACCTGAACGTATAGGACGTCCTGAGCTTGAAGGCCAGTGTTATGGAAGTAGAAGTACTTGTTTCCACGTTTAAACGGCGAGTCATATCGTGGATGATCAAACAATTTTGTGATTTTCTCGCGAAGTTTCTCTCTCACATCGCACGTCTTCAACACCGATTCAGTCAACTTCACCTGATGATCAACAAACTCTTTCACTTCTTCTGCTTCCGTATCTTCTAACCTACCACAACAAAGCCAAAAAGAAGACGTTTCGTTTTATAATCAATCCAACGAAAAACGCAGAATAAATCATCTAATAGAACTTGACATTTCATCGAATATCAAACGAACCAAAAAAACGCCAAATAACGAACTCAACATTTTGATCGAATGAAGAGGATTAGGTCCAAAACAATGGAAAGCAAACAAGATAATTAGAACTCCCAACATCTTAATCGAAATTTCATCAGAATATCATTTTAACAAGCAGATTAACCACATCCTAACGCAAACAACAATCGACTGGAAGTAAAAGATCATCCCATTACCATCGATAAGGATCCGAGACCTTAACGCCGTGATAATCATCGACGACGGAATCGTCACGACGTGCAACAGGGTACTCCAACCGTCCGTCGAGAGCAGATACAGAGCCCATACTCCGGTAGCGCGTGAGAAAGAGAAGAGGAAGAGGAAGGGGAGAGATTTTGTTTCGTTTGGGAGAGAATAAAGAAGCCGAAGGAAGACTTAATGGCCCTAGATTTCGGAATCTTCGCGCAGGCTTAAATATGAGAGCGAAGATACCGAGAGCGAGAGGAGTTATGAGGTGTGAGTGGCGTGCAAATGAGGCCATAGTTACCCAAGTTTTAAGTTCGGGGTTTGGCGCCTGGGCCTTGATGGTTGTGAGCGCGTAGCTGACTGTGGCTCTGTCATGTCGCCATATAGAGTATATTATGTCGTCATTTTGCTTGAAGCAATTAGATCATTGATGTAGATTTCGTACTGTTCCGGTTGGTACCGGCCGAAAAAAGGTATCGGAACGGCCATAAAGGATACCGGAGGTGAATTCTGATTGGTACCGGCCGATTTCGGTCGGTACTGGTCGATACCGCTTGGTTCAGTCGGATTTTGTTGGGGCTGAACATCATTATTTGGATCCATGATTTTGGATGGCTTTGGCTGCCGAACACCTGCAAAACAAGTAAAGGCTCGCCGGGGGTTGGTTCCCGGAAGGCCCCTCCGA
>JANITX010000002.1:585967-602134 GCA_027564395.1 Erythroxylum ulei
AAGAGAAACAACATGTTATCGCTTCGACTAATACACCATCCAAAAGACAAAAGATCATGTTTCTAGATCACCAAGATCATGTTTCTAGATCTTGTTTTTAGATTCTACCCCCAAGGTAATCACATCTTCATATTCTTGTTCAATATATAATTTAAAACTAGTCCCTTCTATTTGCAATCTTCGACTTGTTGCTTATTGGTTCCGTGTACATATTTAAATTTTCCCTCAACTTTTACAGTCGCATGTCACCTGTATATATTTTTTACCAACAGTTTTCTTATTTAACTAATGAAAGCCAAAAAGAAATCACCAGAGATGCGAGCTGCACAGGAAGGCAAAGGCGGAGAGGTAAAGGAAGAGACAGAAACCTTTGCACAACTCCAGGTTAATGAATGAAAGAGGGAGAATAAAAATAAAGAGACAAGCATGGATGCACAGACACAACATGACATAACTGGGGAGGCACAACATTATATAGCCGCAGAACTTTCAGAGAGGGAGCCATATTATCGTTGGATTAAATGGGCAGTTGGGATAGATTGATATAACTGGGGAGGCACAACATTCAGTGAACAGATATAGCCGCAGAACTTTCAGAGAGAGAGTCATATCACCGTTGGATTAAATGACCGGTTGGGATGAATTGATATAACTGGGGAAGCACAACATTCAATGAACAGATAGCTCCGGAATGGGATAGATAGACAGACACAACATTCACAACATTTGAATGAACAGATAACTGCAGAACTTTCAGAGAAGGAGGATGGCTCGAGAACTTTCAAAGAAGAAGAGAGGGAGAATGTCACCATTGGATTAAATGGACGGTTGGGATGAATTGCGTGATCATCCATCCCAACTCGTCCTTAAAATATATACTTAATGAATCTTATAACAATAAGCTTCTGATTTCGTACCAATTAAGATATCTAATATGATCTAATTTAAATTTTCAATGTTTTAAATAAAATAGCGTGATTTTAAATAAAATAATATTTTTCTTTTGTAAAAGTATATATTTTATTAAAACTCGACCGATCAAATGCGAATAAATCTAAAACTTTCGAGTTAGACTCAGCCCGATACCAGCACATTGCCGTCACTAATGTTTATAGAGCGATATCAGAGATGATTCTTATCTGAGGGGAAAGGAATGGAAAGAAAAGCTGGGCTCTGATATGGAGGGTTCTGTAACATGTACAACTCAATAAAGTTGAATCTTTGGATTCTATTTAAAAATCAAAGTCAGTGATTTGGTGGAGCCGTACTCATTCTTTCATGCCGAGGTACCAGTTTTATCAGGAAAAAAATAACATTTTGTTAGTTGTTACAGCTCATCTTACATCTCCGCTAAAGACAGGAGCCTTCCTTTTTCTCGCGAGTCGCGACACGACAACACGACACGTCTTTTCCATTTTTCCTAGGAAACAAACAAATGAGTGAATGACAGTTTCACCTTTCACGCCAACTGTTACATAATATAAATCTGGACAAATGAATATTGAAAAAACAAATTCTTATCCTTCGAAGTGAAACCTAGAAGAGAACACATGTTGGACCATCAGGCTTGAATGCATCAGCCCAAGATTAGCCTGTTGAAAACAAACTTGGGTATCTGACAGTGGAAGATATAACAGATATATGCATCGAAGCAATGAACACTTGGAAATCTATATGATTATGAACTGAATCCTTGTACCAAAATGAAACCCAATTACGCTGTAACCTAGGATTTCAAGCAAGAGTAGGGAATCACAGAAGCCCTAGATCGAAATTATGCACGAAAATTTAGCTTCGAAACGTATCAGATTTTGCAGTTTTAAGTAACCTACCTTCAGGAACCATAACTTTAACTTCATTTTACTGATATTGACTTGCAGCTAATTGAACAAAGAAAGATGGCATTCGTGTAGATGATGAATTAGAAAAAGAAAATGTAGTGTTTTGTCCAAACCTGAAGCATAAAAGTGAAAGGATCTTACTTTTATTTTTCCCACCATCTTTAGGCGGTAAAGTTGTGGGTCATCAAGTAGATGGAGAAGACATCAAGAAACTGTCAGCTGGTGATATGAGGATGGTCAGGAAAACACGATATATATACTAATGGAGGAATTGACCAACGAAAATAATCATGGCGTGTGCAGGTTCTTTAGACCTTTACCTTGTTCTTCAAAGGGAAGATCAAGCAGGAGGGTACAATCACGAGGGTTTTACAAAGAGAGACTAACAGAGCTCAGTTGACAGTATGCCCACCTCCAAATGGATAACTTTTAGAAACGAAGAGGATGGATGGGAGGTGGACAGAATGCCAATAAACTCTGCGAGAAACCCTTTGCGAAACCCACATGAAACCTGGACAATCCTCGATGCATTTGCCAAGTGAAGAAGAGATGCAGAAGTAATTTCAGAAGAAGAAGAAGATGGAGGTAGATAGGTCTATTTAAGATGTGAAGATGGTAGGAAGCAAGCAACAGTAAATATGAGAGAGAGACAGTGGGTGGTGATGATGCGTGTAACTGATTGAAAAGTAGGGTTTTACGAAGAACAGATAGTTTCAGACTCAAAATGACAGGACTAGGAGGGAGTTAAATAATAATAATCGGATGGGATGGTTCTTTGTTCCTGCACTATTAGGGTAATAGAGATAGGGCATATTCTTCTTCTCTTCCTCTACTTGTTTGTTAACAATAATGAAACCTCCGTTTCATCTTACACTTGCACCTCCTCGTTTCTGATGAAAAAAAGCACACACAGACAGACGCACCTCCTTTACCTATCTCTCCTTCAGAATCTGAAGAAAAATATGGGCTGGCTAAGACAGACAGCTTGGTCTGTGTTTATACGTCCACAGGCCTAATAATGACAGTTTAAGAGCAAAATCACTTCCAGATTACAGCGGCTCTCTTTGTTCCAAGAGGGTTTCTCTCATTTTCTCGTTTCAATCTTTGTTTAGATGCGACAAGTATAGCTGTATAGGGGCCATCTGTCATCATTCTTATGGACCGTGGACTGTCTCAGTAGGATCACCATTGTGTAAACTCATTAGTTGCCGTTTGATTAGAGGTTAAATCACACCAACTTCTTGTCTCCACCATAGATGAAGCTCGTAGCTGCATTGCAGTGACAAAGTCTATGAGATAACAGCTGATAGGTCTTATCTTTTGTCTAATGTATAGTTGAAACCTTACTTAGATCCATCTTGCGATCTTTACAAAACTTTGAAATGAAACAAGCCAATAATTAGCATTTTAGTTTGAAGAAAACTGTCTTGTCACCTCTCTTATATCACAAACAAGTCAAATATTGCCTTGTCACCTCTCTTATATCACACACAAGTCAAATATTGCCAAAACCTTTATACTTTCTCCAATGTAAAAGAAGCCTCCACAATTAAAATGTAACCATATCTAATTGGAAGGGTAGTGATCAACTCATGCGAAAGGAGCCAACTTCACATTTCATTGGTCCTACGATTACACCACTAAAATCGTGAGTGTGGAATCCTAGGTACATTCCCTTACTATTCCAAGTCCACAACTCATGCCTCTTTTGACCTATAACACACATTACAAATCCACAAACATGTATCTTTTGACTTAAAACACTCGATCAAAAGGTGACAGATTAGGTCAATTCTGTACAAGTATCGTGCACTAACACTCGCTTTTTCCTCCTACAAAAGTATCACATGTTTCACTCATCTCCCTTATCAGAACCTAAAAGGTCAGAGTTTGACACTGAACTTTATAAGAGAAAAAGAAGTAAGAACAAGGAAAAAGAACTTGGAGTTGGGAGAGTGAGAAAAATCTTCCACTTTTGTCGGTGGCTCGATTCATATGTCGTACTCATCACTTCCACAGCCCTAAAACATTATCTCCGTGCTGTTTCTGTGCAGTGTAGGGTTGTTTCTATGCAATCCTGTATTATTAAACGCATTCACCAGCTCCCCATACCAGTGCTTTATGTGAGAACTAACTCCAACGAAAACACTTATTACATAAACGTGCGTAGTAACGACAATCTTCCCACGTACTTGAACATTCATTGCTCCCAAATCTACCCACCACCATACCAATTTAATTTTATATGTTTCAAAGTTTGAAATGGATACAGAAGTTGCAGAACCATACTGTACTGACTTTATACCCAATACCTTACATTTCTTCTTGGTCTCACGAGTCTCTCGTTTAGGTTAGAGAGGACAGACCAGTTGTCCTACTGAGTTAGTGTCAGAGGCCATGATTAATCATTGGACAGTCACATTTTAAGAACAGCAAGTTCTGGTAATGGGCATAAATGCTAATCACTCGTTGCCTTGACCCTAACCTCCCCTTTCCTTTCGAAATATGCGTCAGGAACGTATGAATTATACTTCTGTGGTGGGAACCGAACTGAATTAGATATAGTTCCAGGCTTATAGAAGACTTCGAAACAAGAGCATTATGCAGACGTTGACGTGAGAACAGAAACACGCATTGTCTTTATACTTCACGACTTAAGCTTTTGATAAAGTGCATGCGCTTTGCTCCCTGGAACTTCAAGTGTAAACTTTTATTCTCCATCTGTATGACTTTTCTGTTCTTCTTTTCAGAAAGCTTATAGAACCAGTGGTCAGTGCATTGTGGGGACAATGAATTGTCCAATTTGTACATAGAGACACAAACATATGAATTTTGTTCTTCGTGTCTACTTTTCAAATTTGGACCAAAGTTTACCTCAGTATTGGTTGACCTAGTAGCTATAGCTGAAATGGATACTATAGATACGAGTCAAGAAGCAATGAAGGCCTGGAAGTGTAGGAGACTTCTGCCTGTTTTTGCACAGCTCGATGCATGGAAATCCACTCTTTTTCATGATTGTAAACCATGTGCCTCAACTCAAGTGGATCTGCTCTCAGCCTCAAAAAGTTCACCATTTCAATTTGATCTTCTGCTTCATATCCAAATTTTAAAAAAGGAAAAAGAAGTTCCAATCATGCCTGGTGGTGCTGGTCAGACTGACATAATCATTATCAAGTGTCATCACTTATAATTATAAATAAATATTTATAATCACTTACACCCCATAAATCTTCGCTGTGCTTATCGATATTCTTTAATTGCTTTACTGCCTTTGTCTGAGTAGGGTTCTATAGTGGTGGCTTTTCTTCAATAACTTTAATAACGGGTTGACATGTTCCTGACCCATAAGAAATGGAACTATTGAATCATCCTCCCCTTTTTTTCTTTTTATGCATGCGACCTGTCTCTCATGCAGTAATGATTTTTACTACTTATTAAACATTGTGAATAGTGAAAAGCCCTCTTGCTGTTTTCTTCGAATCGGTGAAGAATAGAGGTGAGGAAGAGAGACATGTATTGAGATTGAAAAATACATAAAAATGAGAAATTATGTTTTTAGTATTACAACGTTGAATGAGTGAGGAAGAAGAGTCTGTTCTGGTTGAGTTTCAGAAAAAATCAAATGATGAGGTCCATGAGGATGGCTAACGATGGTGATTGATAGAGAAGAAGAAGAAGAAGACGAAGAAGAAGAAGAATCTAACTTTCATGTGCTGCGACTGCGACTCTCTTTCTCACGTAGTGTCTAATTTTATTTTTATAATTTTATGCAAAAAAGTAATAAATCTAATTAATTTAATAATTAAGAAATAAGTAATTCAAATTCAATACTAACAAATAACTCATTTAATTCAAATTTGTTTAGATATTAAATAAAAATAATTTTTATTTGAAAATTAAATTGAAACCAAAATTATTTTAAAAAATTTAATTGTTCCATTAATACCATTTTGCTAAGCTAGTTTATTGATTAAAAATTAATAATTCAAAAATCAAATTATTCTCATCGATTCAACCGCAAAAATTTTGAACCAATTAACTTTTCAATATCATTTTTAACTCTTCAATTCAATTTACTTTAATAACACTTAATATAAAATTAATTAGTTTTTAAAAATTAAAATAAAGTAATTAATTTTTATTTAATAGTATTTTTCTTAAATTAAGCTTTAATGTGAAGATAAGACAGTATATTTTCAATTTTTTGAATCTTATTATATATCAATTTTATGACAGTCCAATATCAGTTAATAAACTTCTTATCTTAACAGTTTAATTTCTAGTTCAATTTTTAATTTATTCTCTGAGAGAATGCCCTATTATATTTTAACCGTGATTGAAAACTACTGCTTATTCTAAAATAAAGCGAATACAAAGTGAAAATATATAAAATCTATCAAATTTTATTATTTATTATTTAACTTTAAATTTATTAATTTAGTAAATATATTATTTAAAATACATAATTATATGAATTAAAATAACAAAAAATTAAAATAATAACATTAACAGAGTACTTGGTTAATTGGTACGAGAAGAAACGAAATGAAACGAAATGAAAAAAAAAAAGGTGTTTTATAGTATATTATGATTGAATGAACAGAGTTAACTAATTGAACCAATCACGCCCTAAGAATGATAACTCTGAATTAGACATTAAATCTACGATTATCATATGGTAGTGTTTTGAATATATCACAAAAAGCTTTATTCTGTAACACCACACACCGCTTATGTTACAACGACATCTCCAGCACAAACTGAAGGAGAGATGCGTTCAAGTACTACTACCTCTGTTATCTATGTTACAGTACTATAAAACCAGAACTGGTCTGGCTTCTAACCATCCGTGAGGATCTCACTTTTGCCACACAGCATACCTGTGCCCGCTCGTTGCAAGGCTCCATTCCTTATCAGATGGGCACCAAGAACCATCCCCAATCTTCATGCACAGGTTTTCACCAATTATGGCGGAGTAGAGATTTGGCTGTGCCTCAAGAATCCTGACAGATGACCTGCTGTGGATGTCCTGACGTTTTCTGACATCAATCTGCATATGTATCAGAATAAGTTTTTGTTTGTAAGTGACTGTTTTAGTTAGGACAGGAACTGAATAAATAAAAACTCAGGAATTCTGAGTACCAGTTTCACAATTTGTTCGTGAATGGAATCACCCGAGTCATAGAAATGATCATAGAAAACTGTTGGTATTCCAGGGTGTGTAAGTATGTAGGCATATCCCTGGGGGAAACCAAGATCAGACATCTTAATGATTACGCAAAAATCAATTGTTAGATTCCAGAGAACTCGAGTATTCAGAAATGAAGTTAGATTTTAGGAGAAGAAAATAAGCTCCATCAAAGGGTAGTTGTAAGTACCTCCATAATATGGTGTGAAGGGAAAGGCCAATGAGCCTGCAATAGTCAAATTTTATGAAGAGAATCTAATCCAACGTAAAGAAAGTTTTTGACATGCAAAAATATTGGTACAAACAGAGATCTTGTTAGGAAATTAAGATTAAGACTGGAGTAATCCCTGTCAAAAACAAACTTTTGAAGAATCAAAGAGGGATACACAGCTATATTTCATATCATCTAACTTCTAATGCACCTTTGAGAATTGAGGTAGTGACAAGATCACAGTTGGTACCTGCGTTGAGCCTGTGTCGTGGTTTTCAAGGAACGTGACAGCCCTTGAGGGCCACCAACCCATTACACCTGGAGGCTTCCCTTGAGGATCACGTAGACGCCATAACTGCCCTTTAACAGCTTCCTGCATAATTCAATTCATCTCCAAAAGCATGAACATAATCAAGATTATGTTGAATAACTTAATTGCAGACAACAAACTGGGTGGACAGAGCAGTTAAACAAGTATCAGGTGAATTGAATACTTCAAGAAAAAGGATTGTGTCATTTTCTAGTCATATGACAAGAATCAGTGACCGTGCCGCCCGTAAGTACCTGAAGAATTCCCTTGGTTGTGAAGTCAAATGCAGCACAGAGTTGTCCAGTACCATCAATCCAATTGATGATCCTTTGTCTATGGCCATCTGAAAGAGCAAGCATTCTCAGATCCAAATCACATTTCTTTTCCTTTCTATTTTGGAAGAAAAACGGAAAATGTGAAAAGAAGAAACAGGATTTGTAATTAGAACATCAAATAGACACATCAAAGAGTTTGAGCTATTTTAAACTCCAAGATATAATATCAGTGAATAACATGCCAAGGAACATGAACAAACTAG
Source organism: Erythroxylum ulei (assembly GCA_027564395.1). Lineage (NCBI taxonomy): Eukaryota > Viridiplantae > Streptophyta > Magnoliopsida > Malpighiales > Erythroxylaceae > Erythroxylum > Erythroxylum ulei. The sequence goes on from JANITX010000002.1 coordinate 594,056, forward strand.
CCTCTAAAAACTCATATTCCCTTTTAACAGCTAATAAATAATTCTAACCAATTTTGTTTATCTATCTTTAAGTCAATGACTTCCTTTATCCAGAGGAAACTTATCAAGAAAAATAGCATTAGTCAAGAACCAATTTTAAAATGCAAGAATGTTTATTAATCACTGTCAGATTCCATTAATACATTCAATAATCTTGAGAATAAATCAGTGCATTCCCTAGGAAAGTACTGCACACAAGGAAGAGAGTACCTTGATTGTAATCCAAACCTTGACCATTGTAGTTGCAAGAGTCCCAGTACTCCCCAACAGAAAATACCGGCTTGGCTCCTTCAATGTATTCTTTCACATACTTTGGGGAATAACTAAACAAAGCATTACAGAAAAATAACTATGAATATGTTGACAAAGATAAAATAGCAGACGAATAAGATCTTCAAACTTCTAGAATAAATTTTACCCTTTCCCAAAATCAAAACGAAAATCTTGAAAGCCGATCTCATAGCGTAACCACTTCAGCCATCCAGTGATGTCCTTTCGAACAAACTCCTGAGAATGATCAATATTTGGAACCCCATTGAAGTTGTCTCCACTGCTTTTGTTACCCTGAGTCATGATATATAAAAAGGTCAGAAACCCAAAAGAACCTCCAGGTACATGCATTTCATGCTCATCCATTAACACAAATTTGATAGAGCCAAGACAGCCAAGACAGCCAAGCCAACTCAAGTATACGTTAGGAGGCATAAAAAGTGAGCAGAGGGGCAGAAATTAATAAAGCATATATAGTAAATATATAGATATAGATATATGTTCTGTTATTTGGGGAGGGGGGAGCTGACAACCTCATGATTGGTTGTCAGCTAACCGAATCTGTTATTCCTAACAGATTCTGGGTATAAATAAACAATAGACACGAGGAGAGAGGATTATTGCGTATACTGTGAGTGTGTGAGCCATAGGCGGGAGGTTGCTGGTCCTCGAAACCAGATTATCTTGTATTCACTTTACAGAAATCAATAGCAAATACATATTTCTCCTTACCTATTTTCTGGAACCCATCAACTGGTATTAGAGCAGTTGATCCTTGGAAATGGCTGCAAAAAGGGCAGATAACCGGCTGGAAGGCATTGAGAAGGATTTGGAGCTTCTCCGAGAAGAGAGGCGAAGAGATGGGGAGGAGATACAAAGATCGATTAGTCAGGCTCACCAGGAGTTTGAGAAGCAACTCAGTCGTTCTAACCAAGAGTGGCAGAGGCACCTAGACATCCATAGCGTGGAACTCCAAAAGAAGGTGGAGGATATCAATCAAGAAATGGGAGAACGTTTGAGGTCAGAAATAAGAAGTATGATGATGTCGGTGTTGCAAACGTGGAAAAAGACTGAAGGCGGCACTGTAGCGAACCGACCCGAAGATCACCCACCCGAAGAGCCTCGACCCGAGCCCAGTAGAAGGAGGGACTTAGGGAAGGCTCCATTAGTGCCGGAAGAACAGCTGGAGAGTAACGACTGGCGCAATGAAGCCAGCTACCGTGACGAGCTGCCACCTGGGGTCGCACGTCCAGGAGATTTCCGGCGCGATTGTCGACCCAGAAGGATCGAGATGCCCACTTTTGACGGGAACGACCCCGATGGGTGGATCTATAGGGCAGAGCGATTCTTCTCGGTGGGAAGGTTCACCGAAGTGGAGAAGATGGAGTTAGTGGGAATGAGCATGGAGGGAGACGCCTTGACGTGGTTTAGATGGGTGGAGAACCGTCGACCTATCGTTGATTGGCAAGAGTGCAAAAAGTTGATGACTCAGAAATTTCGGTCAGCTCATGAGGGAAACCAGTGCCAACGATTATTAGCAGTGAGACAACTCGGCACGGTGGGGGACTACACCGGGAAATTTTTGGAGCTCGCCGCCCCTCTACCAGAATTATCCGATGATGTGTTGGAGAGTACATTCATGAATGAGCTAGTAGAGGAGATTCGGTTGGAGGTACAGATCCTCAAACCTAGGAATTTGGCTGAGATGATGGAACTATCCCAGCAAGTGGAGGAGAAATTTAGGCAGATGAGTGAGTTAAGGTGGCACCGATGGGGTACAGGCACAAGGGGGGAAAACGTGGGGACCAGATATGACAACACAGGGGCGGAAAAACGAAGGGAGGAGCTAGTTAATAATCGGGTCCTTACGGACACAAGGTATAAACATATAGAAGGGAGTAGAGATCCAAATATAGGAGGATTTAGGAGGTTGACGGTGAGTGAGTTACAGGATAAAAAGGCCAAGGGGCTTTGTTTTAGATGCGATGAGAAATTCAACCCAGGCCACCGATGCAAAAAGGTAGAGCTCCAAGTTCTGGCAGCCATGGATGAAGAAACAGAACAGGAGGAGGAGTTGGAAGGAAATGAAGTGGAGGGGATGCTACAAACTATGGAATTAGCTGCTGGTTCGGTGTTGGGGCTCACTTTCCTGAGAACAATGAAAGTGAAGGGGGATTTGGAAGGGAGAGACGTGATAATACTCATAGACAGTGGAGCCTCACACAACTACATTTCATGGGAGTTGGTGAATTCACTGAATTGTGAATTGGCAGCAACGGCCAAGTATGTGGTAACTATGGGTAATGGGCTGAAAATTAAGGGAGAAGGGATTTGCAGAGGAGTTGAGGTGTCGGTACAGGGGTTGGTGGTCAATGAGGAGTATCTACCAATGAAGTTAGGCAGCTGAGATATGATATTGGGGATTAAATGGTTGCGGACTTTGGGCAAGGTGATGACAGATTGGAGCAAGATGATAATGGAGGTCCGGCAAGGAGATCGAATCCTTAAAATTACGAGAGACCCGACACTCCCAGACCATCTAATCGTTCCTGAAGCCACCACAATTTATCCAGCTGCCCTTCTAGCCATCCGGAACAGCACTACTAGCTCAGATTTGGAGGTGCTCATCCAATGGGTTGATCAATCTGCTTCTGAGGCTACATGGGAGATATACGAAGATGTAAAAGCTAGATTTCCTGACTTTCACCTTGAGGACAAGGTGAAGCTGATGGGGGGAGTATTGATAGAGACAAGACAGCTAAGCCAACTCAAGTATACATTAGGAGGCATAAGAAGTGAGCAGAGGGGCAGAAATGAATAAAGCATATATAGTAAATATATAGATATAGATATATGTTCTGTTATTTGGGGAGGGGGGAGCTGACAACCTCATGATTGGTTGTCAGCTAACCGAATCTGTTATTCCTAACAGATTCTGGGTATAAATAAACAATAGACACGAGGAGAGAGGATTATTGCGTATACTGTGAGTGTGTGAGCCATAGGCGGGAGGTTGCTGGTCCTCGAAACCAGATTATCTTGTATTCACTTTACAGAAATCAATAGCAAATATCCGTACTTGTTTTCTGGAACCTATCAAAATTCTGCAGACATATATGTGCACATATACTAACATAATGGACGAGCTCACATGAGCAAAAATGTGCACAGAATCAAGAAATGGACAAGGGACACTGTATAGTGTATAAAATGGAATATCTCCACTCATATGGCAGAAACAACTATATTGTTTATCTGTTTACTGTTAAATCCCACAAAAAAACCAAAATAAGGAAGTCACAGATACCTGAATAACAATCAGACAAATAGAGTTTGACAAAACAGACTATCGGATGCTAAGGAATTTCAGGTGTAAGGAACAGAGTTACCAATCCACCAGTACAAGATGTAACAGCACGTTCATCCCATGATAGAGGAATTCCATCATAGCGGTTATGCATTGCTCCATGCCCTTGTGCAGTTCCCATACGATGATTAATGACTATGTCTGCCATTGCTCTGACTTTGCACTCCTTCATTTTCTGAAGCAAATCCTTTAAAAGATGTTCCGAACCATATGCAGAATTGAGTGAATAAAGATTCTGTGGAAGGTAGCCTGCAGTTGATAAAAGGAAGAACAATCAAAGTTTTTGAAAAAATCAAACTTAGGAAGTTCAAGGATCAAGTCATGTTATCAAATTTCTGCACTGCTCATCGTCTAACCGTCGGGCGAGCAGGAATGAGTGGGTGGAGGCAACCATGCCGACGTAAACCCTGATTTGGCAATGTCATGGATCTTCTTTTCCAAGGTTCTCCACCAGTCATGCTTCTTAGACTCCCAATTGAAAGCCTGTCGAACAAAATATCAGACAAGTACATGAATAAACACTTTTGCTGGTAAAAATCACTCCCTCACACAAGTAGTTATGTCATCCTTCCAAACCAGCTACCTAATAGCTTATTACAAGATTTTGTGTATATGAGAAACACACATTTTAAGGAACCAATCTCGGAAGAAACTACGGCCTAATTTGTTATGGACGATCAATCACAATAATCAAAGAACAAGTGTAGAAAATAAACAAACATAAATTTACGTGATTCACCAAAATTTGGCTACATCTACGGCGGCTAGGGTTTTATTTAACTGTGAATGTTTTTCGACTATAGTACACTAGGAGAATAGAAAGTAGTTATTTTATTAGGCTCCATATTTCAACATAATTTACCTGCAAAAGTATTTCTCTTCCATTGCGTATCACTGCCCCTGAAGACCAATCGAGAAGCACACTGAATTAGGAAGTATACTTTACAACAATTTCAACGAAGCCATCAATGGATTAAGGACCTTTTCCTATCAATATCAGATTGTAAGGAAATAGCATATAACATACCTATATCAGTTTGCTGATTGCTATCTTCACAACCCTGCATTTGTTACGGGAAAAACATATAATCAAAAGAAACACTGAGATTTCTGAGAAAGGGAAAAATTACCAGATCCGGAAAAACAGATGGTAGAGCGAAGAGACAGAAAATATATATATATATATTAATAGCGAAGCACGATACGTACATTGCTCGTGTTGCCCATATCAACTCAATAGCTTGGAAAGTTGATGGCCGATACTACAATTTGGAGAGGCGATGCCAATCCTGCGTAAACTTCCATTTATAAGCACCTGAAATGCGAAAATGGGATCGGAGTATTTACAGGTTGGATTTTACCACTACCCAATTCGAATCAGTTCACTCTGTAACTAGGCGAATCTGAGCTCAGAACATGTAATTTGGGAGACTAAAAAGCACAAAAGAATCCACAGCGTAATTCGAAACGAGGATCAAGAATATGGCAGATTTGCAGAAGAAAAGAAATGGAGTGGAGAATCTGAATTGTGAAAGTGAATTTGCTTTTGGAATTACAAAAAAAGTCTTCATCTTTCAACGGTTGATGTAATACCCACGAATTCCCTGAAAAGACTCTTTGGATTGGATCAGCCCAATCAAGGATTTGACAGGCGAAACACGTGGTTTAGCTTAAGTTGTGGAAGTAATCAGTCTTGTTCACACCGTAGAAAACTTGGCAAGGTGGGTAATAGTAATTGGTTGATGCCTCCTCCTCCTGGAAGTAGGTCCTTCTTCAATTCACTTCTTGATTGCACCAAGCAAAAGGATCTCCAAAAGGGCAAAGCCCTTCATGCTCAGATCATTAGAGTTGGCTGTTCTTCTTGTATTTATCTCGCCAATAGTCTAGTGAACCTCTACGCCAAGTGCGGCAACTTAGCTAAGGCCAAGCTGGTCTTCGATAATATTAGCCACAGAGTGGTTGTCACATGGAATTGTCTCATCAGTGGATACTCGCAACAGGGTTCTTCTGGGTCTCTGTATGCAATGAAGCTATTTCAGGACATGAGAGCAGAGAATACCATGCCAAATGCTCACACTTTTGCGGGTATCTTCACGGCAGCTTCGTACCTGACGAATGCTGCGGTGGGTTTTCAAGCTCATGCGCTCGCTATCAAATTGTCGGGTTTTTTTGACGTTTTTGTCGGGAGTTCGCTTGTTAACGTGTACTGTAAGGCGGGTTTCGTTTCAGATGCACGTAAGGTGTTCGACCGAATGCCGGAGAGGAACTCTGTTTCATGGGCCACGATGATTTCTGGATATGCAATTCAACGGCTGGCTGTGGAGGCTATACATCTTTTCGAATTCATGCGGTGCGAAGGTGAAGTGTTGAATGAGTTTGTTTTCACGAGTATTCTTAGTGCTGTGACCAATCCTGAGTTCCTTGATAGTGGGAAGCAGATACATTGTCTTTCAGTTAAGAATGGGCTGCTAGCGTTTGTTTCTGTGGTAAATGCACTTGTTACTATGTATGCTAAATGTGAGAGCTTAGACGACTCTTGTCGAATGTTTGAATTGTCAAGTGACAAGAATGCTATAACTTGGTCCGCCATGATTACTGGCTATGCTCAAAGTGGAAATTCTCGTAAAGCTTTGAAGCTCTTCTCTAAGATGCATCACTCGGGGCTCTACCCGAGTGACTTCACTTTGGTTGGTGTTCTCAATGCGTGTAGTGATGTTGTTGCAGTTGAAGAAGGTAAACAAATGCACAATCTTGTGGTGAAGTTGGGATTTGAGTCTCAGATATACATAATGACGGCTTTGGTTGACATGTATGCAAAATGTGGTTGTATGGAAGATGCTCAAAAGGGATTCAGTTGTTTAAAGGAACCTGATCTTGTTCTTTGGACCTCCATGATCGCTGGTTATGTCCAAAACGGGCACAATGAAGTAGCGTTGAGTTTGTATTGTAAAATGCAGATGGAAGGGATTGTGCCCAATGAGTTGACAATGTCCAGTCTTTTGAAAGGTTGCTCAAGCCTGGCTTCCTTGGATCAGGGGCGGCAAATCCATGCTCATGCTATTAAGTATGGTTTAGGTTCCAAAGTCCCAGTTGGAAGTGCCCTTTCTACTATGTACGCAAAATGTGGATGCTTGCAGGAGGGGAGTCTTGCCTTCAAAAGGATGCCATGGAGAGATGCAGTTTCATGGAATGCAATGATATCTGGACTTTCACAAAATGGATATGGTATGCAAGCCCTACAACTCTTCGAGGAGATGCGACGAGAGGGGACGAAGCCGGATCACGTCACGTTCGTGAATGTACTCTCTGCATGTAGCCACATGGGACTAGTGGAGAAAGGTTGGACATATTTCAGAATGATGTCTGATGAATTTGGTGTAGTTCCTAGAGTAGAGCACTATGCATGCCTGGTCGATGTCTTAGGTAGAGCAGGGAAGGTTACTGAAGCCAAAGAATTCATCGAATCGGCAACGATAGATCACGGTTTGTATCTATGGCGGATTCTATTGAGTGCATGCAGGAACCACCGTAACTACGAATTGGGAGCCTATGCCGGTGAGAAACTGCTGGAGCTGGGATCACCAGAATCATCAGCTTATGTGTTATTATCCAGTATCTACACTGCCTTGGGCAGGGCAGAGGACGTAGAGAGGGTCCGGAGTGTGATGAAAGATCGAGGAGTGAACAAAGAACCTGGCTGTAGTTGGATAGAGCTCAAGAGCCATGTTCATGTGTTTGTTGTTGGGGATGAGATGCATCCGCATATTGGAGAAATACGTGGAGCCATTAAAAGATTAAGCAAGCAAATGAAGGATGAACTTTATGAATCTAGTTGTGATTTTTCTTCTGCAGTTGATATTTGATATTCTAAGATCAAATATAACTTCATTCTTGTGTCATGCAGGAACATTTGAAGCAATTCAAAATTTTGAAGAATACGTAACAACTTCTAGTGAAGCCAAGTTGTTATGTGGATGGATCATCCCATGTGTATAATTATTAATAATTATTAAAAAATTAAATTAGAAACGATTGATTATTTAAATCATCGATTTTTAATTTTTATTATTTAATTTACTTTAATAACCTTTGTTATAAAAATTAATCAATTAATTAATTTTATAAATTAATCACTTTCATAAATCAAAATAAATTTAGTAATTTTTATCTAATATTTTTTCTTCAGTTTCTTTAACGAGTTAGAACAATTTCATTATTCAATTATATTTTACAATCTTCAATTTTTCAATTTTTATTATATTCAGGTTGCGTGAAGATCTTAATTTTAGATCGGGATTTTAAAATATTGATTATTAATATAAGTACTGGTCGGGTCGGTCGTACAGGGCCCGAGCCCAGTCAAAACGACCCATGGGCCGATCGGTCCAATCCTCAAAGATCAG
>JANITX010000002.1:645044-657115 GCA_027564395.1 Erythroxylum ulei
ACAAAACTTTATCTTGAAGTGTGTCGCGCGGCCACCGTCAATGTGATTTGTAAAAGATTGTATGAAGAGGGATGTTCTAAAATTTTTCTTTTACATGGAAGTGATTAGACATTAACTCCACAAGGTTTTGAACAAATTTTAAGAATAGACCAGTACTTAATAGTGACATGGAGAGCAGTTATGGGCTTTTCAGTGACATCGGTAGTTATTGAATTGGAATCTTCCTTAAAAAGTTAGAAGCGGTGGTCTAATCACCTTTAATGACAGCTTTGTACCGTAGCAAGTAACGATCGACACGAGAAGGTAAGGCAAGGCTGGCATGTCTGACCGTTTTTCTTGACTTTTTGTTCTTCCATTACGTCTATTTTTATATCGACAAGTTTTATAATATTTATTCCATGACAGGATTTAGGAATGTTTCCGCGAATGCATGTATGACTGTTTAATCAATAATTTAACTAAGTTGTTGCGGTAGGGAATGAGTATATATAAATATTAGTGCTAACTCATTTTTTTATTTTGCAATTATGAAAACATATTTAAAAAAATTAAGATTGACTGTTCAATCATCATCGTATGATTTGAATCAGAATGTTAATAAAGCACCTCCAGCATCGAAGGAGATTATTATTGAAAAACTTGTAATTAACTTAAAAAATCTTTGTTCCGATCTAAGATTGAGAACTAATATAACGAAGCATCTAATACAGCTCAGTCCAGCGCGACCTCAGCCCAACGCAGGCACAGCCAGCGAACAACAATTAAGCTAGCCAAGTTCGTTGATTATGTGGAATAAAGTTGGTTACACAAAAGACAAAATTATTTATGTACTCAGTATCATTACAGTTGCATATTTACAGCTGTTGTAACTAACTCTAATATAAAATGAATAGCATGCATACGAAAAGGCATGCATGGTTTAGAAAATCCTTCTGCCTCCCTTCTCTTCCCTTCTCCTACCCTCTTCTTACTCTGTTTTACTCTGTTCTCATTTGTTATTATCGTTGCTCTACCATTGGTGCTCTCCTTGAGTCCTTCTTCCCAGGATGACCGAGGGAACTACCACCTGTTATAAAGCTTTAGAAGAATCGATCAATAATCTAGATAAAGATCTACGTGAGATGCAGACTACTGTCCAACAGCATTCCACGACCATGCAGCAACAATCTGAAGAACTTTTGTGCAACAGTAACACCAATGACTGGATCAAGCAAACACTGGAGTCCATGTGTCAATCTTTCACACGATTGGAGAAACAACCATTGGTGCCTAACCCTTCGCTACCACCAGTTCTCGTTCCTGGTTCTTCTTCACAACCAGGCTTGTTACTTACTCCGCTCATGTCGGGTTTCTCAAGTAGCTCTTCTCACCCCCCTCATGCAATGTCTAGGGACATTCCGGAGCATCCACCACGCAAATCGCCACGTTTACACAACCTCGAGATTCCATTGTTTTCAGGCGACGGTGTTGATGAATGGATTTTTCAAATCCAACGTTTCTTCGATTATCATCGCACTCCAAAGAATCAAAAACTCTCTATTGCCTCTTTTTATATGGCCGGACAAGCATTACAGTGGTATAAGTGGCTTCTGACAACGAAACAAGCACTTACCTGGACTAATTTGATGCGACACTTAGTGGTCCATTTTGGCCCTTCTCCATTTATTAATCATGAAGCTCAATTGTTTAAACTGTCACAGGTGACGTCGATCAGCACTTATATGCAAGAGTTCGCATCTTTATCCAACCGAATCAATGGCCTCAGTGCTACTAGTTTACTCAACTGCTTTATCTCAGGTTTAAAGGACGAGATCAAACAGGAGCTTTATATTTTAAAACCTCATGATCTCTAGGAGGCTATTGGGATGGCACGAATGATCGAAGATAAACTTTCTGCTGCTCGGATTTTGCCCTCGCCTCGCCAGCACTTTCCTGCTCCTTCCTCGATTCCAAATGTTATTTCATCTCGTCCATACCTTACCCTACCATCTTCCCAACCTACTAAGCCATTTTCACCAAAAATACCTATTAAGCGTTTAACAACAGCCAAAATAGAAGCTCGTCATGCCAAAGGACTTTGTTTTAATTGTGATGATGAAAAAAATTTTGTTGGCCATCGTTGTCCACACAAATAATTTCACTGTTTAATTGCTGATGATCAAGTTGATTCTTTGTTGAGTGATATCAATACTGCACTCGTTGACACCATTAACCCTGAACCAGTCCTTCCAAGTGAGGATCCACTTCCTACTATATCTTTACACGCATTCGAGGGTCATTTTGTTCCTTCTACACTGCGCCTTTAGGGTATTATCCATGGCCAATCCATTCTTATTTTGGTCGATGGAGGATCGACCCATAATTTCATGCAAGAAAGGGTTGCCCACTATTTGAAACTTCCTATTCAACGCTCCCAGTACATGAATGTTACGATTGGAAACGGTGATAATTTGTCATGTTCTGGGCTCTGTACTCACATACCTATTGAAGTGGATGGCCATTGTTTTATCATCGATTTCTACTTACTTCCATTGTATGGTGCTGACCTTGTCTTAGGTGTACAATGGCTTGCTACCGTGGGACTTGTTCTTTTTTATTATACCAATCTGTGGATGAGACTTGAATAGGATGGCAAACAACTGACTTTATATGGTATCAAACCTGCTGGACTGGCGTCCATGACATTGGGACAGGTTCAGCGATATCATCGTATGCATTCTATTTCCTCTTATTATCATTTGATTGTTAGTTCAACATTGGACACCAACACGGTTCGCGTTGCGGAGGATTTGTCTCCTACCTTTCGTTCGCAACTCTATACTCTGTTACAAGATTTTTTTGCTATTTTTTCTACTCCTCGAGGATTACCACCTTTTCGCCAGATTAAATATCGCATTCCCTTATAGTCTGGTGTTGCCCTTGTAAATGTACGCCCATACAAATACCCTCATTTTCAGAAATCTGAAATTGAGAGACTTGTTCGCGAGATGCTTACTGACGGCATTATTCAACCAAGCAACAGCCCTTATTCATCTCCTGTCCTTTTAGTTAAAAAAAAGGATGGTACATGGAGATTCTGTGTTGATTACCCCGCCTTGAATGCAGTCACAGTATGAGATTGATATCCCATTCCTACTGCAGAGGAACTCTTTGATGAATTACATGGTGCCACAATTTTTTCTAAGCTGGATCTACATGCCAGATACCACCAGTTACGCTTAAATCCGGAGGATCTTCATAAAACGGCCTTTCGAACTTATGATGGACACTTTGAGTTTACTATTTTACCATTTGGATTAATTAATGCACCATCCGCTTATCAATCTGAGATGAACGAGCTCTTTCGCACTGTTTTGGGGAAGTTTGTCCTAATTTTTTTTACGATATTTTAATCTACAGTGCATCAGATATGCTTCATTTATAGCATTTATCTCATGCCTTTCAACTCCTACACCAACATCACTTCTATCTTAAACTAAGTAAATGCGCTTTTGCCTGCTCTTCCTTGATTTATCTAGGTCACGTTATCTCTGCCATGGGCATTTCAATTGATGATAACAAGACTGCGGCTATTTGGGAGTGGCCTTCTACTTCGACTGTCAAGCAATTGCAAGGATTTCTTGGCCTCGCTGGGTACTATAGAAAATTTGTGCATTATGCTACATTGGCTTCTCCTCTTACGAAGCTACTACGAAAGGACGCCTTCATTTGGAATTCTGAAGCAGAGCAGGCCTTTGCAGTTTTGAAGCAAGCATTAATGTCCACCCCTGTCTTGGCACTTCCTAATTTTTCCAAGCCATTACGGTGCAAACGGATGCTTCTGGGACAGGTGTTTGGGTTGTCCTTACTCAAGACAATCACCCGATTGCTTATTATAGCAGACAATTACCTAGGCACATGCTCAAAGCTTTGACTTACGTACGTGAAATGTATGACATTATCTTGGTTGTTAAACGCTGGCGACAGTACCTTTTGGGTACTCACTTCATCATCCAGACTGATCATCAACCCTTAAAAAGCCTCTTGACCCAGACCATTCAAACTCCCGAGCAATAACACTGGCTTTCCAAATTACTGGGTTATGATTTCGACATTGTTTATAAACCTGGTAGTGAAAACGGGCTAGTTGATGCCCTGTCCCAAGTTCCTGAAGGCGTGTTGACGCTCATGCACGTATCTCGACCCATTCATGGCTTCTTGGTAGTCTTAAAACGATTCCTTACTACTCATTCTCCATCTACCACGTTAATGAGAGCCATCGAACAATGTCCAGGGGAGTGTGTTCATTATAAAGTGCAAGATGGTCTTATAATTTTTAAAGACCGCATTTATGTCCCTACAGACTCTGGGTTACAAGAATTAATTTTGCGTGAATTCCATGATTCTATAGTTGGTGGACACGCTGGTATCAAACGCACAGTTGCCCGAATTGCTTCTACTTTTTATTGGTCACATTTACGACGTGATGTTGAGCGTTATGTTCAGGAATGCACCATCTGCCAACAAGTAAAGAATCCTACTAGAGTACCCTTCGGTCTCCTCCAGCCACTACAAATTCCACAACAAATTTGGGAATCTATCTCAATGGATTTTGTGACTCACTTGCCTCCTTCCCAAGGCAAAACGGTGGCATTTGTGGTTGTAGATCGTCTGTCAAAATACACTCACTTCATTGCGCTACCTACAAGCTTTTCAGCTCCAATTTTAGCTGACATTTTTGTCAAGGAAATTTGCAGGCTCCACGGGTTTCCTAAAGATATCATCTCTGACAGGGATCCGCTTTTATGAGTGTATTTTGGAAGGAATTGTTTAAGCTCTAGGGTACCCACCTGTCCACTAGCTCAGCATACCATCCTCAATCAAATGATCAGACTGAGGTTGTTAATAGATGCTTACAAGACTATCTTCGCTGCTTCATAAATGATAATCCAAAGACCTGACTTAAATTCCTTCCTTGGGCTAAATACTACTATAACACCTCTCTGCATTCAGCCATTAATATGACCCCTTTTGAAGCTGTTTACGGGCGCTCCCCTCCTCAGCTCAAGCATTACCTGCAAGGCACTTTGAAGTTTAATTCTGTAGATTCTGTGCTCTCCGAGCATTCTAAGGTTCTTCCACATTTAGTAGCCAACCTCACGCGTGCACAAAATCGCATGAAGCAACATCACGATAAAGGGAGGGTGGACAAACAATTCCACCTAGGTGATTGGGTGATTGTCAAATTGCAGCCCTATCGCCAACTATCAATTATGGGTAACAGATTTAATAAGCTCTCTAAACGATTTTATGGACCATTTGAGATTGTTGATTTTGTGGGTCGTATTGCTCACAAAGTTCGCTTGTCACCGAATGCTCATATTCACAATGTATTCCATGTTTCGTTACTGAAAGAATGCCGAGGAGACCCTAAAGCTCAACAACTTCCTTTACCTGACGACTTTATTGAAGGCTACCTATTGTTAGTTCCTCTTACCATTTTGGGTCAACGACAAATTTTTCAGGGTAATCAGTTGATCTCGCAGGCCCTGGTTTAATGGAAAGGTTAAAAGTCCAGACGATGCTACATGGGAGAATTATGAGGATCTTAAAATCGAATATCTAGGCTTCATCCTTGAGGACAAGGATGTTTTCGGGGATGGAAGTAATGATACAGCTCAGTCCAGAGCGACCTCAGCCCAACCAGTGAAGTAGACGAATCCAAGCTCAAAACGCAGGCACAGCCAGAGAACAACGATTAAGCCAGCCAAGTTTGTTGATTATGTGTATTAGCAGCAGTCCACACCAGCAGACGCAGAACCTCCAGCAGTCCACACCAGCAGACGCAGAACCTCTAGACCAAATTCAAGCAGTCGATATGTCCATGATCACAGCTTCCAGATGTGCAGATCACACCAATCAAGCTAACACAATTTCAGGGATTCCATCAAAGTCAAACACGTGCTAAAACTCAGGAATGTAAAAAGGAAAGACATGATTTTAGGACAAGGTTTAAGCTAACGTATTACTATACAGTTGTATATATATACATTCTCTGTAATCAAATAATGTAGAGCCTTTTGATCCTCCAACCAATCTTTAAATTTTTACATGGTACCAGAGCCCAATATGGACTCATCATCTTCTGGTTTAGCATCTTCAAACACGACTAGAGCCTTGGTCAATTCCAGTCTATTTATTGCAACAACACTTCCACATGCTCAACTTTCTTTCTCGGTGAAATTGAAACCAACAAATTATCTAGCTTGGAAAACACAATTCAAGCCTATAATCAATTGCTATAATCTATCCAATCATATTGATGGAACACCTGCACCCAAACCTTTGATCGAATCAAACACCTCACAAACTCTTGAACCAAATCCTAAATATGTTCAATGGTTCCAGCAAGATCAGTTACTCCTTAGTTGGATTTTGTCATCCTTGACAGAAGAAGTTTTTCCTTATATCACAGGTCTTGAAACCGCTAGTGAGGCTTGGAACGTGTTAGCTGAAGTGTTTGGTGCAGGATGCAGTGCAAGACAAGTGCAACTGCATATGGCATTACAAAATCTCTCACCTGAAGAAAAATCCATGGCCCAATTCCTTAGGGAAGCCAAATCCATATCTGATGAGTTGGCTGTAGCAGGAACTCCAATCAGTACTTCGGAGTTCAATGCAAACATTTTCAGACTTCTTCCCTTTGATTATCACCCAATTGTAGCTGCTCTTAGTGCCAAAAAGTCACAAGTATCGTTCTCTGATTTATCTGGCAAATTGATTTCTCATGAAATATTAATGCAGAACTCAAGGAAGCCAGGACTTATAGTTGCAAACATGACATGGCTGCAAAGCTTCCAGCCCAAACAGACCACTGGTGGATATTACAAGAATAATAACAAAGGCAAAGGAGGAAACTTTAGCAACAAAAATAACAAACGGTGGTTTCCCAATCCATGTCAGATATGTAACCTTAATAATCATCAAGCAAACACCTGCAGGAAGCGCTTTGATCAGAACTATGTTCCACCTACGGCAAATGTGGCTAACGTCAATCAAGCTTCAGGAAAAAATGATTGGTTGGCTGACAGTGCTGCGAGTCATCATATGACTCCTGATTTGGCTATGGTTCAGGTATATCTATTCGTCACATTGGACAATCTTCGTTTATCACTAAAACTCGTTCGTTGCTACTAAAAATAATTCTTCATGTGCCTACTATCACTAATCAACTGTTATCCGTTAATAAAATTGCCAAGGATAACAAGTGCTATTTTGAATTTCATGATTCTCATTTTGTTGTCAAGGATCAGATAACCAAACAAACAATGCTCAAGGGTCCAGCTGACGCAGGTGTTTATAAACTTTCTGGAGTATTCAAGCAACCACATGAATTTGTTGCACAGAAAGTGAGTCTTGCAGATTGGCATGCTAGATTAGGACATGATCAGTTTGCTAAAATATCATCCATTGTTCAACATTTTCATTTACCTTGCTCAATAAAAGAGGTCCCTAAACAAAAGTGTGAATCTTGTTGTTTAGGAAAGCTCGGTAGAATAAACTTACCTCTTACAGGTACTGTGACTCGAAACAAGTTTGATCTTGTTCATGGTGACGTATGGGGTCCTGCTCCACAACATTCTGTTAATGGATACAAGTATTTTTTGATATTGATTGATGATTTTTCACGATTCTCTTGGCTATATCCTTTAAAATGGAAAAGTGATTTCTTCCAAGCAGTTGTTCAATTCAAAGCCATGGTTGAATTACAATTTAATTCTAAAATTAAAGCCTTTCAATCTGATTGGGGTGGTGAATTCAGAAATGTCTCCAACTTTCTCAAAGATTGTGGAATTATTCACAAATTAGCTTGTGCTCACACACATGAGCAAAATGGCACTGCAGAAAGAAAAATCAGACATGTTGTGGACACTGGTTTAGCTTTATTAGCTCATTCGAAAGTTCCTTGATGTTTCTGGTCATATGCCTTTGCAAATGCTATTCATGTTATTAATCGGCTTCCTACTACTATGCTAGGCAATATCTCACCTTTTGAAAAATTATTTGATGATGTGCCTGACTATACTACATTGAGAATTTTTGGTAGCAGGATTTATCCTTTACTAAGGCCATATCACTTGCACAAATTCTCCTTCAGGTCTACACCTTGTGTATTTCTTGGCAAATCTCCTGATCACTGGGGTTATATTTGCTTTGATCCTAGTCACAACAAAACATATATTTACAGGCATGTTCAATTTGATGAAAACAGGTTTTTGTATCACGAGGCTGCCACACAACAACCATCCACATTCGAGCCTGCTGCAGTCACGAACACTTGGCTAACTATCTCTCCACAGTCACCACTTCAACCTCCGAAGCCAGCTGTCCAACTTATCGTGTTGCCATCTTTGGCTACGTCCAGCTATCCTTTGGATGTTCCACCTGCCACGTCTAGTCCTGCTTTGTCACCTTCAGCAGGAATGTCATCAGAATCCGTGCCAACCATTGCTGCCCCTGACCTGCAAGTTGCACTATCACCGCAACATAAGCCCCTACGAACTCATCCCATGGTCCTCCGCCCTCACCCGAAAAAGAAAATATTAAATTCATCAGTTCTGGCTAGCACAAATTCTATCACAAACTTTGTTGAGCCTACGTCTTTTACACAAGCTGTGAAATACCAATGCTGGCGGCAGGCTATGAGTAGTGAAATTTCTGCTCTTTTAAAGCATCGAACTTGGGAATTAGTTCCCAAACTAGCAGTTACAAATGTGGTGGGCAACAAATGGGTATATCGTATCAAACGTAATACTGATGGAACAGTGGAGAGATTGAAAGCTAGGCTTGTTGCAAAAGGCTTCACTCAGCAAGAAGGCCTCGACTATTCAGCAACTTTTTCACCCGTAATCAAGCCAACTACCATCAGGTTAATTCTTTCTCTTGCTGTTTCCAACGGATGGTCTCTTCGACAATTGGATATTTGGAATGTTTTTCTGAATGGTAATCTTGAGGAAACAGTCTACATGTCACAGCCACAAGGCTTTGTCAATCTTAGTTGCCCTAATCATGTTTGCAGGCTTAGAAAATCCCTATATGGTCTCAAGCAAGCTCCACGAGCATGGTACACCCGTTTGTCTCAATTTCTGGTGCAACAAGGCTTCAAGACATCCAATACTGATACCTCGTTGTTCATTTTACATAAAGGCCGTCACGTCCTTTATCTTCTTCTCTATGTAGATGATATCATCTTGACAGGAAGCAGCAATGACTTGCTCAAATCTTTCACTCATGTTTTGTCCACCGAATTTGAGCTGCGTGATCTAGGACCTCTAACATATTTCTTGGGCATTGAAATCAAGCAACATGGTAATGGCATTTTTTTATCTCAACAGAAATATCTTCAGGACTTGCTTAAAGTCACACATATGGATGGTGCCAAGCCAGTTAAAACTCCATTGCCCACCTCTTTTCAACTTGGTGCTACTGATGGCGAGCCCCTATCTGATCCTTATATCTACAGAAGAACCATTAGTGCATTGCAATATGCTTGCCTTACGCGACTAGATTTATCTTTTGCAGTCAATCGACTTAGCCAATTTATGTTCTGTCCAACTGATGTTCATTGGCAACATTGCAAGCGAGTGTTGAGGTATGTCAAAGACACCATTGCCCAAGGACTTTTAATTGTTCCTAGTTCTACCTCCACGCTCCAACTATTCACTGATGTCGATTGGGCTGGAGATCAAACCGATAGAAGATCAACAGGTGGTTTTGCTGCCTTTTTAGGCAAAAATCTGGTGGCTTGGTCGTCCAAGAAACAGCCCACGGTTGCTAGATCATCTACAGAGGCTGAGTATCGGGCCGTGGCTAATGCGGCTGCTGAGTATCTATGGCTAAAGTCTCTTCTAACTGAATTGGGACAATTATTACACTCTCCTACAACTATCTGGTGTGACAATATGGGTGCTGCCTATCTGGCCCATAATCCTGCCTTCAAGGCTCGTACCAAGCACATCGAATGTAACTATCATTTTGTGCGGGAGCAATGTAACACTGGTCACTTGCGCGTCTGTCATGTCTCCACTCATGACCAACTTGCAGACATTTTCACCAAGTCTCTTTCAAGCACTCGTTTTGCTGACCTTAAAGCCAAGCTACGAGTTCTCACCGATACCTCTAGCTTGAGGGGAGGTGTTAGCAGCAGTCCACACCAGCAGACGCAGAACCTCCAGCAGTCCACACCAGCAGACGCAGAACCTCCAGACCAAATTCAAGTAGTCGATATGTCCATGATCACAGCCTCCAGATGTGCAGATCACACCAATCAAGCTAGCACAATTTCAGGGATTCCATCAAAGTCAAACACATGCTAAAACTCAGGAATGTAAAAAGGAAAGACATGATTTCAGGACAAGGTTTAAGCTAACGTATTACTATACAGTTGTGTATATATACATTCTCTGTAATCAAATAATGTAGAGCTATTTGATCCTCCAACCAATCTTCAAATTTTTACAATGTGGAATAAAGTTGGTTACACAAGAGACAAAATTAGTTATGTACTCGATATCATTACAGCTGCATATTTACAGTTGTTGTAACTAACTCTAATATAAAATGAATAGCGTGCGTACAAAAAGGCATGCATGGTTTAGCAAATCATTCTTCCTCCCTTCTCTTCTCGTCTCCTACCCTCTTCTTACTCTGTTTTACTCTATTCTCATTTGTTATTATCGGTGCTCTACCAGTATCTTTTTGAAAAACGAGATCAGGTGCGTAGAGCTTATTTATTAAAAGGTACTTATTAACTTCGAAATTATAACTTTACTCAAACCATGGATGGAGATCGTAAGCAAAGATTTATTATATCATGGTTTGTGATTTCAAGGATTGGTTAGAATATAGTGTTGAAAAAGATGTTGCATATTGTTTATATTGCCTATATTTTATTTAGACCCTCCTATTTTAAATTGCTGACTCCGTCACTACTTGCACAACATCCACAAACGATGTTTTATTAAATGGACAAACAAATTAAACAAGGATCTCAACTTTGAGAGCTGTGCCTGTGATCTTTACGATTGGCTGGGCTTGAAAGAGGTAGTAATTTTGCTAGTATAGGCTTAAGCAAACACGACTTCTTAGAAATTCCATGCAAATCAAACATAAGGTATAATGCTTTTCTTATGTTTTAAAGAGCACTTTAAATCCTAGCTAATGTTGGATTTGCTATAAAGAGGGATGTTCTACTTCAGAACCTATAATAAGTCAGAGCACCAATTTAGAGATATAACCATGGGACTTCCTAAACCAAATTTTCTAACGCTAATCTAAAGTCAATGTTTTTATGTCTTCTTAAGAGATTAATGAAATATTACGAGAAAAGATAACCAAACTTACACATGATTTTAGTTAACGTAAAGAAAATTTGTGACAAGATACGTAAAGAAATTATATAGAAGTATTTAGAAATTAAGAGAGTTTTTATGACCTATATAAAAGTTATTATGTATGTATGTATGTATGTATGTATGTATATAAGTGTTAATATTAGAATAAGCATAATAGAAGGAGATCACTAGCATTTCTTTATCGACTTTGAATAACACCAAAGTTCCTCGTTAAGCTTTTCTTTTTGGCAACAGTGATATGAAACAAAAGAAAAAGTGTCACAATTAAGTTAAAACTGCAGAGAGAGATATGGTAAAGTCGAAGGCAATGAAGTGAGTTTTGTATTGTACCGGTTAGTTGCAACTAAAAGGTAATGATACGAAATTATGGGCTCGTTTGGTGGCCAACCAATAAGTTAAATAACTGTTTAACTTTTCAAACAATTATAAAAGATGTTTGGATTTTTATCTTTTTCAATAGCTTATTTAACGTAAGCAACTATTGATGAAAATGCTCCTATCAGCTAAAATGTTAAGTATTAAATGTCAAATTTACCCTTTATGTATTTATAGGTTAGAAACATTTGTAAATTTTTTGTAAAATTTAATTTTTATTCTATTTTTATTATTGTCAAAATTTTAATTTTGTAAAAATAAATATTTAATGGCTACCTTATAAATATTTTAAGTCATATCTTT
>JANITX010000002.1:667060-679716 GCA_027564395.1 Erythroxylum ulei
TGAAGTAGAAGTATTGAGTGTTATGCATTAGTTATTACTTATAATAGCAATGTTCAAGATTAACGTTTAATAACATATAATTAAAGTAGTTTTTTTTCCTTTTCTTATTTTTTTTACTCAAGAATAAATATAGTAAATACTAGTAAATTTATTATTATTAACATCATCTTAAATTATATCTAAATATATGATAGGCTTTTTTAGTATTTCAACCTTTCATGTTCAGGTTTAAACCTGAACATATAAATTAGGTTCCATTCGATTAATCTGCTATAGGTGCGGTTAACTTAGAATCACAAGTTAGAAACCTGAACTTGAATCATGAACCATAAATTTAATTTTTTAGGTTCGATTAACCCTATTTATAGGTTCAATTTATGCAATTCTGATCCAATTCACAAGTTCGTAGATTTTCTTAAACACTCCCGAACTCAATTACACGGGACTCGAAACCTATAGCGCAGATAAGTGCGCGACATGTCGTTTCTTATCAATAACACACCACCCGCCAAATTTTATAGGAATTTTCTGAAAAGAATTACGATTATAAAACTTCTTCGTTGCGAAACTGCCCAAAGTGTAAACGCTGAGCTCAACAGCTGCAGCCGTCTCCTTCTCTTCGTTATCGTCCTCTGGTTCCACTCTTTCGCATTTCTTTGTTTGATTTTCGTTTTGATTTGATGGTTTGTTCCGATTCAGAATACGGAAACGAATCGGATCTCCGATCCTTCTCGGACGAGTCCGGCATTGTACCGTTCTTCAACAACCCCCCACTCTGTCCTAGATACCTAAAAGAAAAAGAAATCTTACCTTTCATTTACTCTTAGTTGATGACAGCTTGGTAATTAATGGCCTTGTTCGGGGGTATTTTTGGGTTAGGATGCCACAATGGGTGGTTCTAAGTGCGGCGTCCGTGAGACGCTGGACTGGCCGGACCCTACAGTGTACATTCTGTTTCCTTTTACTATAGAACTTAAATTCAGTTGTATGGTTCTTTTACATAGTTTCTCAAAGGTTAGCTTACTGAATATTCATTTATTCATAATGAGTTGAACAGCTAGTACGGAGGTTTGTTCTGGGTCTCTGATGAAATGCTATGGAACAGTGTTTGTATACATATTGAAACAAAGAAAATTCTTAAGCTACGGTAGGTTTGTTTGAAAGATGCTCGAGTTTCTGTATCTGATATCTGTGAGTTCATATCAAGTTCTGGTTCTGGTTAACGCATTGTTGACTGTTATTGTTTTGTAGCTTCAAAAGCCTATGAATATATACGAATGATTTTGGTAAGTGAAAGGTGAATCTGTTGTTTCTACTAATCACCTTTACTCCAAAAGAAGCAATTCTTGCTATGTGATATGCTCTTTAGCTTGTTTCGTGGGACATAAGATGTTTAAAAGTCTGCAATGTAAGGTTTCTTGCTGCTTCTTGGTTCAGTATGTATGTTTCGACCGCAGAAATTGGAAAATGCATGGTCATGGTGAACTTGCAAACTTTGCTTGACTAATCATTAGTTGGTTTCGCTGATTATGGTGGTATGATGAGGTTTTAAACGTATAAGAATGTTTCCTCTTCATAGGAAA
Source organism: Erythroxylum ulei (assembly GCA_027564395.1). Classification (NCBI taxonomy): domain Eukaryota; kingdom Viridiplantae; phylum Streptophyta; class Magnoliopsida; order Malpighiales; family Erythroxylaceae; genus Erythroxylum; species Erythroxylum ulei. Next base: position 668,644 of record JANITX010000002.1, read on the forward strand.
AAAAGGTAGTTTACCATCTTGTTTTTTTCATTCAAGAAAGGTGATTGGGAAATTTACATGAACGGTGGTCATCACAATTCCATATTGAAAAGGAGAAGAGAATTACTGATCACATCTAGTATATGATTTTTTAATCCCTAATTAGAGTTGCTGTAGATATATTATAGATTAGGGATCTTACAAAGACATCTCTCCAACTTAATAGAGTGATCCAATGTCCACCTACGTCACTTCATTATTCTAGTTGGTCCTGCAGTCATCGTTCCATCCATGATTGGGAAACAGATCCTTGCCATATAACTTCAAAATCATGTTTGTCCACTTCGAAGGTCCCAACTTTCTTGTATCTGTGGCACTATCATAAGGGTTGCTGAACTTGCCTGTGGAGCCATTTTCTACTTGGGAGATTGTTATTTCTTACCCAGCAGCGGTTCTTTGATCCTAGATTCGGATGTATGTTGGTTGTTCAAGTTGTTGAGGCTGAAATTGTGGTCCATGCTTGCTCCCATAGGTAAAATCTGCCTTGTGGAGATGTCATTACAAACTTAAGATTTGTAAACTAGAGCATTCATTGAATCAGAAACATAAGATAGTCCACAAATTTCTTGGTGGATGAGAATTTAACACATATGAACTGGAAGATTGCATGAAGTGATGAAACTTCTTGGAAATAATATTTTCTCACAGCCACTCTTTAGCTTTTGTTTCTTTGTGTTTCTTCCTGAATCAGTAGAGAGGCTTTACTTGCCTCTAATTAGTGGTCCAAATTAGTAGAACTTGTCGTTATGTATTTTTGAGTAAAGGGGTTTGATTAGATCAAACGGTAAGAAAAAACAGAAACTAACGAGTGAACATAGTCTCTCTTCACCAGATTTGATCGAATTGAAGTATTTATGTTTTGTTGATACTCTCCACAAGCCCTTTAATGTATAAATCATTGGACTTCTTGTCACGTTGAAGACCTCAGAAATATCTGGGCCTGAACAGGCTCGAAAGCTGAGGTTTTATCTCTTCTACAGAGTCGGTCTCATTCCTTCTCCACCTCCCGTCAGTACTTCCAGTCCACGTCATGAACCTGTATCCAAACCATCCAATCAGATTTCACCCATTTCATTCATTATCCTACGCATATCTCTTCTCCAATTCCAAGCCACACACACATACATTCTCACCCTCAAAAAACCCAAACCCATCGCCTTTTAAAGCCACTCCTTGCATCTCATTATCTCTTTGTCAACCAGAAGAACACATTACCATAAACGTTTAAGCAATGGCCACTGTAACCTCTGCAGCTGTTACCATCCCATCTTTCACTGGTCTTAAGACAAACACCTTATCATCAACCAAGGTGAGTGCCACCGTCAAAGTACCGGCAACACCCATCTCCAGGTTCGGCGTCAGAGCTTCAATGAAGGAAGTTGGTGTAGCCGTTGTGGCCGCTGCAGCAAGCACAATGCTTGCCTCCAATGCCATGGCCATTGAAATCCTGCTCGGAGGTGATGATGGGTCGTTGGCTTTTGTTCCAAGCAACTTCTCTGTCCCTTCCGGTGAGAAGATTGTGTTCAAGAACAACGCTGGTTTCCCACACAACGTTGTCTTCGACGAGGACGAGGTCCCAAGTGGTGTTGATGTTTCGAAAATCTCCATGAGTGATGAGGACCTCCTCAATGCTCCTGGTGAGACGTATGCTATTACCTTGACTGAGAAGGGTGATTACACTTTCTATTGCTCACCTCACCAAGGAGCTGGTATGGTGGGTAAGGTTACCGTTAATTAAGTCTCATCTCATGTGGTCACTCCCTTTTTTCTGGCAAATAATCTTTAGTTATATCCATTTGAGTATGGTCTTTGAGAGCATGTATTTGATGAACCAAAATGTTCAGTTGGCTTTCTAGTCTTGATTGGATTATTCTAATCGTGTAATTTAGGGGATAAATCAACATCAGTGAAAGTTTAATATGTGAAGTTTGGAGAGATTCACTAGTTTGTAGTGCTACTCCTAACAAATCTCGGGGTAGATTGTAATTTGTAATCAATGTAGAAGGATCAAAGTGAAGAATGTAGAAGACATAGCCTAATTGATGTTGGAAAATCATTAGAATTCCATGACAAGGAACGGAATGTATTAAAAACACTGGAAAGAAAGAAGAAAGAACCAAATAATATCTACTTCCTTCCTTTACTAATAGCCAGTAGTGACCAAATAGTACAAACTCCATAGCCATAAGATAGTCCCACTTAAGGCCCTGGGATCTACTGTTTCTGATGGCACTTGACGAGCTTATCGCCTAAATTTATCGCAGCAAAATGGAAAGTTACAGGTCCTATCTACTTCCAATGATCTCTCCAATCACGAGTAGATATTACCAAGAGGTCTTAACATGATTGGGCATCAACGTAGTTACTATCATCGATCCTCTGACTTGAAACAGGTGGAGCTACCCTTATCATGAGGCTTTGAATGAAGGCAAGACTCTATACAAGAAACCAGCAATGGAGGGTACAGTCAATCGTATATAATTTCACCGGAACTTAAAAGCTCAACCAAAATCTAAAACCTCTTACCGATACAAGCGCAGTGCACAATATACTGAAACCAGGGAAATCGAACGGTGATTCTTCAGATAAGAACAAAGCTGTGAAAAGATTGAAGGTTCATTAGGTTTTGCTTTGCTTGACCGTAACTTCTATGTTAGTGCCTATTCTCACCTGATAAAGGGGTGAAGGCCAATGGAGAAATAACGTTGGCAATGGAGCAAATTCCTGAGATGCATCCTTGAGCCTTTCCCTGTAAAATAAAAATAAAAACACTAATATTTTAAAAATCAAACCGAAACTATTAAACAAATAATTTTTTTAAAATAGGATTAAAGACAAAAGACTATTTTTGTCAAAGAACTTGAAATTTAATTAAATAATAAAATTATTAAATAAAAACTAGCTATTTTATTCTAATTTATAAAAATCGACTAGTTAATTAATAAATTAATCGGTTTTTAATAACAAAGGTCATTAATGAAATTGAACCGAAAAATTGACTATTTTAAATTTTTATAATTAAACCGATCGAACTCATTTGTTTTTTTTAATCATTGATCTAAATCGTTAAAGTTCTTGAAAATTTTAGATAAATTTAAGTGAATATACATGATTCTTAGAATGATTTCTTTAATTACTAGTTATACATGCTATTTACAATTTAATTATTAGTGTAACAAGTGCTATTTTAATAGCACCTGACTCTTTCTCAAGTATAAAATGAGAGATTTCGATCTCATTCGACAAGTTTAGCCTGAGATTAACGGGTCAGGTTTGAGTTGATTAAGCCTCCAACCAGGCCCTATTGGTAGTAAACAAATGACATCATTTTTTAAAACATTTTGAAAAATTAAGAAGTTAAAGCTGGCCGACCTAACTCATCTCTTGGGCCCACCCTGGCCGGCTCATTCCTATCCCTAATTTGAAGACCAACAATACCTTAGAAGGCTCAGGAAACTTCAGCATTCAAGGCAAATTGAGTGCATTGCATATTATCTAGAGAATTTGAGTTCACTATCCTGATTTTAGAAATTACCTGCTCAGAGGAGCCAACTTGCTTAGATACAATGCTCCGCATCTGCATATATCATTTATGAAGTTTTAATTCAACAATCAGCGACGAAATTTCTCAGAAGAGACGAATGAGGAACTCACACATGGTTGTGCGAAAACATAGCAAATGGAGAGCATAGCAGAAGCATAAGGAACCTGTCAGGATTTATATGTTAGCATTCATCATCAACAGCCTAGTAAATTCGAATTTCTAGCAAAACGATATTGGTTTAAGCTGAACTGACTTAACAAAACTATATTTAAACTTGAAGTTCAATCAACTCAGAACCAAAACGAAATGGACTTACCCAGAAGGACCAGGCGATACCGTAAAGAAACATCTGCATCGAATCGCAAAACACACAAGTAAATAACCAGTAGCAACCCTATGAACACAGTAGGGAGAAAGGTGCTTACGTGAGTGCATTCAAAGAAAAGCCCTATTGAAAGAAGCTTCCCTTCTCCCAAAAGGGGAACCAACATCGGCATCAAGATTAGCTGTAGTATTTCAGATGAAGAAAAACAGGTTCATACCCATTATTAATAGTGCCAAAAGCAGTAGGAAAAATTGTAACGAAAGCTGAAACAAACCAGGAAAAAGAAAATGTTGTACCTGGGAAATAGTTCCAGCAATCCCACTAATTACCATTAGATCAGCAAATTGATCCTTGTTAAAGTGAAACTGCGCCTTTAAGTAATACTGCAACCAAGAAGAAGCAACGATTAAAGTTCTAATCCTGCTAAGCCCTTACGTTCTTAAATTAGATAAGTACCAACAATGTCGAATGAAGGCCAACTTGTGCGAAACTGGTGAAAAATGCAACAATGGCAGCTTGTGAAAATGTCAGACTGCAAAAGATAAAAGAAGTGTCGTTAATTTCTTGAGGCTTGATCTGAGTTCGACTCGGGATTCGTAGTAAAAATAAAATTCTAACCTGCTCTTGAGCAAGCAGAGCATGTCATCTAAGGAAGGAATCGGTTTAAAAGTTTGCATACTCTTCTGAGTCAAGCAACAATCACTTGCTTTTTCACAAGTTGATTCAATCTTCCCCTTTCCCTTTGAAAGAATCGGTACTGAAAGATCGTTGTCAATCATGGAATCTGGTAGGAAAATCTTCATGTACACGATTGCTATAACCCCCACTGTAGTAGAAACCTGAAGACAAATAAAACTGTATCGCTGAAATGAAAATACACACACACACGCACAAAATCTCGAGCATAGAGATAGAAAGACCTGGAAAGTTAAAGCAGTGGAGAGGAAACGAGTGGAGAGGTTTCCACAAACAAAAGCACAGGAACCAATCCCTGTAAGGATTCCAAACGCCGAGGCTCGTCGGCCCTCGGGAACATTGTCAGCCTGAAAATTTGAAAATCATTGTTCAAAACCAAAACCAAAGAGCTTTCTTGGCCGTTTAGAATGGAATTTTGTGAAGAACAAGAAGAAGAAGAAATTACCACATAGGCAAGTGCAAGGCACTGGACACTTCCTTCACAAACCATGGCGGTGAGAATCTTAAGAACATAGTATGCATAGAAAAAGTTCCTAGTCCTGCTGTATGCCAATATTGCTGTATGCCAAGATTCAATTCACAAGTGAAATTAGATCAGTGAAATGGTATTGACATCGTAATCCATAGTAATCCATAATCGCAGCATAAGCCGTAACCCATAATTCAAAACCTTGTTTGTCATTAACGAGCAAAAGTTTGCTTCATTTCAGGTCTTCCAGGTCAGGACTGGACCAGGTTCTGATTCTGATATCTCATTTAAGGGGAACCCATCTTCTTTTACTACTTTTCCAACTTTTTTCATGTGGCCTATGGCTTTTTACACTGACTTATCTTTAAGAACTCGATCATTGACATTAACCAATGCTTAGAACATTATTAATAATTTTAATAGAATTCCTAATCTAGTAATCAATTTTTACTATAATATTAAAGCATGGTCAAGAGAATGTGATTTTAACCTTTTCTTGGTCTTAAATAACCGATAAGAACTGTCAAGAACTTGAAAAAACCAATTCACTGGTTGGGTCTTTCACCTGATGGAATTACAGAAAGACACAATGGGACAGTAAGCAAAGCTTTCCTTCCATACTTGTCTGAAAGATATCCTACCAAAGGCATCATTACCAATGTTCCAAGCCCTGTGATCTGCACAAATTCCTTAGTACGTTGATGATAAATTCAAGGTAAAAAGTTCCATAATCCCACATACTTGCACGACATGAACTCCCACAGACCACGAAACTATGATTAGTCGGATCAAAGCAAACACAGTAAGTAATCCAGTTTCAAGATTAAGTACAAAAGCAGCGACTTTTCAACTAATAAGCGGGAAATTTTACGAGGGTAGGCCATGGATGGCTACTTTGGTCAATGGTTTAGTTAAAAAACATAGCAACCGGTAAAAGTCATAGTCATAAAGGCTTGAAGAGATTCGAAGTTCTGCATAAAATGTCAAGGTGGGTCCAATCATTTAGACATTTACTTTTGTAACAGGGAAGTTCCTGAGGTGTGCAGTTTCATAGTGAAAGGGAAGCTTCCTTTTGGAAGAACAAGAAGATTCTTCAGTACGGTTAAAACTCGGAAATGATCTACAGATTTTGTGTTTCGAAGTAGACAAGACAGTACAACAGATTTAGTGACCGTTACTACGTAGCCACTTGAAACTCAATGTACAAGAAGGAAGGAAACTGTCCCTGGAGGAAATTTCAGTAAATTTTACACCTTCTCCCTCTTCCTGATAGAGAAACGACAATTTTGTGTGGTTCTTTCATGAGCAAAAAGATGACAAAAAGCTTGACATTAATGAATTTATGCAGATGAAAGTTATCAGATAAAGAAACAGAGCAGGTTATTTCATGTACCGTTACTTGCAACCCCGAGAGATAGATAGCAAGAGAGCACTGAGCTTCTTCAGGACAAAGTGCAGAGAGAGTAACGTCAGTCATGGCAGGAATCACCATGTTCGTTGAGAAACCAGAGAGGAAAACAGTCAAGAAGAGATGGCTCAACGTGGGAAGTTCTTCCATATTCGTTTGAAAATGAAGAACAGAACAGAAGAGCAGTTGAAAGATGCAAAGAGAGTGAAGTTGGTAGTGCTTAGACTAGTAGATATCTACGCATTTTGATCCGATTCTAGCAATCGGAACTGTTTACCATGTCAATTTCACTTGTGTAAATATAGTCTTAGTGAGTTCATGTATATGACACAAACCACGATCTCGTTACTGTACTTTTCAATAAGTTGGCTACCTTATGGACCAACTTTACTTCCAATTCTCTCCTGTTTTTAACCATTGAAGGTAGTGTGACGAAAGTGAATGTGACATGACAGGACATGCACACGCTATGAAGTTGAAGAAGGCTATAATGGGTTGGAAATTCAAGTGCATTTGTAAAATTCTTCATAGTTGAGTATATAACCTATGTGGGTATGTATGAATGAGTTCTGCCACTGGAAAAATAAAGAAAAGGTAAGGTTCTCAAGAGGGTTTAACCCGATTCAACTCGAAATTAAAAACAAGTTCAAGCGGACTAAAATTCAGGTTCGAAAACTAGGTCTGATCCGAGTCATTGTCAACTTTCTTTCAAAGGAAAAGAGTTTTCTATTAGAGCTTTCAGTCTCTTTTGGGTTGGATTGGGCTTTTATTACTTTCTAAGCTAAGAAGACTTCAAAACTCGAAGTTCACTCCAACCCGGAAAGAGTGGAAGAGTGGGTGCGACTTCTCGGTTGTCAGTTTCTCCACAGCGCACATACATACAAAACCCTTGATTATTGAAACCGCTAGAAACTTCATTCGATTATAATCTCATAGAAAAGCTTGGAAACGATGAAACAAAAGCTTCAAGATTTACTGTATCAGTAAGTTTCATATCTGAACAAAGAACAGAAACTAAAGGTTTAGTTCAACTCTGCTTTGTTAATGCATGATCATAAGTTCATCAGAAGCAACAAGTAATCTTTCGACGTGAAGTTAGTATTAGTCTAGCACCGATACCAAACCAAGACAATGAACAAGAACGCAAAAATCTGAGACAAAGGATCGAAGGGATTGTGGTTTTAAAGAACATTACCGCTTGTTGGAAACCAGTTAAGTAAATGGCTAACGAGCATTGGTCTCTTCCAGGACAAATGGCTGCCATTGTAACGTCGGTGATTGCAGGAATCACCATGAAGATGGAGAAGTTGTGGAGGAAGGATGTGAAGAAGAGCTGGTTTAAACCTGACAATTTCTTCTCCATATCTAGAGGTTGAAGCAAGAAAATGAGTTTGGTCAAGTGGTTGCATACTACTCTTTATACCCGCAATTTGACACTTTTGGTTGATGAATAGTATATACAAGTAAAAGAGTACACCTGGGCCCATATAGTTCCATTAAAAGTTGACGTGTAAGCTCCATGGAGCCACAAATGAACTGTATTATACAATTTGTATATTAGGATATTAAAGTTTCAGCTTCCTGAAGTCCTGTTCTTTTGATCTTTTCAGTTCTTGTTTTTGATCTAATCATCGGAATCTAAATTGTAAGGAAGTAGTAACAAAAAGGGCACAGTTCGTTTTCATAGGTAAAAAATTAGGATAGAAGTCTGAGCTGTGATTTGTTTATCCCATGCTTTGCTTGTAAGCTTGAGCAACAAAACTGTAGCCTTCCATGAGAAATCAGTCACATGGGTCCACTCAGGGCGCGTGCATAGTGTTATTACGCAAGGAAGCGTACAAGTCTGAGACTTTGTGGAGATTACACAAATACATTTTCGACATATTGTCCGAATTTGGCTGTTTCTGAATTATTAGGAATTACGTTACAGGTTCTCTGGTGAGTTACTTGTAGACAACGGCCACATTTTTGGCAAACTTTGATAAACTTTAAAGGAAATTTATCTAAAAGTTTCAGGTTTTAATGTTTTATGCATTTCCTAGTAAAGCTGACAATAGAACAAGTGAAAGAAGTAAGGTTTGGTTGCGTGATCCGATGGTCCCTGTCTTGCCCTGAGGGGTCATGTTCCAACCTTTCCAGGGACCATGGAGGGCTTGTATACGGAGACTTCCAGGAAAAAACTTGTACAAGGCCAAGATAAGTTTGCATACTGAAATCGTGCGAGCCTAATTTGAGAGAAACTTCGCAGCAGAGTTTGTTTTAACGAGGAATTGTAAGGATTCAATCGATTGAAGAACAACGATGGCATACTCTTGAGTATGTGTTGCAATAACTTTTAACACTGAAACCAACCAACCGAAGACAGACGACAAAGAAACTCTTCTGTACGACAATGCTTCATTTGTTGGAAACTACTCGAACCATTTATGAGTATTTGTGATCTTGCTGATTTTAGTGCTTGTGTTCTTCTTCTTGAAAAAGGTGTGGTGCAGAAAATGCACGGAAGGGCCCTGTCTTTGGGACTGCTTTGTTTTTTCGTGAAGGAAAGAGCGAAATCAGCCTTTGGAAAAGGAAGCTTCCATGTTGTTGCCAATTGGCCTAATCATATTTCCACGCTCCTAAAGCAAGTACTGGTACTATTTTATCATTTATTAATAAAAATATTTATTTTATAAAATAAATATTTGTTATTTACAGTAATAATAATAATTAACTACTAACTCATTGACTGACAATTACCAAACGTTGGTCTCGTTTAGTTACCTACCAATAATCTATTTTTTAGCTTAATGGTTGTTTTCAGCTGCTTGACTTTTTAAACAATTAATAAAGTTATTTAGAGGACAGCTCTTTCATCGGTTGATTGAAGATAAACAATTAAAGATGAAAACGTTCCTATATAGGAGCATTTTCATCTGATAACCAAAATTTTAACCATCAAAAGCTCAGTTGTACCATTTAAATTCTATTACTAAGTGGTGTAATATTTTGCTATTTAAATGGTATTCTTGATTAAGTTACAATTAAGTACCACACGTGTCATATTTTTGTTAGTTCTAATATAAAATAATTTCTAGTAAGTTGGACAGCCTAGTTAAGGTTCCTAGATACCTACGTTTTAGGAACATTATTTCTTCTTAGAATTGTTTTAAATAGTTATAAGTTAAAAATAAAATGTTGACCTTAAACGAAAATAAAAATAAAAAGAGTTGTATAAATTTTTCATAGATGATGAAACAGTACAAGTAAACATGACTTCTTTAAAATCTAAATTCTTATAAGAATATTCAATAAAATATTAAGATATATAATATTCATATCCTTATTTTTTTTAAGTAATGTCCTCGTAAGTTATTTTTATATATAAACAGGTAATACTAAATAACTAATTTTACCAAACATATCTAACAAATAGCTAATGTAATCAGCTAACAGCTAATGCAATCAGCTGATTGTCAAATAGGACTTTTTTCTTTCCCTGGTTAGAATTAAGAAATAGTTAACAAACTCCAACATTGATTAGCAATGTCAACAATAACAATATTCAGTATGAATCATGTTGAAACACGTAATCTAAAAAAGCCTAGTAGTGTATTGTCTTATCCCTAATTAATAAAGAGGTTGTTTTTAAATAACTCACCATATAACAAATGTACGTAATTTATAAATTTTTATATTATTCAATATATAAAAAGTAATAATAAATATCATAAAATATAAATTTTCTAACAAATTTAAATGAACTAGATTGCAATTTTTTAATAATAAAATGGATGAATACATTTCAAAGTACCTAATTAATCATTAAAATAAATAAAAAAATTGATTTAGATGATTATTAAAAATTAAATGCAAAATTTAAATTGTGATTTATTATTTTATTATTATTTGGACTAACCATGATTTGGATGAGTCGTTTAAACTTCGAAATGGATTGAACTAAATAAATTTTGTTATTTTTAACTTTACCTGAACTAAATAAGAACATATATTACCTTTAAATGGTAGTGCATATAATTAATTATATATCCCAAATCTCGCATATCAATATAAATCTATATTGGGTGTATATCAATATGAGAAAGAAGTATCTTTGTAATTTATCTAATTATATTACGCAGTGCTATGTTAAAAGAAATAAGTACACCTAATTAATAACTAACTAAAAGACGAAAATCCAGCAAATCCAACATCCTCACCAGCTAATAGAATCTAGACAAAGCCCTCAATAAGAAATTCTTACACCGAGTATTGTAAGATTATTGTCTGTGCAGCACACAAGAGATTTCGGGCATGGGGAGCACGTGACCAAAAGTTAACAAAGATTCGTTTCAAGCAACCAAACATACACCTGGGGCTGAGCGCTGCGTTGGAGGTGTGTCGCCACTTAATAAGAAATTCTTTTAATCAAAAAATAATTATAAGTAGCAGAACAGATCTGAACACTGCGAAATAAAATAAAGAGCTGCTTATGGGATATTATTATTTTATGCAATTTGGTACTATTTGTATTTTTATCTTTAAAAAATAAAAATTATTTAATTATTAATATAATTATATTTTTATCACCAATAGTAATTACATATATTTAT
>JANITX010000002.1:686581-698858 GCA_027564395.1 Erythroxylum ulei
GAAATGAGAGGAAAGCAGTGGACAGAGATTATTTCTTGGGAGCCCAGAGCCATCGTTTATCATAATTTCTTGGTCAGTTTTTCTTCCTCTTTTTTTTTTTTTTTTGTGGCTTGACATGTTTGGTTCTGCATTCATTTTCACCGAACATAATTTGGATTGGCCAATTGGATTTGTTGATGTTAATTGCTGTATAGAATTTTGTTACAATGCAAGGAAATGCTTTGCCTTGAGCAATACAAGGTAGAAGTGCCAATCAAATAATCTTGTGAACAGATTGCAAATGAATCCTCTAATGGATTCTGATGCTTCACCTTCATCTAGCTGGTGGTATAAATTCTTATAACTAGATCCTGGTTTGTGTATTTTGCATGGATATTCATCATATCAGGATCTCATTGTTGCATACTTGAATTGTGAATTGATGATCTTCATATTTGTATTTGTGAGGCTCTTCTTTCCAAATCTTAAATTTCTCTATATTGGTCCCCTGATGAGATTGTAACTGGATTGCCTTAATATAATCTTAACAGTCAAAAGAAGAATGTGACCATTTGATATCTCTTTCCAAACCTCACATGAAGAAGTCAACCGTAATAGATAGCAAGACGGGTAAAAGTGTTGATAGCAGGTACTTCGCAGCCGTGTTCTTATATCTTCACTTATTGAGCAAGTTCTTCTGTTTGCTTAATTTCATTCTTTAAATTAACCTTTGCTACTCCTTTTGTCAGGGTGCGAACTAGCTCTGGAATGTTTCTCTCAAGAGGACAAGATCAAATCGTCGAGGCGATCGAAAAGAGGATAGCGGATTTCACGTTCATTCCTGTAGGTATGGGATGGTAAAGTTTGAGAAAGCTATCTTAGATAGTGATTAGGAAGTTGACATATTATACTGCTGATATTTTAGTCAAAACTGCAAAATTTCTAGACATTCCATTAGCAAAAGCATTTATACTTTTCCTTATTTGAACTTGGAATTGTGCCATTTATTTGTTATGACTTAATACTTCAAATTTTGGATGCCAATCTGCTAACGCGAAGTCAGCAATACCGTTCACTATCTTAATAGAGTGTTGATTTTGTTTCCACTGTATCTTTAAGCTCTACATGATTAAGCTTGTGGTAATAATTAATAAAGACATGTGTCAATGAAAAAGGTTAGGCTCCTGAACTTTAGACCCCATCAATTGGACTTTATGTCAATTTGCAAGCTTAATTTTGTGTTACAAGTATGAAGATTTAATCAATATTGGTTCGCCATGTAACCATGTGATGTACCGTTATTTGCATAATTGAGCTGCTGGTGGTTTAGCTAACTTTTACAACCCACAGAGAATGGGGAATCGCTTCAAATTCTCCACTATGAAATTGGACAAAAGTACGAGCCTCACTATGATTTTTTTCTTGACGACTTCAATACCAGACATGGGGGTCAACGGACAGCAACTCTTCTCATGTATCTGTAAGAGTATTCCTTTAACATTAGAACGATTAAAAAAAATTATGTTTTAATATATTTTCTGGAGACATTGAACTGTTTATATTCTCTATTATCTCCACTTCTGATGGTGCAGGTCTGACGTTGAAGAGGGCGGTGAGACAGTATTTCCCAGTGCGAAGGCAAATTTCAGCTCTGTACCGTGGTGGAATGATTTGTCCAAATGTGGAAAGCAAGGTCTTTCTCTGAAACCCAAAATGGGCGATGCATTGCTGTTTTGGAGTACAAGACCTGATGCGTCGTTAGATCCTTCAAGTTTGCATGGTCAGTTGAACTTCACTTTGATACTTCATAGATGATTATGATTGATCTCTGTCCACTGAGGAGGAACAATAATATGCAGTTTCCTTTATTGTCTTGATACTTTAATTGTACACATCAAGAAACTATTAGCCAGCATAGAAGTCAACTTTCATACTACTTTTAAGCAAGATAAGGACTAATTCAACTTTATGGCTTGTTCTAGGTAGCTGCCCTGTGATTAAAGGGAACAAATGGTCAGCTACAAAATGGATGCATCTTCTGGAGTACGAGTTGTAGTTAAAGGTAAAAACTTTTGCATGAAGTCTTGGGCATTTCATGTGTCTGTTGTTGCTTCAGCTTTTCTGGCTTTTGTTTGTCAAAACTGTTATTTCGTCCAAGAAATACTGGACTTTCAGTAACTGTTGCTAATGATCCTAACTTGTTTTCCGTAGAATTTGATACTGCTCGACGTCAGGCTTGCAATGGAAATTGAAGTTCCTTTACTTTGGCAGGGTCGAGAGATGTGAATTTCAACCACATTCTGAAGCTACCAAGTGATAGTTCAGAAGTTGAAGCTTCATAAATTTTCACCTGGGAGTTCTTTGGTATTAACAGTGATACAGAGATTAGTTGTAGTTCTAGTTTTAGAAGGTGATATGTAAATGAGTGCGACAATCAAGCGGCAAGTTGTAATAATCGCTGTCAAGTTGTTCACTATTTCATTTCGATGCAAACATTTCAGAAAAACGACGTCACTCCTTCGCTAGTTACGGACAGACAACGTAAGACAAGATTTAAGTATAACTAACACAACACACAACAAACTCCAGAGTTGGGTTGTGTTAAGTCAAAGGTGAATTTAATCTGACTAGGCCTAATAATAATTATGAAAATTTCGATCAATCAAAATAAATTGATAAAATTTAATTATTTTCAAACTTAATAGAAGCATTTTTTAACTTTAATCTAAAGTTGTTTGATTGATGTTAAATTTAAATATAAATAATAATATTATTATGAATTATATACTAATTATTTAAATCAAGTTCATAATATGATAAACAAATAATAGTTATGAAATTATAAGTAATTATGTATTTTTTGGTTTTTTTTTTGCCTTTTGATATTAGCTTTTTTGTTTGATTTAGTGTTTAATACTTTCTGGGTTTCATTATGTTGATCTCTTTGTATATGATATTGTTGTGTTTATGTCAAGATTGAATTTTTATACTTAACGATCTTATGGTTTTAGACATTTTATGTTTCTACATGTTGAATTAAATTCGAGTTCTTTGATGCTTTATTGTTCTCTTTATCTAGGTATTGATACTTTTTTACAGATAAAGAGATGATATATTTTGTTATATTTTAGTTTTAAGATATATTTTATTTTTAAAAGTCGAGATATATTTTATTAATTGTTTATTTATTTATATATTTATTGTAATTTTATTTACATAAATTTTTAACGTGCCAGTTTTACTTTTTTATTCTTTAACTTGCATCATTTTTTTATTGTCACATTTGCATGTGGGTTTATCAGAAACACCCTCTCTACTATGTAGAGGTAAGACTGTGTACTATTATGCCTCCTCAGATCCTATTTCACTACGGGATTTTAGACTGAACGTGATGATGATAATGATAATGATAGTAAATAACATCCATCATTTAACTTAATCTTAATTAGCCAACTCATAATTAGCAAATTGCTTATTGTTTTTATTTCGTAAGTACTTATACTCAATATTTTAAAATTATATCGAAAGTTAAATAGATAAGACAAAAAGTTTAAAATTTAAAAGTTTAATGGATAGATTGTTATAAATAAAATTAGTAAAAAATTGAATAAAATTAAAAAAATTTAAAATATAATTAAAGAAGACTCTCTTTAATTATTGAAAAAGTTAGTTTAATTAAAAATGAGATTGTTTAGATTAATTAAAAATAAAATTGTTAAATAACAACAACAACATTTAGTAGAAATCCCACCGAGACGTAAGATTTAGAAAGGTCCAATTGTACGCAGTCTTACCTTTAACTAGCAGAGAAATTGTTTCTAAAAATTTTATTAAATAAAAATTTATTAATTTAATTTAATTTGTATAAATTAAATTAGTTTATAAAACTAATCAATTAATTAATAAAAATTAAATAATAAAATAAATAAAATTTGATCAGGGTTAAAAATTTCTTCAATTAAATTGGTTGAATATATTCGATTTTTTTTAAATTTTTACTTAAAGGTGCGACTTTGACCTGATTGATCTGGTTCTATGATAAACAATCAAGTGAGGACCCACCAAATGAACGGTCCAGAACTCTTTATATCCTACGTGGCGAAGTATATGTTTGTTCTCTTTTAATGAATAAAATTTTATCAAAGCAACGGATGCTAATCGTCGACCTCTGAAAATGGCGGCTACGTCTCTAACCTCGCCAACTCTCCATACTCTGTTCTACAAGAAGCTTCCTGTAACAACTCCTCTCTCTTCGTCCTTGCTCTCTCTTCCCAAATCCCTAATTCCACTCTCTCTCGGTAAGCGGTCTCCTCCCACGGGCCAGTTCCATCGCCGTCGTTTTATTACTCGCGCCGATTCCGATAACGGAGCAGAGCTCGGTGGTCACTATGACTTCGACCTCTTCACAATCGGCGCGGGAAGCGGCGGCGTTAGGGCGTCGCGGTTTGCTGCTAATTCCGGTGCCCGTGTCGCCATCTGTGAGCTTCCGTTTTCTACGATATCTTCCGAGACCACTGGAGGCGTCGGCGGCACGTGAGTGGCTTCCTATTTAATCTTATATATTGAAATTTAAGTCTTTCGTTGGATAGGTGTTTGATGCGAATTGAGTAATGGTTCCTCAGGTTTTGATTGAATTGTAGGTGTGTGCTCCGTGGATGCGTACCTAAGAAACTACTTGTCTACGCATCGAAATATTCTCATGACTTTGATGAGAGTCGTGGCTTTGGATGGAAATATGATTCGGAGCCAATGCATGATTGGAGCACATTGATAGCTAACAAAAACGCCGAGCTCCAACGGCTTACTGGTATCTATAAGAACATTTTACACAACTCTAATGTTACTCTGATCGAGGGTCGTGGAAAGGTGAGATTTTTAATACAAAAATCAACTTGTTTTCGGGTGCTCTCATGTTGATATTCAATGATTGAGGTGGGATTTTGATGAAATGGTGTGGAAACGTGAAATTCCTACAGATTGTAGACCCGCATACGGTTGATGTTGATGGCAAGCTTTATTCAGCTAGATATATACTAATTTCAGTTGGGGGTCGACCATTTATACCTGATGTTCCTGGGAGTGAATACGCCATAGATTCAGATGCTGCACTTGATTTACCCTCAAGGCCCGAGAAAATTGCGGTAGTTGGTGGAGGGTATATTGCCTTGGAGTTTGCTGGTATCTTCAATGGTTTGGGAAGTGAAGTTCATGTATTTATACGGCAGAAAAAGGTGTTGAGGGGCTTTGATGAAGAGGTGATTATCTATCAGTAGTCGTAGGGCTTCCTTGATGCATGTACATGTGATCTTTGTACCACAAATTTGACTTTGCACACTGTCTATTCCTATAGATTAGAGATTTTCTAGCAGAACAGATTTCTCTGAGAGGAATTGAACTCCATACAGAAGAATCGCCTCAGGCTATTCTTAAATCAGCAGATGGTTCTTTTTCATTGAAGACTAGCAAAGGAACAGTTGAGGGCTTCTCCCACATAATGTTTGCCACTGGGCGTAGGCCAAACACTAAGGTTTGCTATATGTTTCGCCTCCATAGATATGTTTCCTATTCATGCTGTCCTGAATGAAAAGTAAAATGCTTTGTAATAAAGACTTGCGCTAGATTGTGAAAGCCTTTCCATCTTTCCTCAATATTAACTTCTGTACATGATTTGGAGGAAATATGCTGATAGAACAACTCCTTTTGAATTCAGCACCTGGGATTGGAGGAGGTTGGGGTAAAAGTGACTGAGAGCGGTGCAATAGAGGTACCTCTGATTGATGGTGCTTTGGATATTGTTTTACTCTGTGTGTGTGTATATGCATGCTTTTGCTGCATGAGCTTAATATCCATTACATTCAGGTTGATGAATATTCACGCACATCGGTTCCTTCCATCTGGGCTGTTGGTGACGTTACTAACAGGTTGAATTTGACTCCAGTTGCTTTAATGGAAGGAGGGGCATTGGCGAAAACTTTATTTCACAATGAGCCAACAAAACCTGATTATAGGTAGTCAACCAAGTTGTTACCATTTTGAACTGCCATTGTGAGAAGGCTTGTTCATAATCTTTCTTTTAAACTAGCATTCAAGGATCTGCTACATCTTTTCATTAGACAATTGTTCATCGATTAGAACTTGTGTTATTATTACCTTTAATTGCTATTGGCTCCTTGTCGAGAGATCAACTCATCTCAACTTTAGAAGTTTGTTCTATATAGAGTTGATGTTTCTCATGCCAAAAAATGTTTTTACTGTTATCATCTCTACTAGATTTAGGATATTAAGATTAGCCATCTGACCTGATTGTTTGTCGTCCTTCTGAGAAGAGCTGTTCCATCTGCTGTGTTTTCCCAACCACCAATTGGAACTGTTGGTCTTACTGAAGAGCAGGTGAATATTTGTGTTTTGGATTCACTACGACGGAAGTCTATTTATTCTATCTTACATTTTACGGAATTGTGCAGGCTATCAAAGAGTACGGTGACGTTGATGTCTTTACTGCAAATTTCAGGCCCTTGAAGGCTACTCTCTCAGGGCTTCCAGACCGGGTCCTCATGAAGCTAATTGTATGTGCAAAAACAAACAGAGTTCTCGGATTGCACATGTGTGGAGAAGATTCACCAGAAATTGTGCAGGTATATGCCTTAGACCTCTCTTTGCTTGCTTTCTGTGAAACCGTTTTGAGATGCCATAAAGTTCATATGGCCGTTATGAATATATAGGGATTTTCAGTTGCTGTCAAAGCTGGCTTGACCAAAGCTGACTTTGATGCTACTGTGGGTGTTCACCCATCAGCTGCAGAGGAGTTTGTGACAATGAGAACACCCACACGGAAGATTCGTGCAGGCCCTTCGACTGAGGTTTAGTTGAAACTCCAAACTATTGAATAATTTCTGTAGGTTATGTTTTGATCCAACTGATAAAAGTTTTCCCATTTGCTGTATGAATATAACTTAGCTGCTGTTAACAACTCGCTGGTTTAGTATTTCAATGAGTTTCAACGGGATTTTGCTAAAATTGCTCCACCATTGTTGCTAGATATATTTTCTTTTGCTCATCCTTTCCCAATTTGAATGTAAAATGTTTAAATATCATTGATTCTTCCAGGGAACAACGGACCAGGAGGTTAAAACGGCAGCAGGGGTCTAGTTATGGCAAAGCTGTATCTTACAACAACTCCTTTAAGGTGATAAAGAGCAATGTTACAGAAGAAAATGATGATCTGCCTGAGCTTAGTTTTGTCCGTCATTGGTTCAGGAAAGTTGAATTCACTTGGCTCTTTTTCACGTGCCTCTGCTTTCACATCTGGAAATGGAGCCTCATCCAACAGCCTCATTTCACAATTCTCTTAACTTTGCTCGATTAGTCAGGTTAAAAGTGTGCTTTGGGGATCCGAATTGGAAGTCTTTAGTTTTTTCGCTTTACTTGGGAGTTGAATATGTCACAAATTTGAAGTTTGTCTATAAATTATAGTCGTTATTCTTCGAATGTGCAGGCAAATTGTCAAGTGTACGTAATAATCCAACAGGAAAATTACATTGGAATCTGACTCAAACAGAATACATCATAAGTAGCAATTATGCATATTCTTACATAATATGTGGGATTAGTATGTTTCATCTTTGCTTCTCCTGGGGATCTTGTGTTCCTTTTCTCATCATGGCCACAAACTCCTCATAATTGATTTTTCCATCCTACATTTGATAATGAATGAAAGATTTTAGTGATCTTAGTGATCAGGCAATCATGGAAAAGAAAAAGAGTAAGATCAAGTAATTACTTTATCAATATCAACATCGTTAATCACTTCATCAATCGTAGCTTCATCACCCATTCCATACCGGGACATGGCTTGTTTTAGCTCATCTCTTGTGATAAACCTGGTTAAAATCAAACTGGTCAACTAATAATGTTGGTGCAAGATGCTACAGGTAAGTGATTAATGGAGTTTGTTCATACAACACCTGTTGATTTTGATTTTACGAGTTGAAGGCATGGATAAGACGGAAGAAATGAAGAATCACAAGAAGACATGGCAATTTTCACTCTTTCTAGTTTAATCCGTCCAATTAATAGATCAATTGAATAAGACAATTATAGCACAATACTAACCCACTGCCATCCTTGTCAAAGAATTGGAAAGCCTGGAACAAGTGTTCTTCCCTCTCGAGTCTATGTCGATGCATGGTGGCTGTGATGAATTCAACATAATCAATAGTACCACTCTTATCAACATCAGCCTGACAACAAAAGACCGATCTGATCATTATCAAATTATCCACTTGGAGATAGATACAGATAAGTTGCAAAGAATATATGAACAGGATCATCTTTCAGGAATTTCATTGATCAAAGAAGAGTTTATCAGATCTTACTGCATCCATCAGTTGTTTTATTTCTGCTTCAGTAAGCTTAGATCCCAGTCTTGACAATCCAGACTTGAGTTCATCATAAGTGATTGTACCATTTCCATCAGTATCCATGTTCTGAAACATCTGCTTCAGGCCCTTGATTTCTTCTCCTGAAAGGTTTTCTGCTATCACCTTCGACCAAGTATATATTCAGATTAGAAAAGCATCTTGAGAAATAAATGAGATAGAGAAAACAATAACTTTGAGAAAATGGAGAATTGGGAACACACCATCAGTGCAAGCTTCTTTAGCTTGTTCATTGCTCTGAACTGTTTCATCCTGATTAGAACAGCACTGTCTATAGGTTTGTCAGATGCTTCACCATCCACCTTCAACCATGGATGTTCTGGAAAACAAAGTGATGCCAAGTTTTCAGTGCCTTATCAATATTTCTAACTGCAAATTTTCTTGATTGATTGAAGTAGTTTGGCTATAAGCCAGCAAGCGAGATGGAAGCACACCGCCTGCCAGCTGCCCAGGTGTGACAAATTTCATAAGGTGAAGTGGTGTCAACTATATCTATATCAAGGATCAACCAAATAATATAATGGAATCATATATGCAAAATATCTCTGGATCCTTCTACTGGAGCCACACATTAGGCTGATGATACTACATGACAATGCTGAATATTTTCCTGGGGATGAACACATTTGACATTTGCAGTTCTAATTTTCAAGAAATGTTCTATACTTACCAAGTGCCTGGGCAGCAGTGATACGTCTTTTGGGGTCCCAAGTTAACATTTTCTTGATAAGATCCTTTGCAGAAGATGAAATTTCGGGCCACGGTGAACTTTCTAAATCAAGATGGCCTCGCAGTATAGCTTCAAATATGCCTTTCTCAGTCTCTATTGAGAAATGACCAAACACAGCAGTCAGAAACATTACCAACTCTTTTATATGAGAAGAAAACAAGCCAAACAAAAAAAAAATTCATTTAATAATCTGTAGAAGATGATCCTTCATCACAAACCAAATTATTGGTAATATTGGAAGGAAATGAAACAAAAGAGAGACTACAATCACCTACCAGCCCAAAATGGAGGCACCCCACTTAGAAGAATGTATAGAATGACCCCTGCACTCCATACATCTATCCCCTTCCCGTAGCTCCGTTTTAACACCTCAGGGGCAACATAGTATGAGCTTCCAACAAAATCTTTGTATACTGTCCCTGGAAAGTTAGTTAAAATGTCATATTCAGTTCGATACAAGTCATCTTCAACAAGTGACAAAAAGATCTAGATTTGCATATTAATGGAAACATCAAGGTACTTTGTTCAAAAAACTAGCACAGGTACATCAAATCTTTCAACTACTCCAGTACTGATTTTTCATTGACAATTGACCACTTATAGAAGCCAAAGAGATACATCGCTTCGTTCAACAAAGTAAAACGGTGATCTTACAATGACACTCATAATTAGATGTAGATGCAAGAAAATAATTTGGTGAGTAAACCAGTAAATGGGTATTTCTTGTTTTTTTGACCATACATTATCATTACTTCCATTGGGAACAGAATAACCAAATTCATCTACAAGTTACAGAGTCAAAGTCCCTACTCAAATGCAAATGTTCTATGCTACTTGCTGTGCCCTGTTGTGCCTTTAAAATCCTAGCCATCCAACTTATTGTAATGGATGGCTGGGATTTATTCAAGCGCAGGGCACAGCACTCTGGAAACAGCAAATGTATTCCCCTACTATGGAGGATCATAAAGGTGCTTCCCTTGTCACTAACAATGTCAATAATTGAATCTGTTAACCTGTAGCTTTCTCTATTGAATTGGGGTCTACCCAAAATTCTCAGGTTTTTATCAATTATCAAAAGATCCAGAGTAAGGATTGACACACCCAGATTCAATCCTAAGGTTAATCTATCAAGAGGGCATAAAAAACAGGGAGAGAATCAGAGAAAAACATAAATACCAGTTGA
The DNA here is from genome assembly GCA_027564395.1 of Erythroxylum ulei. NCBI lineage: Eukaryota > Viridiplantae > Streptophyta > Magnoliopsida > Malpighiales > Erythroxylaceae > Erythroxylum > Erythroxylum ulei. The sequence goes on from JANITX010000002.1 coordinate 696,912, forward strand.
AGTGAACATAATCTAACAAATAATGACAGATCACAGAAGTGAGAAAATTGGAACCAACCTTCTTCTATGAAGACGGATAGTCCAAAATCAGTGGCTTTTAGCGGAGCATCATCCTGCTTGCTCGCAAGCAAGAAATTCTCAGGCTTTAAGTCCCTATGCAAAACCCCCATAAAATGACACACATGAACAACGTTCACAATCTGCCTGATAATGTTAGCAGCTTCACGCTCTGAGTAACTCCCTTTTGCAATAATTCGATCGAAAAGCTCCCCACCAGAGCACAACTCCATAACCAGATGCACGTTTTGCCTATCTTCATAAGCACCTTTAAATTCGACGATGTTGGGTTGTCCTGTTAGGTGCTGCATTATCAAAATCTCTCTTCTAACATCTTCAATGTCCTTTTGGTCCACAAGCTTACGTTTTGATATGGATTTGCACGCGTATTTGTTTCCTGTTGACTTTTCTGTGCAAAGATAAGTGACTCCAAACTGCCCTCTTCCCAGTTCTTTATCAAGATCGTATATCGACTCTATGTCCACATAAGGCTTGCCAAGAATGGTACCACCCTGTGACCTTGAAGTTGATGAAGATTGAGGACGACCCTTAGTAGGAACCGGGTTTTTCTTCGCCGTCGGTGGAGATGGTTCATCCCGGCGTTGTTGCTGCGGTGGTTGTCTGTGCCCGGAAGTTTGGTTGCTGGATCGTGGAGAGGAATCTGAAGAAGAATAGATAGGAATGTCATGGGATCGATTTTTGCTGAAAAGTAGTCCCATCTATGTGGAAATATCTATGTAGCTCCAAAATGAAGAGACTTAAGTTTTGGTTTATTACAAGAACATGTCTTGGTCTATGTTAGCTTTAACGGATTCTTTGCTTCTTCGTCTGGATGATCCTGGGAAGTATCGTTACCTTTTTCCTTACTTTTGCTTGTTAACAGTCAAAGACACTATGATGAACACATTGAAGACAGAGACAGATGAGGAATTGCACCTTTTCTAGATTGCAGTGTAAGCCATGGAATTCGTGTGACCCTTTCATTTGGTTTTTTTTAATCTTATCCCTTTTCTTTTTCCAAATAACAATTAAGGTATGTTTGTTTTTTTTTTTAATTTTAAAATTCAGTAAACATTTTATTTATTTATAATTTTATAAAATTATAAAAAATAAATTTTGTTTTTTCTAATACGTAGTATCTATTTAATTATTTAATATTAATTATTAGTGAGAATTTATAAATAATTTAATCGAAGATTCTATATTTAATTATTTAAAATTATGAATAATTGTAAAATTATAACTAATTTAAATATTAACTCTGAAAATAAAATATTTTAATTTAATAATTATCAATAAATATAATTTAACTTTTAGAATATATATATATATATATATATATATACATACACAATATATATACTTTTAAATAAAATTTTCTTTAATAATTAAAAATATTTTTAGTTTATAATAAAAATAATTATTAAATAAAATATTTAATTTTTATTTAAATTAATGAGAGCTGGGAATAATGGAAAATTAGTGAGAGCTCATTGGACTTGGACAAGGCCTAGAATGGAAACTTAGGCCCAATGGCAAATACGACTGTTCATGAATGGCTGATTTTTTTTTTAAGTTCTTGCGGATATTTTTAGTTTTTGTTTTTTCATAAAAAATGAAAATTTATTTGGTTAAGATTTGCAATATAAAAATTGAAAATAAAAATCTGTTTGATTGAAATTTTTAATAACAAACTGAAAACAAAAATATGTTTGGTTTATTATTATTATTATTATTATTAAGAAGTTATTCTTATTATTATTAATTTTATTATTTATTTATTATTATTATTATTATTATTAATTTTTAATAATTATTATGATTATTAAATTATTATTATTATTAAGTTATTCTTATTAATATTAATTTAATTAATTGTTATTGTTATTA